>CM077671.1:344287075-344750957 GCA_039707655.1 Elymus sibiricus
TCAGGTTCATGACTTCATGTTTCTCATCGCTGGTTCCAGATCAACCTCATCTCCTCCCTTGCCTTTCCCCTTCACCGAGCCGATCGCATCGAGGCGGATGCTGCCATTAGTCGCCGATCCTATCGAGGAGGAAGCTGCCATTAGTCGCCGATCTGCATCTCCTCCGTACACCCATGATAGGGACACAACAGAACCTGGGGGCCTGAGCTCACATGGAGAAGCGAGATGGAGTGGAAACTTATACCGGCGGTAGCAAGACCGAAACTCGACGCCGACGTCGGTGGAGTGGAGTACAAAAACCCTAGTCGCCTAGGGTAGACGTGACTGCCTGGGTGCATGGTGAAACAAGCTGTGCATGTTCCTATCCTCCAGCCTACAAGATCTATAGGAAATGGATCGGCTTCTCTTTGGGCAGCCTGTTCTGTCGAAAAAGAGATTAGACATGGAGAATAATTGTCTGTGAGTGAACCCGAATGAAACGTAGGGGGGGCAGTGATTGTGGTGAGTGCTAACAAGTAACAACATGTAACATAGTGATGTGTTCCATAAGACTCACAGTTCTTTTGAGTATCAGCACCACTCATACAAACCTCCTGGCAATGTCTGCAAACGTGCAGCAAGTACACACAACGGCATGCTTCCATTGGTTCAGCAACTTGGACATATGCAAACATTCATTCATGTTACTCGAAACATAAAAAACTTGCAGCAATGGGACTTAGATATGACCGGTCAATGTTTGACATACAATAGACCAGAAGAAATTCAATCGACATAAGTTGACTATTACATCTCTTATTCAGATACGCTGTGCTCATCAACAAGAGAAGATGAGTTAAATCGATTGCTCTATGGTAACTCTTCTATCCAGCAAGGAGTGTATATGAAAGACTCTTTTATACACGGCTGGATACCAATCGATGTGCCATAACATTTGGGAAATATGTTTCCCAACTCTTGGACCTTCGAGCCATCTAAATGATATGCCAGCCCTCTTTGCAATCCGACACACAGGAAGACAACCTCTTTGAAAGGATGAAATCCAAGTATACCAGTATAACGAGGAGACTCGTCATCAGCCAAGCTTTTGGGGTCAATAAGATTATCACTGTCAGAATCCCAGTCAAATTTCTGCGGCGCTATTGCTTCATCTTTAGCATCCTCACCATAGTCTTCATAATAGTTAACATCCTGTAAGGTCCAGGGTCTGCTGCTTTCGTCAGTGTCAACGTGAAGGGAAATGTTATGCCGCAACACCCATTCGAACTGCCCACAGGATTCGTCAAGGATCCATACCCGGACCGGGTTATCCGCAGATGCAGAATATACCCCCTATATAAAGCCAATCTTCCCCATATAGAGTGCTTCTCCCTTTCGGTGGTTTAATTACTTGATACTTGTTGTTTGACAATGATATCCTGCAAGAACGAAATCAGAAACAGCAGTAATAAATCATATAACTGGATAAAATTTTCATCAATATGGAGTTAAACAATAAAAAATGATATTTCATGAGTGAGCAGTTACCTCATAACAATGTGGCTTGGCAAATGGACATAAAGTGATCCTCGCCAGTAGACAGCACGGTTCTGATAATATTGCCGAGCCGATCGCATGTCTGCAATTGTCCCAGCAGACTCCCCTTCCCGAACAAAGGGCCTCTCCTCCCATTGTTTTGTCCTTGATGAGAACACATGTAGTATGCATAATGACGGTGGCCATTCTAATTCCTCTACAGCAGGATCCAATTTGACATCAGGGTCTAACTTAGGAGAAATGGGGATTACCAACACCTCATAGTGCGGTGATATGGTTGGGTCAAATACGAGGTACTCTCCTTCGAAAGACTCCAGCCCCAAAGATGGGCACGGTGGCAACTCCGCCCACTGTCGTGTAGCGGGGTTAACCACGTAGCCACGAAGCAAAAGAAGGCCATTGCAATGGTCCTTGACGACAGATGTGGAAGGTAAGTAGTTGAGGTTGCCGGACACCGAGGGGCCTGTCGATGGGCGAGAGAAGAATTCTGACAACATTAAGTCATTGAAATTGATGATTATACCGCCTACCCTGTGTGGACGGAGGTCAGCTGGAAGTAGGTGGCGAGCATCGATGATGGTGCACCAGGCCTTGCTGACGCAGCGGGATATGGCAAGGTCACGTGGTGCAAGACGGCGTAGGACGTCTGCAAGCATGTCTTGAGGCAGCAAGACCTCCTGGTTTTCCATCTTCTCTGATATCTTATCAATTATGAACCCTCCTCTCCGTAAAGTGCTGACATTACCTGCATTCCGAAAGAAACAAAATGAGCAATGCCTTCCGAATCAGAGGCAGTTAAATGAACTAGATAGATGGAGTTGTGCTTGAACAGACCTATAGCACTAAATAACCTGCTATAAAGTGCAAAACAGAATATGAGTAACAAGGCTGCAGTACAACAAAGCCTATCAACCACATTAAAGAAGTCATGTTTTAGTGTTGTCAATTCCGTATATTTGCGCTGTCAATGAAACTTGAGAAGAAGAAAAATTTCAGCGGTTCATATTTGCACAATAGCTCCACCAGCTGATTGGATCATAAGTATTCTTTTTTTTTTTACTTTGGTCTGATTTATTTTGAGAACTTGTCAATCTCTAGAGCCAACAACAGCCCAGCTTAACATGTGGCGGGGCGGGGGGAATGAAACATGTCCCAGGCTGAATTATTAGGTATACAAAAATAAAGAAGACAAAGAAGAGATGCAAAATTAAGTAGTAGCTAACAAAATTATGTTCATCCTAACCTATCTTGTCACGCAGCGAGCATTTTATTTGAAGGCAAAAAATGTTTCCATATTGATGAATTGTGCTAGTACGATCTCTGAATTCCTACCCAATACTACTAGCTGATAGCCAGGAATAGCATCGAGATCTGATCTGCGAAGAGAAGATTACCGAGCGGAGGCGATCCGAGGCGGCGGCGGCGGCGAGCTCTTACGGCTCGTCGGGTTTAGGGTCCCCAGTCCAGGCAGGAGGACTTGGTGGCCGGCGGAGGAGCGGAGTAGGCCGGCCAGGGGGAGGGGCAACCGGAGGGCTGTCTGACTGAGGCCGGAGGGAGGCGGCGAGAGAGTTTGGGTGCGATGCGGCGCGTAGCACGCCTAGGGTTTCTCACTCTCTGGTTCTTGTTTTTCCACTGCTATATATACGAAGGCGGTGAACCAAAATCATCTCAGCCATCCAACACTAGTCATCTGGTCTGATCTTATGGTTTACTAAATTGTTTCAGTGTACCAACGTGCCAGACTTGTTTTACGTGACTGAGGCCCGAGGAAGGCCGCTGCACGTTTAGCCTAAAACCGCTGCTACCTCTTTCTCAGAAAGGAAAAAAAATGCTGCCTCACTCCACATCTTTCCCCGCCGGTCCACCTCGACTCCCTCGCCACGCCCTCGTCGCTCGTTCTAGAAGACATCCCTCACCACTAGGCGGTTCGCGGATGCCGCTCTTTCTGGTCGACCAGTGTCGGGCAAAAATGACGCGATGAAGCTTGCATCGATATAAGGATATATGGTGGCAGCTTCGTTGATGATGACGACTCGCGAAATTCCGCTGGAGAGACGAGAAGTGATCGTGTATAAGGTGGTGCAACCTTCCAGCAAGATGGGAAGTGGCGTACACATATCGACAGCGATGTACTCAAGTAAATGCGTCAAACGCCCGGGGGTCAATGTGAAATGAAAATTTGAGCGGTGCCGGTAGTCTAGCCATTCAAACTAGCGACACCTCACACTGTATATATACTTATACATTGTATAAAAGAGTTTCTTCTGTTTATAAGATATTGGTATTTCAGCAGCTATCCCACCATCAGTGTATTTTACATGCAGAGCTAACAGTAATGTGGCAGATCCAATCTCTCTCGTCTTCCGTGCAATAAATTCAACCTTTTATTTCACTTTAGCTAATTTATTAAAACATCCATTTCTTTAAATTCATATATTCGTTTTTGAAACCTTTTTATATTTGAACTCCTTGTTTTGTAACCTTTAAAATGAGACCAATTTTGGATATTTTTTAACAACATTTAAATTTAAACGTACATTCCACATTTTGAAGTAACATATTTCACTCTTCTAAAAGATTGTTACCCATTTTCAAATAATCAGTTTCACAAGTTTACATTCTACATTTCACTTTTCACTGTGTTGTTTATCAAAATACATCTATTTCAATTGCACACTTGTTAAAAACTATTTCACTCATTTGAAATAAATTATTTCACATTTTCAAATAATGAATTTCACAAAGATGCATTATAATTTCATTATCTCTGATTACCATTTCACAACTGAGAAAACACATTTCACTTTTTCACTGGGCTATTTAACAAAAAATACATCTATTTCAATTGCACATTTTCCAAATAAGATGTTTCACTCATTTGAAATAAACGATTTCACATTTCTAAATAATATGTTTCACAATTTGTCATTTTAGTTTCATATTTGGTTAATATAGGTTTCTAATGAAATTGGTTGATTTCACATATTTCTGTTGAGATAGCTTTTCGCCTATTTTTCTAGTGAAATGGGTTTGTGTCACATATGGAATGTGAAATGTTGAAATTTAAAAGTGTTTGAAATGTATGCAAGATTGGTCTAGTTCTAAAGTTTTTGGCGTCAGGAGTTCAAATATATAAATTATTTCAAAAACAAACATATAGTTTAACTGATAAAATTGATTTAATATAGCCTATGTGAAATAAAAGGGTGCACTACTGCAGGAAGATCCGAAGACGACACTTCAATCAGAGACCCTTTGAAGAAACTGTGTGCGATGACCAAATTGCAAACAGTATAGTTATAGCTCCGTCGCTAATGACGTGAACTGTGTGCGATGGCGGATCCATCAAATACGATCCCAAAAAAAGTTGCGTGTGCGATCTGTGGCAAATAGTTGGCCCAGATAAAATATTTGCGATTGGACAATATAACGCAAACGGTTAGAAAAATACAAGTGTGTGCGATATACGGCATACAGTTCACCCTGATAAACTGTTTGCGCTGATCCAGCAGAACACAAACGATTGTCCAGATGATTACGTGTGCGATAGATGGCATGCAGGTCACTCGGATGAACTGTTTGTGATGAGATAAAATAACATAAACGATTACATAGATCAAGATGTGTGTGATAGACAGCATACATGCCACTGGGATGAACTGTGTGCGATAAGCAAAAATAACACAAACGGTTGCTCAGATCAAGATGTGTGTGATGTACAGCATTGACGTGGCTTGGACTGCGTCGGTATTTCCCCAAAGAGGAAGGGATGATGTAGCACAGCGACGGCAAGTATTTCCCTCAGTTATGAAACCAAGGTTATCGAACCAGTAGGAGGATCACCACCACCCAATAAGCAGCACCTCCACACAAACAACAAATACTTGCAACCCGACGCGAAAGAGAGGTTGTCAATCTCTCTATGGTAAAAAGATAGATTATGTAGTGATAGATAGGAGAGATAGATCTCTCAAGAACACAAATAAAAAGAGTAAATATGCAGCAAGATATTTTTGGGTTTTTGGTTTTGTAGATCTAAAAACAAAGATTGCAAAAAATGTAGATCGGAAAGCAATATGATAGGAAAAGTAGATCGGGGGCCGTAGGGTTCACTAATGGCTTCTCTCATGAGTATAGCGCATGGTGGGTGAACAAATTACTGTTGGGCAATTGATAGAAAATCGAATAGTCATGACGATATCAACGGCGATGATCATTATATAGGCATCACGTCCAAAATAGATAGACCGACTCCTGCCTGCATCTACCTCTATTACTCCACACATCGACCGCTATCCAGCATGCATCTAGTGTATTAATTTCATGGAAAAACGGAATAATGCAATAAGAACGATGACATGATGTAGACAAGATCTATTAATGTAGGAATAGACCCCATCTTGTTATCCTTAATAACAACGATACATGCGTGTCTTGCTGCCCCTTCTGTCAGTGGGAAAGAACACCGCAAGATCGAACCCATCACAAAGCACCTCTTCCCATGGCGAGAAAAATCGATCTAGTTGGCCTAACTAAAGCAAAGATTCGAAGAAGAAATACGAGGCTATAAGTAATCGTGCATATAAGAGATCAAAGAAGACTCAAATAATATTCATGGATAGAAACTGATCATGAACTCAAAATTCATCGGATCCCAACAAACACACCGCAAAAGTTTACATCAAATAGATCTCCAAGAGACCATTGTATTGAGAATCATAAGAGAGAGAGAAGAAGCCATCTAACTACTGCCTACGGACCCGTAGGTCTATGGTGGACTACTCACGCATCATCGGAGAGGCACCTATGAGGAAGATGAACCCCTCCATGATGGTGTTTAGATTGGATCTCGCGGTTCTGGAACTTGCGGCGGCTGGAATTGTGTTTCGTCGACTCTCCTAGGGTTTTTGGATTTCCAGGGAATTTATAGGCACGATAGTCGGTTGAGGGGGTGCCGGAGGTGCCCAGCACCCACCAGGGCGCGCCAGGGGGCCTCTGGTACGCCCATCTGGGTGCTGGCCACCCTGGGCCCCCTCTTCTGGTGTTCTTTGGCCCATCTGGTTTCTTTTGGTCCGTAAAAAATCCACAAAAATCCCCACAACGTTTTATCTGTGTATGGTACTGATTTCCTGCGAAGTAAAAAACAAGCAAAAACAGCAACTGGCACTTTGGCACTATGTTAATAGGTTAGTCCCAAAAAATGATATAAAGTTGTAATAAAATGATTGTAAAACATCCAAGAATGATAATACAACAGCATGGAACAAGCAAAAATTATAGATACGTTGGAGACGTATCAAGCATCCCCAAGCTTAATTCCTACTTGTCCTTGAGTAGGTAAATGATAAAAACAGAATTTTTGATGTGGAATGCTGCCTAACATGTTCATCATATTCTTTTATTCTTTGTATAGCATGGATATTTGGACTTGTAAGTGATTCAAAGCAATAGTCTAGTTTTAACATAATGACTTCAATACTCAAGCATGTCAACAAGCAACCATGTCTTTCAAAATATCAACACTAAAGAAAGTTATCCCTAGCCCATGATGCTCAATCATTGATCCATTCATGAAACACACTCAAATATTAACTATGCCCAATGCTCAAGCACGACCATAGTGCCCCCCTAGTTGGTGCTTATAAGGGAAGATGGAGACTCAAAGCAGAAATAAAGATTGCATAAAGTAAATAGATAGGCCCTTCACAGAGGGAAGTAGGGATTTGTAGAGGTGCCAGAGCTCAAGGTTTAAATTGAGAGAGAAAAAATATTTTGGGTGGCATGCTTTTCCTGTCAACGAAAACGACAAAGTAGCTCACAATACTTTCCATGCTAGATATATCATAGGCGGTTCCCAAACAGAAAATAAAGTTTATTTCTTTTTCCACCAAACTTTCACTTTCCATGGCGGGCCGTATCCACGGTTGCCTTCCATACCAACACTTTCCAAGGAATTTATTATTTGACAACATAAAGTAAATTTTTTTCTTTCTTTCATTTCGGGAATGGGCATCCCTATTACCGCCGCACTCCCGTGCAATGACAAGTGAATAAACACTCATCTTGAGAATAACACATCTAGCATGGAAAAATATTGGACACTCCCCACCGTTTCATGAGCGGTACGGGCACACAGAAGAGAAAATTTATTTTGAAAATTTAGAGATGGCACATACAAATTTGCTTGGAACGGCATGGAGATACCGCATATAGGTAGGTATGGTGGACTCATAAGGCAAAACTTGGTTTAAGGATTTTGGATGCACAAGTACGTAGTATTTCTACTTAGTACAAGTGAAGGCTAGCAAAAAGATTGGGAAGCCACCAAACCAAGAAACGAAAAATCACATAAGTGAGCATTGAACATAACTAACACCAAATAATGCACCACAAGTAGGATATAACTTCATTGCATAACTATTGACTTTCGTGCATGCATAGGGAATCACAAACCTTAACACCAATATTCCTACTAAGCACAATTACTCACTAACATGACTCATATTACTATCATCATGTTTCAAAACTATTACAAGGAATCAAGTTTAATTTGTCCAATGATCTTCATGAAAGTTTTTATTATATCCTCCTTGGATATCTATCACTTTGGGACTAGTTTCATATATTGCCATTGCTTTTTGGCAAACTCAAACAAATTTAAGTGAAGCACATGAGCATAAAGATTTCATCTCTCAAAAAGGTATAAGTGAAGCATGAGAGGATTTCTTCAAAATTTTACTAACTCTCAAATTAATCTAAGTGAAGCATGCGAGTATTTCTACAAAAGTTTCCAAGCACACCGTGCTCAAAAAGATATAAGTGAAGCACTAGAGCAATTCCTATAGCTCAAAAAGTTTAAGTGAGCACATAGAGCAATCATAGCACGATTGTGGCTCTCTCAAATAGGTGTGTATAGCAAGCATACAAAGGAAAAACTAACAAACAAAGCAAGCAAAGATACAAGATGCTCCAAGCAAAACACATGATATGTGACGAATAAAAATATAGCTCCAAGTAAAATACCGATGGTCGTTAGAAGAAAGAGGGGATGCCACTCGGGGGCATCCCCAAGCTTAGTTGCTTGTTACTCTTTGGATATATCTTGGGGGTGCGGTAGCATCCCCAAGCTTAGGCTTTTGCTACTCCTTATTCCTTCATCCATCGTGATCTCACCCAAAACTTGAAAACTTCAATCACACAAAACTTAACAAAATCTTCATGAGATCCGTTAGTATAAGAAAGCAAATCACTACTTTAGGTGCTGTTGTAAACCCATTCAAATTTTATAATTGAATTATACCTACTGTATTTTAACTTTACCATGGCTCATACCCTTCAATATAACCCATAGATTCATCAAAACAAGCACACAGTGCAACAAAAACAGAATATGTCTCAAATAGAACAGTCTGTAGTAATCTGTACCATACCCATACTTCTGTAACTCTAAAAATTCTGAAAAATTAGGACAACGTAAGGAATTTGTATAGCAACACTGTAAAATTTCAGCTCAAGATCCGTTCCAGCAAAAAATGAAAATTCATATACTGGACGCAAAGTTTCTGTTTCAGATTCAGCATCACTTCTACTCATCCTATGAGTCATCCTAACGGTTCTACTTGGCATAAACACTAGTTAAAGTTTTGACCTCTTCAAACCCACTTTTATCAAAAATTTCATCAAGATTTTCACCCTCCAAATTATTGGGACGCCTTATAGATAAAGTTGACTCTACTTCAGTCCCATCATTATCAATTTTAACATTACTAAACAAGGAATCAATAGAAGAAACACCAATCACTTTAAGATCTTCATCGTTTTTATAGCGGCAATCACTATAAGACGATTTTTCTAAGATTTCTCTTTTAGCTCTAAGCATACCGGTTCGTTTCTTACTTTCATCCATAGAGACATATAAAGCTTTAATAGATTCATCAATCTTAGGCACAAAAGCTTTCAACTTGAGATTTTCAACATCATGAGAAATTCTATCAATGCTTCTAGACATATCATCAATCTTATTCAACTTTTCTTCTATCGTAGTATTGAAAGCCTTTTGCGCATTGATAAATTCTTTAATATTACTCTCAAGATCAGAGGTGTTCCTATTATTATTGTAAGAAGAATTACCATAGGAATTACCATAATTATTAGAGGAATTTCCAGGAAAAGGCCTAGGATTAAAATTACCTCTATAAGCATTTTTATTGAAATTGTTGCGCGAGACAAAATTCACATCTACGGATTCACTATTTTGCTCAATCAAAGTAGACAAAGGCACATCATTAAGATCAATAGGAGCATTTTTGCTAGCAACCAATTTCATCAAAGCATCAACTTTATCACTCAAAGTACTAATTTCCTCTACCGAATTAACTTTTTTACTAGTAGGTGCTCTTTCGGTATGCCATTGAGAATAATTAGCCATGATATTATCTAGCAATTTAGTAGCTTCACCCAAAGTAATCTCCATAAAAGTACCACCCGCGGCGGAATCTAAAAGATTTCTAGAGACAAAATTCAATCCCGCATAATTTTTTTGCATGATCATCCAAAGATTCAAACCATGTGTAGGACAATTTCTTATCATCAACTTCATTCTTTCCCAAGATTGGGCACATGTTCATGCTCAAGTTGCTTAAAATTCATGATTTGCGTCCTAAGGGAAATAATTTTCGTGGGAGGAAAATACTTAGTGATAAAAGCATCCTTGCACTTATTCCAAGAATCGATACTATTGCGAGGCAAAGATGAAAACCAAATTTTTGCACGATCACGCAAGGAAAAAGGAAATAGTTTCAACTTGACAATATCATTGTCCACATCTTTTTTCTTTTGCATATCACACAATTCAACGAATGTGTTTAGATGGGACGCGGCACCCTCATTAGGATTACCGGCAAATTGATATTTCATGACAAGATTCAACAAAGCGGCATTAATATCACAAGACTCCGCACTAGTGGCAGGAGGAGCAATAGGCATACTAATAAAATCATTGTTATTAGTATTGGAAAAATCACACAACTTGGTGTTCTCTTGAGTCATCGTGACTACACAAACAAGATTGCAAACAAGGAAGAGATCCAGCAAGAAAAAGGGCAAACGAAAAAAGAGAGCGAATAAAACGGCAAATTGGTGAAGTGGGGGAGAGGAAAACGAGAGGCAAATGGCAAATAATGTAATTGCAAGTAGATGAGATTTGTGATTAGAAAACTGGTAGATGATGGTGGAGTCCCCTCGGCCTACGATAGGCACGTAGAAGAGACCGCTTCCTCCCCGGCAACGGCGCCAGAAATTCCTTTGACGTGGCTTGGACTGTGTCGGTATTTCCCAAAGAGGAAGGGATGATGCAGCACAGCGACGGTAAGTATTTCCCTCAGTTATGAAACCAAGGTTATCGAACTAGTAGGAGGATCACCACCACCCAATAAGCAGCACCTCCACACAAACAACAAATACTTGCAACCCGACGCGAAAGAGAGGTTCTCAATCTCTCTACGGTAAAAAGATAGATTAGGTAGTGATAGATAGGAGAGATAGATCTCTCAAGAACACAAATAAAAAGAGTAAATATGCAGCAATATTTTTTTGGGTTTTTGGTTTTGTAGATCTGAAAACAAAGATTGCAAAAAACGTAGATCAGAAAGCAATATGATAGGAAAAGTAGACCCGGGGGCCGTAGGGTTCACTAGTGGCTTCTCTCATGAGTATAGCGCACGGTGGGTGAACAAATTACTGTTGGGCAATTGATAGAAAATCGAATAGTCATGACGATATCCAAGGCGATGATCATTATATAGGCATCACGTCCAAAATAGATAGACCGACTCCTGCCTACATCTACCTCTATTACTCCACACATCGACCGCTATCCAGCATGCATCTAGTGTATTAATTTCATGGAAAAACGGAGTAATGCAATAAGAACGATGACATGATGTAGACAAGATCTATTCATGTAGGAATAGACCCCATCTTGTTATCCTTAATAGCAATGATACATGCGTGTCTTGCTGCCCCTTCTGTCACTGGGAAAGAACACCGTAAGATCGAACCCATCACAAAGCACCTCTTCCCATGGCAAGAAAAATCGATCTAGTTGGCCTAACTAAACCAAAGATTCGAAGAAGAAATACGAGGCTATAATTAATCATGCATATAAGAGATCAAAGAAGACTCAAATAATATTCATGGATAGAAACTGATCATGAACTCAAAATTCATCGGATCCCAACAAACACACCGCAAAAGTTTACATCAAATAGATCTCCAAGAGACCATTGTATTGAGAATCATAATAGAGAGAGAAGAAGCCATCTTGCTACTGCCTACGGACCCGTAGGTCTATGGTGGACTACTCACGCATCATTGGAGAGGCACCTATGAGGAAGATGAACCCCTCCGTGATGGTGTTTATATTGGATCTCGCGGTTCTGGAACTTGCGGCGGCTGGAATTGTGTTTCGTTGACTCTCCTAGGGTTTTTGGATTTCTAGGGAATTTATAGGCACGATAGTCGGTTGAGGGGGTGCCGGAGGTGCCCAGCACCCACCAGGGCGCGCCAGGGGGCCTCTGGCGCGCCCATCTGGGTGCTGGGCACCCTGGGCCCCCTCTTATGGTGTTCTTTGGCCCATCTGGTTTCTTCTGGTCCGTAAAAAATCCACAAAAATCCCCACAGCGTTTTATCTCTGTATGGTACTGATTTCCTGCGAAGTAAAAAACAAGCAAAAACAGCAACTGGCACTTTGGCACTATGTTAATAGGTTAGTCCCAAAAAATGAGATAAAGTTGTAATAAAATGATTGTAAAACATCCAAGAATGATAATACAACATCATGGAACAAGCAAAAATTATATATACTGATGAGGATATATTCTATGAATACGATGATTCTAATTGTCTCAGCTGGAAGGAAATATTAAGCCTAGCCAATGATGAACAACAGGTGAATTCTCTCTTAGTTGATAATGCCAATTATTTTGATGAGAGCTTTATACTGCCTAAATCCTTGTGTGTATGTGTCATTAGGTACATTGGAGAGGAAGGCATGGCGCAAGGAGCAACTTGGGGCAAGAAGAAGAGCAAGGAGGCAATGCAGCTGAGCTGGGAGGAGGCTTCTGCAACTCCCAGGGCGGTAGTACCGCCCCACCCCAGCGGTAGTACCGCTTGAGGCGGTACTACCGCCCCTACTACCGTAAAAACTACTGGTATCTTTTCGAGCTAACCGGTAGTAGAGCGGAACTTAAGCGGTAGTACCGCTTGGAGCGGTAGTACCGCATGCTCAAGCAGTACTACCGTGCTGCCTGCGCGCAGACTTTTTGGGCTGACGGCCCGTGTACCCCCTCAACCTATCTTAGGATATAAATACCCTTCCCTAGGGTTAGTTAGGGAGACCACGTTTAAGATAAACCCTAGTTCATGAGATTGCTTGTAAGCATTCATCTTGAATCCTCATCACCAATTCGTATCGATCTGGTGATTATATACTGCAAGTCAAGTGTGATCTGCTGTTCCATTGGGAATTAGTATATTGCAATTCTAACCGTTCGTGGTCGACGGCTGCGTGCGCAAGTGTGTGACGTTGTGAATATCCAAAGGGTTGAGACCTTTTGCATTGGCATCAGGGATCAAGAGAGGGAGAGTTCATCGGCGACATACAAGTTATCCTACACCATCATCATCACCACCGCCGCTTACTGAGAAGATCGGGACACCCCATATCATCTTGGTATCAGATATCCAGCGTTGCCTCGGTAAGCATCCACCAAATCATCCGTAGATTAGTTCTGTGTTTCATCCTATCCAGAAAAAGCCTCACAAAAAGATTAGGGTTAGGGTTTTTGCCATCGCCTAGATTGCATCGTTTCCAAGTTTTATTTGCTGGTCGTTGTGTCTTTCTTTTTGCGTCACTTTGTCATCCGTGTCATCTAGTCGGTGTCTAGGGTTTTGTTCTGATCCGCGTCTTTTTGTTCTTGTGTTCGTCGGCGTCTTTTTGTTCTTGTGTTCGTCGGAATCGCGTCTAGGATTTTCCTTTAGCGTTTTCTTTCCGGTTTCCTTTTTCCAATCCGAGTTAAATCGAGTCTTTCCTTTTGTGAGCCATAGACAAGCCAATCTTTCCTTTGCGTAGCACTTTCCTATTGAGACTAGCATATCCTTATGCTCTACGGGCTGCTCATCTTGGTTTTTGGTAAGTGCATCTTTGCGATTGGCAAGATCAGATTTGTTGTTTGTTGCTCAAGTCTGAAAAAAAAAAAAGAAAAAAAAAATCCCGTGGTACTGTTCACGTTACTGTTCACGTGACCTGCTGTGAAAAAAAAAAAAAAAGAGAGAGAGAGAAAAAAAAAAGGCGTATCAAAAAAAAAAAAAAAAAAAAACAGAGAGACAAAAAGAAACGAGAGAAACAGTGGCCGGAAGTTGTTGCTATCTATTGCAGTGCTGTATTTATTATCTTGCTGTTTGCACTTGTAGAATTGAGCAATCTTGTGCCCTGTTTTTGAGCTTTTTGCTAGCGTCTCTCCCTGTGCATTGCAACACGAGCATTCCTCCGACACATACATCAAATTTGAGCTCATTTTCAGAGTTGCAATTGCCCCATTTATCTCCACCGTGTGAGTTTCCGTGGGTCTTTTTGTATCACACGATCAGCACTAGGATTTGTGAATTGGTGTTGTTAGGTATCCCAACCAAGCTCCACCATATACCCTGGTTTGTCGTGTGATTGCTCTCATACCCGGATATTCACTTCATCACATCTGTGCACTAGTCTTCCATCCGAACGGGTACGCATTGCTATTCACTTTGGAACGGTAAGATTTCCTTTTCTTGTCAGTTTTTGAGTGAGTTGTGAGAGTACACCATATACATCTGCTATACTTTTTATGTACTAATAATGGTGAATCCTCTCAAGGACAAGCCATTACCATTACAGTTTTTGTGCAGTGATGCATTCTGGGAGGAGGAAGATCTTGGTGTACATCCTGATTCAGGTTTGTTCCACTTTACTGCAGACATCGAAGGTAGACCTGCTGCAGTGATCCTTGATAATTATTCTCTCACAAACTTGGTCAGTATTGATGTTGTTAACAAGCTACAGTTGCGTAAATATACCAAACTTGTGCCATATACGTTAGCTGCTTATGATGAGGCATTTCCAATTACTCATCGTGCTTATGTTCCTATCACCATTTATGGCTACACTGTTAGCATGCGCTGTGATGTCCTTCCTAGAACACTTAATTGTTGTCACGTTTTGTTGGGAAAACCTTGGTGTGATAAGCATAAGGTTAAATTTGATAGTGCTCAGACCGATCCTGTATTCTTTTGGAATAATAAGCACACTTGGTTAGCACATACACGACTTAAGGATTTTCAGAAGGTTAGACGTCAAAATCTCTGTCCACCTGTTATTCCCATAGTTAATAATGAGCATTTGCGTGATCACACAATCTTGGGAGTACATGTTAATGCGACAAGTCAGGTTTCACCTAACGTAATCATGTCTACTCCTAGTGTTGTTTCTTGTGATATCCAGGTTGCTTTTGAAGAAAGGGAGCCATCTGTTGTACAACCTATGCTCCCAATTGCTCCTAGTGTTGTGTCTTCTGATGTGCAGGTTGTTTTTGAAGAAAGGGAGCAGCATGTCGTACAACCTGAATCACCACTTGCGCAAGATTTTCTAGTACCTGCTACATCTCAGGAGATTGACATTGATACTGGTACTAATTTTGAGCTGCAACCAGCCAATGAGGCATTCAGTGAGTCTATTCCTTTGCTGGTTGATTCTTGTGCGTTGATCAGTCCAAATATTTCAGCACCATGTGATACTTTGCTAAATTCAAATTCTGATCATGTGGTACTGATAACACATAACGAACTACTTACTAGAATACCACCCGTTGATATTGTGTATTCCATCCTGCTCAATGAACCTATTAGTTTGCGTAGTGCTATGAAGAAGATTTCTGAAATTTCACATCTAAATTCTAGCACATATGCCTATAGTTTCACTTTTAATTTAATTGGTGAATATAGCATGACTGATAATTTTCTGGTGGATCACATATGCATTACCTGTGATAGGATTGCTGATTTGAAACTTGCTGTTTTGCATCCTATATGCTATGTGACAAAATCATTGTGTTGTGGGACGGTCGCTCATTTTCATGAGAATATGAAATATCATTATGTTCTAGTTGATTTCTTGCGGCCAACAAAAATTTCAGCTATGTTGGGTTGTTCTGATCTTGCTATAACCGAATGTAATCCATTGTGGTTGTCCCAACACCTGTTGCATTTATATGCTACTGCTATAGACTTCACTTTTATTTGCAAACTGAGTTGCATCTTACCCGCTGCGTGTAGTACTCGTGAACATCCCTACGTTTGTTCTATATATCAGCGTGGCACAGTTGAAGCATGGTATCCAATATATGTACCTTTGCATATTTTGGACTGGTTTGACCTTGCTTATAGCACATTTGATCATCGATCTTCTGTGAGGACTTTGGACTTAATACTAAACAATAAGACATTGTACATGTGTGTTCCTCATTCTGGTCATGACTATATGAACTTCACTTATACTTGCAATTTAAGTTGCATATTGCATACTGGGCATCTTTTTCATGACAACAAAAATGATACAACACGTTATCTATACATATATTATGCGTACACGTTGTTCTTTTTGTTTCTGCCATTTTCAGCTTACCCAAAGCCGAGGACGGCTTTTCTTGAAGAAAGGGAGGATGATGAGGATATATTCTATGAATACGATGATTCTAATTGTCTCAGCTGGAAGGAAATATTAAGCCTAGCCAATGATGAACAACAGGTGAATTCTCTCTTAGTTGATAATGCCAATTATTTTGATGAGAGCTTTATACTGCCTAAATCCTTGTGTGTATGTGTCATTAGGTACATTGGAGAGGAAGGCATGGCGCAAGGAGCAACTTGGGGCAAGAAGGAGAGCAAGGAGGCAATGCAGCTGAGCTGGGAGGAGGCTTCTGCAACTCCCAGGGCGGTAGTACCGCCCCACCCCAGCGGTAGTACCGCTTGAGGCGGTACTACCGCCCCTACTACCGTAAAAACTACTGGTATCTTTTCGAGCTAACCGGTAGTAGAGCGGAACTTAAGCGGTAGTACCGCTTGGAGCGGTAGTACCGCATGCTCAAGCAGTACTACCGTGCTGCCTGCGCGCAGACTTTTTGGGCTGACGGCCCGTGTACCCCCTCAACCTATCTTAGGATATAAATACCCTTCCCTAGGGTTAGTTAGGGAGACCACGTTTAAGATAAACCCTAGTTCATGAGATTGCTTGTAAGCATTCATCTTGAATCCTCATCACCAATTCGTATCGATCTGGTGATTATATACTGCAAGTCAAGTGTGATCTGCTGTTCCATTGGGAATTAGTATATTGCAATTCTAACCGTTCGTGGTCGACGGCTGCGTGCGCAAGTGTGTGACGTTGTGAATATCCAAAGGGTTGAGACCTTTTGCATTGGCATCAGGGATCAAGAGAGGGAGAGTTCATCGGCGACATACAAGTTATCCTACACCATCATCATCACCACCGCCGCTTACTGAGAAGATCGGGACACCCCATATCATATACATTGGAGACGTATCAAGCATACACATGCCATTCGGATGTGTTGTGGCTAAACAGTTCCGGATAAAAAACTGTCAGGGACTGATGAAATCATCATTGACGGATTTGGTTGTTTATTCCGCATGCGATGTCATTTGCTCAATCTGCCCACAAACATCTATGTTTTTGTTTATTAGAACATGATTGCATAACCAAATTAAACATCCAAATACATAAGTGACTACACACATAACATTGGCACACCTTGATAAACAATTACACACATAACAACATGATTATATAACCTAATTAAGCATCCAAATAGATAAGTGACTACACACATAACATTGGCGCACACCTCAACAAACTATTACATGCTTAATAAACTTATCCCTCTAAAACTACAAATATTTCGGCATAGAGGAAGTACGAGAAATGATTATCAAATCATCTACTTCCTATGATGCTTGCCGCCACCGCTCTGCTTGTGGCTCGATCCCGCGTCGTCTTTAGGTAGGAGGCACTTCCTCATGTCAACGATCCGGTTGAACATCTTGTAGCAAGTGTACGCTTCCTTGGACGCGGTCTGGAGGTGATATTCATCCAGTTTCTTCACCCAGGCCCTGTGCCAGACAGGCTTGTTCTTGTCGCACTCAACCTTCATGTCTCTGTAGTAGGGGTCGATGATGGCCTCGGCCAGGTCAACATGGGAGTCCATGTTCTTCTTGCTGCCCCAGACCTTGTAGTGGTCATGGATGTCGACAAGCTTCTGGCAGGCCAAGCCTGAAGTCTTGAGCACCTTTGGATCGTTGGTGGTGGCCACCGTAGTGAACCTATAGTTGGGGCTGTTGAAAAACCTGGTGAAACGCTCGCAAGGCACTGTGCCCAGGCAGTAGTGGTAGAGGACGACGTGATTGCCCACACACAACTGGGCGACGACAACCTTCTGATCATGCCCAACACGACCGCCGGTGTAAGCGAGGTCGAAGCCGACCACTTTGTACTTGTCATCCGCATCAAGCAACCGCTCCATAGTGTCGATGGAGTCCTCCACCATGCCCGGGTCGTTGATGTACACCACCGTGAGGTCCGTCTTCCTCATGTGGGTCTCCACATGAGGCATGCCGAACTCCATTGGAGCGCCGTTGGACATCCTCTCTGTATGCGTCGTCGAGGGTGTGCTTATTGTGTTGTGAGGCGCGATCAAAAGCATGAAGAGACTATGGTTAATGGCCATGGGTATAAATGAGGGCTGGACATCCTGGAAAACCGGCACATCCGGATGACAGTTTTTGCAGCGTGTGATTCAGTCGTGGAGCACGTAACTGCATGGGGCGACGCGCATGGCGCAACCGCATGCATATGGAGCCCTGAACGTGATCATGGGCCGGCCCCAACCACTGGCAGAGCACGCGCGGAGGGGCACGAGAGCGGAGCATGCGGAGGGACGTGAGAGCAGAGCACGCGGTGGGACGCGAGGTCGAACTAGACCACTTTGTACTTGTCCTCGTCAAATAACAGGTCCATAATGTTGGAGTTTGACGTGGCTTGAGACTGTGTCGGTATTTCCCCAAAGAGGAAGGGATGATGCAGCACAGCAACGGTAAGTATTTCCCTCAGTTATGAAACCAAGGTTATCGAACCAATAGGAGGATCACCACCACCCAATAAGCAGAACCCGCACACAAATAACAAATACTTGCAACCCGACGCGAAAGAGACGTTGTCAATCTCTCTACGGTAAAAAGATAGATTAGGTAGTGATAGATAGGAGAGATAGATCTCTCAAGAACACAAAATAAGAAGAGCAAATAAAAAGTGCAGCAATATATTTTTGGATTTTTGGTTTAGTAGATCTGAAAATAAAGAAGCAAAAAGATAGATCGGAAAGCAATATGTTGGAAAAGTAGACCCGGGGGCCGTAGGATTCACTAGTGGCTTCTCTCATGAGTATAACACACGGTGGGTGAACAAATTACTATTGGGCAATTGATAGAAGATCAAATAATCATGATGATATCCAAGGCGATGATCATTATATAGGCATCACGTCCAAGATAAGTAGACCGACTCCTGCCTGCATCTACCACTATTACTCCACACATCGACCGCTATCCAGCATACATCTAGTGTATTAACTTCATGGAAAAACGGAGTAATGCAATAAGAACGATGACATGATATAGACAAGATCTATTCATGTAGGAATAGACCCCATCTTGTTATCCTTAATGGCAACGATACATGCGTGCCTTGCTGCCCCTTCTGTCACTGGGAAAGGACACCGCAAGATCGAACCCATCACAAAGCACCTCTTCCTATGGCAAGAAAAATTGATCTAGTTGGCCTAACTAAACCAAAGATTCGAAGAAGAAATACGAGGCTATAAGTAATCATGCATATAAGAGATCAAAGAAGACTCAAATAATATTCATGGATAGAAACTGATCATGAACTCAAAATTCATCGGATCCCAACAAACACACCACAAAAGTTTACATCAAATAGATCTCCAAGAGACCATTGTATTGAGAATCAAAAGAGAGAGAGAGGAAGCCATCTAGCTACTGCCTACGGACCCGTAGGTCTATGGTGGACTACTCACGCATCATCGGAGAGGCACCTATGAAGAAGATGAACCCCTCCGTGATGGTGTTAGATTGGATCTTGAGGCTCTGGAACTTGCGGCGGCTGGAATTGTGTTTCGTCAACTCCCCTAGGGTTTTCCGAATATTTGGGAATTTATAGGCATCAAAGGCGGTGGAGAGGGGCCCCGTGGAGGGCACAACCCATCAGGGCGCGCCGGGGGCCCCCTGGTGCATCCTGGTGGGTTGTGCTCTCCACAGCCCACCTTCCTGGCTCTTTTTTGGCCCACTGGGTGTCTTCTGGTCTAGAAAAAATCTCCAAAAAGTTTCATCGTGATTGGACTCTGTTTGGTACTGATATTCTGCGAAGTAAAAAACAAGCAAAAACAACAACTGGCACTTTGGCACTATGTCAATAGGTTAGTCCCAAAAAATGATATAAAGTTGTTATAAGATGATTGTAAAACATCCAAGAATGATAATATAACTGCATGGAACAAGCAAAAATTATAGATACATTGGAGACGTATCAGCATCCCCAAGCTTAATTCCTACTCGTCCTCGAGTAGGTAAATGATAAAAACAAATTTTTTGATGTGAAATGCTGCTTAACATGTTCATCTCATATTCTTTTCTTTCGTATAGCATGGACATTTGGACTTGTAGATGATTCAAAGCAATAGTCTAGTTTTAACATAATGACTTCAATACTCAAGCATGCCAACAAGCAACCATGTCTTTCAAAAATATCAACACACTAAAGAAAGTCATCCCTAGCCCATCATGCTCAATCATTGATCCATTCATGAGACACACTCAAATATTAGCTATACCCAATGCTCAAGTACGATCATAGTGCCCCCTAGTTGGTGCTTTATAAGAGAAGATGGAGACTCAAAGTAAAAATAAATATTGCATAAAGTAAATAGATAGGCCCTTCGCAGAGGGAAGTAGGGATTTGTAGAGGTGCCAGAGCTCAAAGTTTTAAATTGAGAGAGATTTTTTTTTGAGTGGCATGCTTTTCCTGTCAACGAAAATGACAAAGTAGCTCACAATACTTTCCATGCTAGATATATCATAGGCGTTTCCCAAACAGAAAATAAAGTTTATTCCTTTTTCCACCAAACTTTCACATTCCATGGCGGGCCGTATCCACGGTTGCCTTCCATACCAATACTTTCCAACAAATTTATTATTTGACAACATAAAGTAAATATTTTTTCTTTTTCATTTCGGGAATGGGCATCCCTATTACCGCCGCACTCTCGTGCAATGACAAGTGAATAAACACTCATATTGAGAATACCACATCTAGCATGGAAAAATATTGGACACTCCCCACCGTTTAATGAGCGGTATGAGCACACAAAAGAGAAAATTTATTTTGAAAATTTAGAGATGGCACATACAAATTTGCTTGGAACGGCATGGAAATACCGCATATAGGTAGGTATGGTGGACTCATAAGGCAAAATTGGTTTAAGGATTTTGGATGCACAAGTAGTATTTCTACTTAGTACAAATGGAGGCTAGCAAATAGATTGAGAAGCAACCAAACCAAGAAACGAAAATTCACATAAGTGAGCATTGAGCATAACTAACACCGAATAATGCACCACAAGTAGGATGTAATTTCATTGCATAACTATTGACTTTCGTACTTGCATAGGGAATCACAAACCTTAACACCAATATTCCTACTAAAGCATAATTACTCACTAACATGACTCACATATTACTATCATCATGTTTCAAAACTATTACAAGGAATCAAGTTTAATTTGCCCAATGATCTTCATGAAAGTTTTTTATTATATCCTCGTATATCTATCACTTTGGGACTAGTTTCATATATTGCCATTGCTTTTTGACAAGCTCAAACAAATTTAAGTGAAGCACATGAGCATAAAGATTTCATCTCTCAAAAAGGTATAATTGAAGCATGAGAGGATTTCTTCAAAATTTACTAACTCTCAAACTAATCTAAGTGAAGCATGAGAGTATTTTGACAAAAATTTCCAAGCACACCGTGCTCAAAAAGATATAAGTGAAGCACTAGAGCAATTCTATAGCTCAAAAAGTTTAAGTGAAGCATAGAGAGCAATTCTAACAAATCATAGCATATTTTTGGCTCTCCCAAATAGGTGTGTACAGCAAGGATACAAAAGAAAAACAAACAAGCAAAGCAAGCAAAGATACAAGACGCTCCAAGCAAAACTCATGATATGTGACGAATAAAAATATAGCTCCAAGTAAAATACCGATGGTTGTTAGAAGAAAGAGGGGATGCCACTCGGGGGCATCCCCAAGCTTAGTTGCTTGTTACTCTTTGGATATATCTTGGGGGTGCTTTAGCATACCCAAGCTTAGGCTCTTATCACTCCTTATTCCTTCATCCATCGTGATCTCACCCAAAACTTGAAAACTTCAATCACACAAAACTCAACATAATCTTCGTGAGATCCGTTAGTATAATAAAGCAAATCACTACTTTAGGTACTGTTGCAAACCCATTCATATTTTGTTATTGTATTATACCTACTGTATTTTAACTTTACCGTGGCTCATACCCTTCAATATAACCCATAGATTCATCAAAACAACCACACAATGCAACGAAAACAGAATCTGTCTTAAACAGAACAGTCTGTAGCAATCTGTACTCTAACAATACTTATGTAACTCTAAAAATTCTGAAAAATTAGGACAACGTAAGGAATTTGTATAGAAACACTTTGTTAAAATTTCAGCTCAAGATCACGTTCCAGCAGAAAATGAAAATTCAAATACTGGACACAAAGTTTCTGTTTCAGATTCAGCATTGTTTCTACTCATCTTATGAATCATCCTAAAGGTTCTACTTGGCACAAACACTAAATAAACCACAAAAACACAATTTTAACAGAGACATAATTGTGTCAACACTCAAAAACAGAAAGTAAAAAGCAAAAATAAATTTATTCATTGGGTTGCCTCCCAACAAGTGCTATCATTTTACGCCCCTAGCTAGGCATAACACATAGATTCAAGTATTGTCATCTTTGGTTTTGGATCCATAGGATGCCCTCATGATTGATTCATATGGTGGCTTAATTCTTGTTCTAGGGAAGTGTTCCATACCCTTTCTTAGTGGAAATTGAAAACGAATATTGCCTTCTTTCATATCAATCACGGCACCTACAGTGCGTAAAAACGTCTACCAAGTATAATGGGACAAGACGGATTGCAATCAATATCAAGCACAATAAAATCTATGGGCACATAGTTCCTATTAGCAAGAATAAGAACATCATTAATTCTTCCCAAAGGCTTTTAATAGTAGAATCCGCCAAGTGCAAATTAAGAGAACATTCTTCAATATTGGTGAGACCAAGCACATCACATAAAGATTTCGGAATCGTGGAAACACTAGCACCCAAATCACATAAAGCAAAGCACTCATAATTTTTAATTTTGACCTTAATGGTAGGTTCCCACTCATCATGTAATTTTCTAGGAATAGAAATCTCCAACTCCAACTTTTCTTCAAAAGATTTCATCATGGCATCAACGATATGTTTAGTAAAAGCTTTACTTTGCTCATAAGCATGGGGTGAATTCAACATGGATTGCAGCAAAGAAATACATTCAATCAAATAACAACTATCATAATTAAAGTCTTTGCAATCTAAAATAGTGGGCACATCACTAGTTAAAGTTTTGACCTCTTCAAACCCACTTTTAACAAAATTTTCATCAAGATTTTCACCCTCCAAATTATTGGGACGCCTTCTAGCTAAAGTTGACTCTACTTCAGTCCCTTTATCATCAATTTTAATATTACTAGACAAGGAATCAATAGTAGAAACACCAATCACTTTAAGATCTACATCTTTTTTATCTTCAAGAGAGATCGGTTTGGAGGCCATTTGATTTATTAAGGTAGCTTGTGCATCGGAGATTTTACCAAGCAAGTTTTCAGCATGAGCATACTTAGATTGGAGATTACAAACTTCTCTACTAATATCATCAAGTTGTTTCGTTATGGCATCTAGCACGGTAGAGTTTTCTCTAAGCTCATCGGTGAAATACTTATTATGCTCAAATTGCGTAGTCATATATTCCTTAGTACTCTTCTCAATTTCAAGCAAAATATTGGGGTAAGGTACATCATAGTAATTTCGTTGAGGCATCATGACCACGCAAACAAGATTGCAAGCAAGGAAGAGATCCAGCGAGAAAAAGGCAAACGAAAAAGAGGGCGAATAAAACGGCAAATTGGTGAAGTGTGGGAGAGGAAAACGAGAGGCAAATGGCAAATAATGTAATTGCAAGGAGATGAGATTTGTGATTAGGAACCTGGTAGATAATGATGGAGTCCCCTCGGTGCCTACGGTAGGCACGTAGAAGAGACCGCTTCCTCCCCGACAATGGTGCCAGAAATTCCTTTGACGTGGCTTGAGACTGCGTCGGTATTTCCCCAAAGAGGAAGGGATGATGCAGCACAGCGACGGTAAGTACTTCCCTCAGTTATGAAACCAAGGTTATCGAACCAGTAGGAGGATCACCACCACCCAATAAGAAGCACTTGCACACAAACAACAAATACTTGCAACCCGACGCGAAAGAGAGGTTGTCAATCTCTTTACGGTAAAAAGATAGATTACGTAATGATAGATAGGAGAGATAGATCTCTCAAGAACACAAAATAGAAAAGGCAAATAAAATATGCAGCAATATATTTTTGGGTTTTTGGTTTTGTAGATCTGAAAACAAAGATGCAAAAAGATAGATCGGAAAGCAATATGTTGGAAAAGTAGACCCGGGGGCCGTAGGATTCACTAGTGGCTTCTCTCATGAGTATAGCGCACAATGGGTGAACAAATTACTGTTGGGCAATTGATAGAAAATCGAATAATCATGACGATATCCAAGGCGATGATCATTATATAGGCATCACGTCCAAGATAGGTAGACCGACTCCTGCTTGCATCTACCTCTATTACTCCACACATCGACCGCTATCCAGCATTCATCTAGTGTATTAAGTGTTGGGGAACGGAGCATGAATTTCAAAAAATTTCCTACGCTCACGCAAGATCTATCCATGGAGATGCATCGCTACGAGAGGGGAGAGTGTGTCTACGTACCCTCGTAGACTGTTAGCGGAAGCGTCTCACAACGCGGTTGATGTAGTCGAACAATCCTTCGAGCTCCACCGATCGAGTACCGAACGTACGGCACCTCCGAGTTCTACACACGTGCAGCTCGGTGACGATCCTCGCCTTCTTGATCCAGCAAGACGTCGAGGAAGTAGATGAGTTCCGTCAGCACGACGGCGTGGCGACGGTGACGGTGAAGTGATTCCGGCAGGGCTTCGCCTAAGCTCTCCGAAAATATGACCGAGGTGGAAAACGGAGATCGGGGCACCGCACACGGCTATGGGACAATTGTGTGTCTCCAAGGGGTGCCCCTCCTCCGTATATAAAGGAGGGAGAGGGGAGGAGGCTGGCCCTAGGGGCTGCGCCAAGTGTGGGGAGTCCTACTAGGACTCCTTAGTCCTAGTAGGATTCCACCTCCCATACGGAGTAGGAAAGGGGGAAGGGAGAGGGAAAGGAAAGAGGGGGCTGCGCCCCCTCCCCTAGTCCAATTCGGTTTGGGCAAGGGGGGGCGCGCGCCTCCTCACGTGGCCTGCCTCTCCTTTTCCCGTATGGCCCAATAAGGCCCATTACTTCTCCCGGTGAATTCCCGTAACTCCCCGGTACTCCGAAAAATACCCGAATCACTCGGAACCTTTCCGACGTCCGAATATAGCCTTCCAATATATGAATCTTTACCTCTCGGACATTCCGAGACTCCTCGTCATGTCCGTGATCTCATCCGGGACTCCGAACAACATTCGGTCACCAATCACATAACTCATATAATACTATTTCGTCATCGAACCTTAAGTGTGCGGACCCTACGGGTTCGGGAATGATGTAGACATGACCGAGACAACTCTCTGGTCAATAACTAACAGCGGGACCTGGATGCTCATATTGGTTCCTACATATTCCACGAAGATCTTTATCGGTGAACCTCATATGACAACATACGTTGTTCCCTTTGTCCGGCGGTATGTTACTTGCCCGAGATTCGATCGTCGGTATCCAATACCTAGTTCAATCTCGTTACCGGCAAGTCTCTTTACTTGTTCCGTAATACGTCATCTTGCAACTAACTCTTTAGTCACGGTGCTTGCAAGGCTTCTGTGATGCTGTATTACCGAGAGGGCCCAGAGATACCTCTCCGATAGTCGGAGTGACAAATCCCAATCTCGATCCATGCCAACTCAACAAACACTTTCGGAGATACCTGTAGTGCACCTTTATAATCACCCAGTTACGTTGTGACGTTTGATACACCCAAAGTATTCCTACGGTATCCGGGAGTTGCATGATCTCATGGTCAGAGGAACGTGTATTTGACATAGTGAAAGCAATAGCAATAAACTGAACGATCATTTGCTATGCTAACGGTTGGGTCATGTCCATCACATCATTCTACTAATGATGTGATCCCATTATCAAATGACAACTCATGTCCATGGTCAGGAAATCTTGACCATCTTTTGATCAACGAGCTAGTCTAGTAGAGGCTTACTAGGGACTCAGTATTTGTCTATTATCCACACATGTATTAAGTTTCCGGTCAATACAATTCTAGCATGAATAATAAACCATTATCATGAACGGAGAAATATGATAATAAACACTTTATTAATTGCCTCTAGGGCATATTTCCAACAGTCTCCCACTTGCACTAGAGTCAATAATCTAGTTTACATCTCCATGTAATTAACATCCAATCAGTTCTAGGGCTGATCATGTTTTGCTTGTGAGAGAGGTTTTAGTCAACGGGTCTGCAATAATCAGATCCGTGTGTTCTTGGCAAATCTCTATGTCATATGTAGATGCTGCTACCACACTCTGCTTGGAGCTACTCCAAACCGACTGTCCCACTTTACGTATCCGGTATGAGACTCATAGTCTTCCGGATCGGTGTTTAAAGCTTGCATCGACGTAACCCTTTACGACGAACTCTTTATCACCTCTATTCCCGAGAAATTCTTTCTTAGTCCTTTTCAGGTACTTCAGGATATTCTTGACCGCTGTCCAATGATCTACTCCTGGATCACTTTGGTACCTCTTTTGCCAGACACATGGCAAGGCACACAACTTGGCATACTTTATAGAACCTATGGCCGAGGCATAGGGGATAACCTTCATCCATTCTATTTATTTTGCCATGGTCGAGATTTGAGTCTTACTCAACTTCACACCTTTCACCACAGTCAAGAACTCCTTCTTTGACTGATCCATTTTGAACTTCTTCAAAATCTTGTCAAGGTATATGTTTTGTGAAAGTCATATGAGGCGTCTCAATCTATCTCTATAGATTTTGATGCCTAACATGTAAACAACCTTTACCTAGATCTTCAAGTCTTACTCCACTTCACACCAGCCAAGAACTTATTTCTTTTGACTTGATCCATTTTGAACTTCTTCAAAATCTCATCAAGGTGTGTGAAAATATTTTATCAGGTGTCTTGATCTATCTCTATAGATCTCGATGCCCAAACCGTGGATAACTCAAAAACAGGTTTTTATTGAAAAACTCCTTTCAATTAATTCTTTATGCTTTCCAGAAATTCTACATCATTTCCAATCACATATACTTATTAGAAATGTTATAGAGCTCCCACTCACTTTGTTGTAAATACAAGTTTCTCCATAAACTTGCATAAACCCAAACGCTTTGATCACTTCATCAAAGCGAGTATTCCAGCTCCGAGATGCTTGCACCAGTCCATAGATGGATCGCTGGAGCTTGCATACTTTGTTAGCACCTTTAGGATCGACAAAACCTTCCGGTTGCATCATATACAATTCTTCCTTAAGGAATCCATTAAGGAATGTTGTTTTGACGTCCATTTGCCAGATTTCATAATCATAAAATGCGGCAATTGCTAACATAATTCTGACAGACTTTAGCATCGCTACGGGTGAGAAAGTCTCATCGTAGTCAACTCCTTGAACTTGTCGATAACCTTTAGCAACAAGTCGAGCTTTATAGATGATGATATTACCATCAGCGTCCGTCTTCTTCTTAAAGATCCATTTATTTTCAATAGCTCGCCGTTCATCGGGCAAGTCTACCAAAGTCCACACTTTGTTCTTATACATGGATCCTATCTCGGATTTCATGGCCTCAAGCCATTTCTCGGAATCCGGGCTCGCCATAGCTTCTTCATAATTCGAAGGTTCACCGTTGTCTAACAACATAACCTCCAAGACTGGATTTCCGTACCACTCTGGTGCGGAACGTGTCCTGGTTGACCTTCGAAGTTCTGTAGCAACTTGATCCAAAGCCTCATGATCATCATCATCAGCTTCTTCTCTGGTCTGTGTTGGTGTCACAGAAATTTCTTTCTGTGGCGAACTACTATCCAGAGGAGGTACAATTACCTCATCAAGTTCTACTTTCCTCCCACTCACTTCTTTCGAGAGAAACTCCTTCTCTAGAAAGGATCCATTCTTAGCAATGAAAACTTTGCCTTTGGATCTGTGGTAGAAGGTGTACCCAACAGTTTCTTTTGGGTATCCTATGAAGATGCACTTATCCGCTTTGGGTTCAAGCTTATCAGGCCGAAGCGTTTTGACATAAGCATCGTAGCCCCAAACTTTCAGAAACGACAGCTTAGGTTTCTTTCCAAACCACAGTTCATACGGTGTCGTCTCAACGGATTTAGACGGTGCCCTATTTAAAGTGAATGCAGCTGTCTCTAATGCATAACCCCAAAATGATAGTGGCAAATCGGTAAGAGACATCATAGAACGCACCATATCTAATAGAGTACGATTACGACGTTCGGACACACCATTACGCTGTGGTGTTCCAGGTGGCGTGAGCTGTGAAACAATTCCACATTGTCTTAAGTGATTGCCAAACTCGTAACTCAAATATTCTCCTCCACAATCAGATCGTAAGAACTTTATTTTCTTGTTACGATGGTTCTCTACTTCACTCTGAAATTCTTTGAACTTTTCAAATGTTTCAGATTTATGCTTCATCAAGTAGACATAACCATATCTACTCAAATCATCAGTGAACGTGAGAACATAACGATATCCACCGCGCGCTTCAACACTCATCGGACCGCATACATCGGTATGTATTTTTTCCAGTAAGTTGGTTGCTCGCTCCATTGTTCCGGAGAACGGAGTTTTAGTCATCTTGCCAATAAGGCACGGTTCACATGTCTCAAATGATTCATAATCAAGAGATTCCAAAAACCCATCTGCATGGAGTTTCTTCATGTGTTTAACACTGATATGACCTAAGCGGCAGTGCCACAAATATGTGGTACTATCATTATCTTTTGGCATTCGTGTTATGAACATATGTATTACTACGATCAAGATTCAATAAACCTTTCATCTTAAGTGCATGATCATCAATGATATTATCCAAATAAATAGAATAACAATTATTCTCTGAAATTGAATAACCGTCTTGCAATAAACACTATCATATATAATGTTCATGCTTAACGCAAGCACCAAATAACAATTATTTAGGTTCATCACTAATCCTGAAGGTAGAGAGAGCGTGGCGATGGTGATCACATCAACCTTGGAGACACTTCCAATGCACATCGTCACCTCGTTCTTAGCTAGTCCTCGTTTATTCCGAAGCTCCATGTTTCAAGTTGTAAGCAACTGAACAAGTATCAAATACCCAGGTGCTCCTACGAGTACTAGTAAGGTACATATCAATAACATGTATATCAAATATCTTTGTTGACATTGCCAGTCTTATTATCTGCCAGTTACTTTGGGGAAGTTCCGCTCCATGTGACATTTCCCTTTGCAATGGGAGCACTAAGTCTCGGGTTTGGTTCAGCCTTGGGTTTCTTCGCGTGAGCGGCAACTGTTTTACCGTTCTTCTTGAAGTTCCCTTTTCTTTCCCTTGCCCTTCTTGAAACTAGTGGTCTTATTAACCATCAACACTTGATGCTCCCTTTTTTTTTGATTTCTACATCCGCAGATTGTAGCATCGCGAATAGCTTAAGGATCTTCTATCCCTTGCATGTTTATAGTTCATCACGAAGATCCAGTAGCTTAGTGATAGTGACTAGAGAACTCTATCAATCACCACTTTATTCGGAAGTCTAACTCCCACTTGATTCAAGTGTTTGAAGTACTCAGACATTCTGAGTACATGCTCACTAACGGAGCTGTTCTCCTCCATCTTGTAGCTATAGAACTTGTCTAAGGTGTCATACCTCTCGACCCGGGTGTGAGCTTGAAAAACAAATTTTCAGCTCTTGGAACATCTCATATGCTCCGTGTTGCTCAAAACATATTTGGAGCTCCGGTTCTAAGCCATAAAGTATGGCGCACTGAACTATCGAGTAGTCATCTTTTCTTGTCTGCCAGACGTTCATAACGTCCTCAGACGAAGCCGTAGGGGTATTTCACTGAGCGGTGCATTAAGGACATAAGCCTTCTATGCAGCAGTGAGGACAATCCTCAGATCACGGACCTAGTCCGCATAATTGCTTCCATCAACTTTCAACTTCATTTTCTCTAGGAACATAATAAAAACAGGGGAACTACAGCGCGGTCTATTGATCTACAACATAAATTTGCTAAGACAAGTAAGACTATGTTCATGACAATTGAAGTTTAATTAATCAAATTACTTAAGAACTCCCACTTAGATTAACATCCCTCAAGTTGTCTAAGTGTAACATGATCCACATCAACTAAACCACGTCCGATCATCACGTGAGGTGGATTAGTTATCAATGGTGAACATCTTTCATGTTGATCATATCTACTATATGACTCATGTTCGACCTTTCGGTCTCTTGTGTTCCGAGGCCATGTCTGTACATGCTAGGCTCGTCAAGTTTAACCCAAGTATTCTGCGTGTGTAAAACTGGCTTACACCCGTTGTATGCGAACGATGCGAACGAAAGAATCCATCACACCCGATCATCACGTGGTGCTTAGAAGCGTCGAACCTTCGCAACGGTGCATACTAGGGGAGAACACTTATCTTGAAATTTAGTGAAGGGATCATCTTATAATGCTACCGTCGTCCTAAGCAAAATAAGATGCATAAAAGGATTAACATCACATGCAATTCAATATATGTGACATGATATGGCCATCATCGTCTTGTGCTTTTGATCTCCATCAGCGAAGCACCGTCATGATCTCCATCGTCACCGGATTGACACCATGATCTCCATCGTAGCGTCGTGACACCTTGATCTCCATCGCAGCGTCGTGATCGTCTCGCCGGCTATTGCTACTACTACTACTACTACTGCTAACTCATAGCGGTAAAGAAAAGCAATTACATAGCGTTGGCATTGCATACAATAAAGAGACAACCATAAGGCTCCTGCCGGTTGCCTGATAACTTACAAAACATGATAATCTCATACAACAACTTATATCACATCATGTCTTGACCATATCACATCACCAGCATACCCTGCAAAAACAAGTTAGACGTCCTCTACTTTGTTGTTGCAAGTTTTACGTGGCTGCTACGGGTTTGCAAGAACCGTTCTTACCTACGCAAAACCACAACGTGGTGTAGTGATTGCTTTTTGATCTTCTAAAAGAACCCTCTTCATTGAAACCGATTCAACTAAAGTGAGAGAGACAGACACCCGCCAGTCACCTTTATGCAACCAGTGCACGTAGCGGTGAAACCTGTCTCGCGTAAGCGTACGCGTAATGTCGGTCCGGGCTGCTTCATCTCACAATACCGCTGAATCAAATAACAACTAGTAACGGCAAGCAATATGTATACACCCACGCCCACAACTCACTTGTGTTCTACTCGTGCAAATCACATCTACGCATAAACCTGGCTCTGATACCACTATTGGGGAACGGAGCATGAATTTCAAAAAATTTCCTATGCTCACGCAAGATCTATCCATGGAGATGCATCGCTACGAGAAGGGAGAGTGTGTCTACGTACCCTCGTAGACCGTTAGCGGAAGCGTCTCACAACGCGGTTGATGTAGTCGAACAATCCTTCGAGCTCCACCGATCGAGTACCGAACGTACGGCACCTCCGAGTTCTACACACGTGCAGCTCGGTGACGATCCTCGCCTTCTTGATCCAGCAAGACGTCGAGGAAGTAGATGAGTTCCGTCAGCACGACGGCGTGGCGACGGTGACGGTGAAGTAATTCCGGCAGGGCTTCGCCTAAGCTCTCCGAAAATATGACCGAGGTGGAAAACGGAGATCGGGGCACCGCACACGGCTATGGGACAATTGTGTGTCTCCAAGGGGTGCCCCTCCTCCGTATATAAAGGAGGGAGAGGGGAGGAGGCTGGCCCTAGGGGCTGCGCCAAGTGTGGGGAGTCCTACTAGGACTCCTTAGTCCTAGTAGGATTCCACCTCCCATACGGAGTAGGAAAGGGGGAAGGGAGAGGGAAAGGAAAGAGGGGGCTGCGCCCCCTCCCCTAGTCCAATTCGGTTTGGGCAAGGGGGGGCGCACGCCTCCTCACGTGGCCTGCCTCTCCTTTTCCCGTATGGCCCAATAAGGCCCATTACTTCTCCCGGTGAATTCCCGTAACTCCCCGGTACTCCGAAAAATACCCGAATCACTCGGAACCTTTCCGACGTCCGAATATAGCCTTCCAATATATGAATCTTTACCTCTCGGACATTCCGAGACTCCTCGTCATGTCCGTGATCTTATCCGGGACTCCGAACAACATTTGGTCACCAATCACATAACTCATATAATACTATTTTGTCATCGAACCTTAAGTGTGCGGACCCTACAGGTTTGGGAATGATGTAGACATGACCGAGACAACTCTCTGGTAAATAACCAACAGCGGGACCTGGATGCTCATATTGGTTCCTACATATTCCACGAAGATCTTTATCGGTGAACCTCATATGACAACATACGTTGTTCCCTTTGTCCGGCGGTATGTTACTTGCCCGAGATTCGATCGTCGGTATCCAATACCTAGTTCAATCTCGTTACCGGCAAGTCTCTTTACTCGTTCCGTAATACGTCATCTTGCAACTAACTCTTTAGTCACGGTGCTTGCAAGGCTTCTATGATGCTGTATTACCGAGAGGGCCCAGAGATACCTCTCCGATAGTCGGAGTGACAAATCCCAATCTCGATCCATGCCAACTCAACAAACACTTTCGGAGATACCTGTAGTGCACCTTTATAATCACCCAGTTACGTTGTGACGTTTGATACACCCAAAGTATTCCTACGGTATCCGGGAGTTGCATGATCTCATGGTCAGAGGAACGTGTATTTGACATAGTGAAAGCAATAGCAATAAACTGAACGATCATTTGCTATGCTAACGGTTGGGTCATGTCCATCACATCATTCTCCTAATGATGTGATCCCGTTATCAAATGACAACTCATGTCCATGGTCAGGAAATCTTGACCATCTTTTGATCAACGAGCTAGTCTAGTAGAGGCTTACTAGGGACTCAGTATTTGTCTATTATCCACACATGTATTAAGTTTCCGGTCAATACAATTCTAGCATGAATAATAAACCATTATCATGAACGGAGAAATATGATAATAAACACTTTATTAATTGCCTCTAGGGCATATTTCCAACATTAAGTTCATGAAAAAATGGAGTAATGCAATAAGAACGATGACATGATGTAGACAAGATCTATTCATGTAGGAATAGACCCCATCTTGTTATCCTTAATGGCAACGATACATGCGTGCCTTGCTGCCCCTTCTGTCACTGGGAAAGGACATCGCAAGATCGAACCCATCACAAAGCACCTCTTCCCATGGCAAGAAAAACTGATCTAGTCGGCCTAACTAAACCAAAGATTCCAAGAAGAAATACGAGGCTATAAGAAATCATGCATATAAGAGATCAAAGAAGACTCAAATAATATTCATGGATAGAAACTGATCATGAACTCAAAATTCATCGGATCCCAACAAACACACCGCAAAAGTTTACATCAAATAGATCTCCAAGAGACCATTGTATTGAGAATCATAAGAGAGAGAGAGAGAGGAAGCCATCTAGCTACTGCCTACGGACCCGTAGGTCTATGGTGGACTACTCACACATCATCGGAGAGGCACCTATGAGGAAGATGAACCCCTCCGTGATGGTGTTTAGATTGGATCTCGAGGTTCTGGAACTTGCGGCGGCTGGAATTGTGTTTTGTCGACTCCCCTAGGGTTTTTGGAATATTTGGGAATTTATAGGCATCAGAGGCAGTGTAGAGGGGCCCTGTGGAGGGCATAACCCAACAGGGCGCGCCGGGGGGGCCCCTGGCGCGCCCTGGTGGGTTGTGCTCTCCACAGCCCACCTTCCTGGCTCTTCTTTGGCCCACTGGGTGTCTTCTGGTCCAGAAAAAATCTCCAAAAAGTTTCGTCGCGATTGGACTCCGTTTGGTATTGATTTTCTACGAAGTAAAAAACAAGCAAAAACAGCAATTGGCACTTTGGCACTATGTCAATAGGTTAGTCCCAAAAAATGATATAAAGTTGTTATAAAATGATTGTAAAACATCCAATAATGATAATATAACAGCATGGAACAAGCAAAAATTATAGATACGTTGGAGACGTATCATACCTCTATAAGCATTGTTATTGAAATTGTTTCGCGAGACAAAGTTCACATCTACGGAATCACTATTTTTCTCAATCAAGGTAGACATGGGCACATCATTAAGATCAATAGGAGCATTTTTACTAGCAACCAATTTCATCAAAGCATCAACCTTATCAATCAAAGTACTAATTTCTTCAACCAAATTAACCTTTTTACTAGTAGGTGCTCTTTCGGTATGCCATTGTGAATAATTGGCCATAATATTGTCTAGCAATTTAGTAGGTTCACCCAAAGTAATTTCCATAAAAGTACCACCCGCGGCGGAATCTAAAAGAATTCTAGAGACAAAATTCAATCCCGCATAAATTTTTTGTATGATCATCCAAAGATTTAAACCATGAGTAGGACAATTTCTTAGCATCAACTTCATTCTTTCCCAAGATTGTGCAACATGTTCATGCTCAAGTTGCTTAAAATTCATGATTTGCGTCCTAAGGGAAATAATTTTCGCGGGCGGAAAATACTTAGTGATAAAAGCATCTTTGCATTTATTCCAAGAATCGATACTATTGCGAGGCAAGGAAGAAAACCAAATTTTTGCACGATCCCGCAAGGAAAAAGGAAATAATTTCAACTTCACAATATCATTGTCCACATCTTTTTTATTTTGCATATCACACAATTCTACGAACGTGTTTAGATGGGACACGACATCCTCATTAGGATTACCGACAAATTGATCTTTCATGACAAGATTCAACAAAGCGGCATTAATATCACAAGACTCCGCACTAGTGGCGGCAGGACCAATCGGAGTACTAATAAAATCATTGTTATTAGTATCGGAAAAATCACACAACTTCGTGTTTTCTTGAGTCATCGTGACTACGCAAACAAGATTGCAAGCAAGGAAGAGATCCGGCGAGAAAAACGCAAACGGAAAAGAGGGTGAATGGAAAATAATGTAATTGCAAGGAGATGAGATTTGTGATTAGGAACCTGGTAGATGATGATGGAGTCTCCTCGGCGCCTCAGATTGGCACATAGAAGAGACCGCTTCCTCCCCGGCAACGGCGCCAGAAATTCCTATGACGTGGCTTGAGACCGCGTCGGTATTTCCCCAAAGAGGAAGGGATGATGCAGCACATCGACGGTAAGTATTTCCCTCAGTTATGAAACCAAGGTTATCGAACCAGTAGGAGGATCACCAGCACCCAATAAGCATCACTTGCACACAAATAACAAATACTTGCAACCCGACGCGAAAGAGAGGTTGTCAATCTCTCTACGGTAAAAAGATAGAGTAGGTAGTGATAGATAGGAGAGATAGATCTCTCAAGAACACAAAATAAGAAGAGCAAATAAAAAGTGCAGCAATATATTTGTGGATTTTTGGTTTAGTAGATCTGAAAACAAAGAAACAAAAAGATAGATCGGAAAGCAATATGTTGGAAAAGTAGACCCAGGGGCCGTAGGATTCACTAATGGCTTCTCTCATGAGTATAGCACACGGTGGGTGAACAAATTACTGTTGGGCAATTGATAGTAGATCAAATAATCATGATGATATCCAAGGCGATGATCATTATATAGGCATCACGTCCAAGATAAGTAGACCGACTCCTGCCTGCATCTACCACTATTACTCCACACATCGATCGCTATCCAGCATGCATCTAGTGTATTAAGTTCATGGAAAAACGGAGTAATGCAATAAGAATGATGACATGATGTTGACAAGATCTATTCATGTAGGAATAGACCCCATCTTGTTATCCTTAATGGCAACGATACATGCGTGCCCTGATGCCCCTTCTGTCACTGGGAAAGGACACCGCAATATCGAACCCATCACAAAGCACCTCTTCCCATGGCAAGAAAAATTGATCTAGTTGGTGTAACTAAACCAAAGATTTGAAGAAGAAATACGAGGCTATAAGTAATCATGCATATAAGAGATCAAAGAAGACTCAAATAACATTCATGGATAGAAACTGACTATGAACTCAAAATTCATCGGATCCCAACAAAGACACCGCAAAAGTTTACATCAAATAGATCTCCAAGAGACCATTGTATTGAGAATCAAAAGAGAGAGAGAGGAAGCCATCTAGCTACTACCTACGGACCCGTAGGTTCTATGGTGGACTACTCATGCATCAGCGGAGAGGCACCTATGCAGAAGATGAACCCCTCCGTGATGGTGTTAGATTGGATCTTGAGGCTCTGGAACTTGCGGCGGCTGGAATTGTGTTTTGTCGACTCCCCTAGGGTTTTACGAATATTGGGAATTTATAGGCATCAGAGGCAGTGGAGAGGGGCCCCGTGGAGGGCACAACCCATCAGGGCGCGCCGGGGGCACCCTGGCGCGCCCTGGTGGGTTGTGCTCTCCACAGCCCACCTTCCTGGCTCTTTTTTGCCCACTAGGTGTCTTCTTGTCCAGAAAAAATCTCCAAAAAGTTTCGTCGCAATTGTACTCGGTTTGGTACTGATATTCTGCAAAGTAAAAAACAAGCAAAAACAGCAACTGGCACTTTGGCACTATGTCAATAGGTTAGTCCCAAAAAATGATATAAAGTTGTTATAAAATTATTGTAAAACATCCAAGAATGATAATATAACAGCATGGAACAAGCAAAAATTATAGATACGTTGGAGATGTATCAGAGTTCTCCACCCAGATCGGATGTTTGGTGTACACCATCGAGAGCCCCGCGAACCTTCTGTGTGTGTCCACTACGACATGCATGGTGAACCGGCGCTCGTTGTTGGCAGCCGCTGGGAGTGCCATTGGAGCCGCGCAGGATACCCTCGGTTGTGGTTCTGCTTCTTAAGGTCCGAATATTAATCGTCAATTCCATATTAATTTCCTTATATTAATCGTCCATTGCATACTAAGGAAAAGATGGTACTACCAAAATACGAGTCTCCCTGATAAGATGCCATTTGCATGGTTGTATCACAAATGACAGAAATAGTACAAAGGTTCAAATTCCAGCATTACAAGGCTCAAATTCAAAGATTACAAGGTTCAAACCGATAATAGAAATGAAATTCAGCTTATGCAGAAACTTTGTCATGCAACTCTAGACGCCCGCGCTGATCAGCTGAACATGAACATATATGATAGGTTCATATTGATATTACTACTGGTTTGAGAACTTCAATATTTCTACAAAGGGATCCGCCACTGACATGTCATTTATGGGCTTGACATAAGGACTTGTGAATAGTCTGTCAACTGAAGTTACAAAACGAAATTGAGTTTCTGCAGAGCCTTTTCCATTTTGTCCTAGTCGCCGGAGCTGATCAGCAAACCATTCTTTTTTGCACAATAAATGTAGGGGAAATCTCATTATCTTTAGCACACTTGCTCTCACAACAAATAACCTGGCGAATATAATCTCCGGTAAGGTGCCTCGGTAGGAGTTCAAAGTAATTTCTGAGAGATGGAGATCAAGGCATCCGATGGGATTGTTATATTGCATCACATTATCCACTGCCATGCATAACCGTATCTGTAAAAGAAGAGAATGTATTAGTGCTTGGACACACAAGGGACCTCTTATGATTTGCAGGGTTTCAAAAATTGAACTCCCTTGTGGTTAAAATTTAACATGAAAGAGCATCACCTCGACATGTAGCTTCTCAAGGCACGTAAAGCATCTCAGCAATCTGACAACTTGGTCCAGGTCGGGGCCGATAGATTCTATTGCAAAGACCTTCACTGTGCGCAGATACGGGGTCGAGCTTGTCGATATAGTTTTCCGGATGACAGACGAACATAAATCTTGAATAGAGAAAAATGTTAATTCAAGAATGAGAAGAGGGCGACTGTTGTACCTGGACGGTTATGGATCCAAAAACAAGACCAGATAAGTTGACGGGCGAGTAGCCAAACACTGTCAATTTCAGTGCATGAATGACCCTAATTCTTGTTGGACCTTGTTGATCAACAACAAGTAATCTCTCAAGTAAAGGCACGTCCTCAATGACCATTTGGTGATTCACCTTGTGTGATCTCCTGTTGCAACATCAGCAATACACACAAATTGTCCGGAGACTCATGGAGGTGATGTGGAGGCTACTCAACCCATTGATCGCCTGCAGATGAAGGTACTCGAGCGCAGTATAGCTGCGGAGCAGGCGCTCCATGTCGTCGTTGGGGATGCAGACGACGACGAGCTCAAGGTGCTTCAGTCGAGGTAGCAAAAGAGCAGGATTGGCGTTAATCTGGGGGAAATGGCAGTTCATGAACCTGGCGATGCGCAGCATTGGCGCGAGGCGCAGCGCGGAGGGTGGCAGCGGGCGCATATGTCCATCATTAAAAGTGAGCTCCTCGAGATGATCTAGGGCGGTCGATTAGAACCACCCGTCAAGCTTGTCCTGGTCCTTGCCATTGGAACGGAACTTGCCCATAGTAAGGCCTTTGATTGGGCCAGAGTGCGTGCTGAGGATCTGGGACAATGCTCCAAGCATTTGCGATAGCCAGTGCAGAGCATGTGCTCGCTGATGAGGCCGAGAGGGGCGCCACCGCCGGGAGAGGATGGTTGTGCGCACGCCATCTTCGATAGGGAGGAGGAAGATGATGACTCTCAACATATCGTCGGGGAGGCTGCTGATGAAGTCTAGGCCTATCGGAGGCGCTTGTGTTTCTGGCTCAGCCCGCCTCTGCTTGCTAACAACCTCGACATCCACATCTAGAGAATGGCCGCCGGCGGCTCTTTCTGTCAAGAGTACAAAAATGGGAGGATAGTGATTATGTAGCTAGATCAGGGCAGAAGAATTGTGCATTGGTAATTACAAGTTACTAGGTAGAAACAATTTTAACAGATTAAGAAAATGAAATCCCAATTGGTTGCTGAAATACTACACAGTTACTCTGATATTGCTACGCAAGTCAACATGCAGATACTGGAAAGAACACTTACTTCCAACAAAGTGTGTATGGAGGATGTCATCAGGGAAGTTAGCATTTATCGTATGGTCAGGCTCTTTTAGGTGCACTGTAATTTTAGTGCCAGCTTTCAGTACATAAAACTTAGAAATTTCTGCCCAAAGGCCTTCTTGAAAATAGGAGTGACGATCTTCATCATGTTTTACAGAAACAACGATTGTAAATCCATGGTTTGTGTTGAATACGACATCCCTGGAGTCTTCAGTTATGTAAAGGCCAAGATTTACCGCTACAGTTGTCGTTGCAAAGTAAGGGATGTACTGCAGGAATTGAGAAGATTGTTAAAGAACAGGGTAACATGATAGTATGTGATACGTCTCCAATGTATCTATAATTTTTGATTGTTCCATGCTGTTATATTATCATTCTTGGATGTTTTACAACCATTTTATAGCAACTTTATATCATTTTTTGGGACTAACCTATTGACATAGTGCCAAGTGCCAATTGCTGTTTTTTGTTTGTTTTTTACTTCGTAGAATATCAGTACCAAACAGAGTCCAATTGCCACGAAACTTTTTGGAGATTTTTTTGGGCAGAAGACAACTTGGGAGCCAAGGAAGCACCTGGGGGGAGGCCCGTGGGGCCCACAAAACACCAGGGCGTGCCAGAGGCCCCTGGCGCGCCCTGATGGGTTGTGGGGCCCACAGGGATCTCCTCCACCGCCTCTCAGCTCTATAAATCCTCAGAAATTCCAGAAGCCCTAGAGGAGTCAACGAAACACAATTCCAGCCGCCGCAAGTTCCAGAACCGCGAGATCCAATCTAACACCATCACGGAGGGGTTCATCATCCTCATTGGTAGGGGTGGGCATTCGGTATAAACCGAAAAATCGGTTTCTACTGTTCATTTTTTTCTCAAATTCGGTTTGGAAAAACAATAACCGAAAATGGTATCTAAAAATAGCTAACTGAAAATTCGGTTAACCGATTATTCGGTGCGGTTTTCGGTTTTATACCGAAGTACCACGCCTGAGACTATGTGTGCATGAATGGAAGAAGCGGCACCCTTTTATATAGGCAAACGTATTTGGCTAATCTCCTAGGTGGAGCGAGGTGGGACTAAAGGAACTTGTCAGCTGTGTGTGCTCGCAAGACAGGACACACACTACACCAAAAAGGCCACGTGAGTTGGGCCTTGCATGCACTATCGTCAGCACGTCACGTAGGCCCACATGCGAGACGCGCGCAGTCCGTTGGTCGCTTAACCGTTCGTGGCCTTGTGGGAGAGCTCTAAAAAAATGATCATGTCATGACTCTCGGGAGACGTCCGTCGTGCCTAATTTTACTCGTGGGCAAGCTCTAAAGAAACGATTGTGGCGTGACACCTAGGAGACGTTCGCTGTGCGTACTTTTGCGTCGTTTTTACACTGACTCGTTTTGTTCGGCTGTTGTTCGGTTAACCGAGAAAAAAACCAAACCGACCGAATTATGTTCGGTTAGTAAACCTGAAAACCGAAATTTTCTGTGACAGTACAAAAAACCAAAAATTCGGTTTATTCGGTTTCGGCGTCAGTTTGGTTTTCGGTTTGTTGATTTTTATGCCCACCCCTACTCATTGGTGCCTCTCTGATGATGCGTGAGTAGTCCACCATAGACCTACGGGTCCGTAGGCAGTAGCTAGATGGCTTTCTCTCTCTCTTTTGATTCTCAATACAATGGTCTCTTGGAGATCTATTTGATGTAATGACTTTTTCCGATGTGTTTGTTGGGATCCGATGAATTTTGAGTTCATGATCAGTTTCTATCCATGAATATTATTTGAGTCTTCTTTGATCTCTTATATGCATGATTATTTATAATCTCGTATTTCTTCTTCGAATCTTTGGTTTAGTTAGGCCAACTAGATCGATTTTTCTTGCCATGGGAAGAGGAGCTTTGTGATGGGTTCGATCTTGCGGTGTCCTCTCCCAGTGACAGAAAGGGCAGCGAGGCACGGATGTATCGTTGCTATTAAGGATAGATGATGGGGTCTATTCCTACATGAATAGATATTTTCTACATCATGTCATCGTTCTTATTGCATTACTCCGTTTCTCCATGAACTTAATACACTAGATGCATGCTGGATAGCGGTCGATGTGTGGAGTAATAGTAGTAGATGCAGAATCGTTTCGGTCTACTAATCTTGGACGTGATGCCTATATAGTGATCATCGGCTTGGATATCGTCATGATTATTTGATCTTCTATCAATTGCCCAACAGTAATTTGTTTACTCACCGTGTGCTATACTCATGAGAGAAGCCACTAGTTAAATCTACGACCCCCGGGTCTATCCTTTTAATATATTGCTTTCCGATCTATCTTTTTTCGCTTTTGTGTTTAGATCTATTATTCCAAAAACCCAAAAATACCTTGCTGCAGTTTTTATTTGCTTCTTTTATTTTGTGTTCTTGTGCGATCTATTTATCCAATCTATCACAAACTAATCTATCTTTTTACCGTTGAGAGATTGACAACCTCTCTTACGCGTCGGGTTGCAAGTATTTGTACTTTGTGTGCAGGTACCATTTACATAGCGTTGCGTGGTCCTCCTCCTAGGTTCGATAAATTTGGTTTCATAACCGAGGGAAATACTTACCGTAGCTATGATGCATCATCCCTTCCTCTTTGGGGAAATACCGACGCAGTCTCAAGCCACGTCAAAGGAATTTCTGGCGCCCTTGCCGGGGAGGAGGTGCGAAAGTAGTCTCTCTTCAACTTGCCAATCTCTGGCGCCGGGGAGACATCATCAACATCTATTAGGTTCCTAATCACAAATCTCATCTCCTTGCAATTTACATTATTTGCCATTTGCCTCTTGTCTTCCTCTCCCCCACTTCACAAAATTTGCCATTTTATTCGCCCTCTTTTTCGTTTGCCTTTTTCTTGTCAGATCTCTTGTTTGCTTGCAATCTTGTTTCCGTAGTCACGATGACTCAAGAAAATACCAAATTGTGTGATTTTTCCAATACCAATAATAATGATTTTAGTAGTACTCCGATTGCTCCTCCCGCCACTAGTGCGGAGTCTTGTGATATTAATGCCGCTTTGTTGAATCTTGTGATGAAAGATCAATTTTCTGGTACTCCTAATGAGGATGCCCTGTCCCATCTAAACACATTCGTAGAATTGTGTGATATGCAAAATAAAAAAGATGTGGACGATGATATAGTGAAGTTGAAATTATTTTCTTTCTCCTTGCGGGATCGTGCAAAAAATTGGTTTTCTTCTTTGCCTCGCAATAGTATCGATTCTTCGGATAAGTGCAAGGATGCTTTCATTACTAAGTATTTTCCGCCCGTGAAAATTATTTCCCTTAAAACTCAAATCATGAATTTTAAGCAACTTGAGCATGAACATGTTGCACAATCTTGGGAAAAAAATGAAATTGATGCTAAGAAATTGTCGTACTCATGGTTTAAATCTTTGGATGATCATACAGAATTTTTATGCGGGATTGAATTTTGTCTCTAGAAATCTTTTAGATTACGCCGTGGGTGGTACTTTTATGGAAATTACTTTGGATGAAGCTACTAAATTTCTAGATAATATTATGGCAAATTATTCACAATGGCATACTGAAAGAGCACCTACTAGTAAAAAGGTTAATTCGGTTGAAGAAATTAGTACTTTGAGTGAAAAGGTTGATGCTCTTATGAAGTTGGTTGCTAGTAAAAATGCTCCTATTGATCTTAATGATGTGCCTTTGTCTACTTTGATTGAGCAAAATACTGATTCCATAGATGTGAATTTCATCTCGCGAAACAATTTTAATAACAATGCTTATAGAGGTAATTTTAATCCTAGGCCTTTTCCTGGAAATTCCTATAATAATTATGGTAATTCCTATGGTAATTCTTCTTACAATAATAATAGGACCCCCTCTGATCTTGAGAGTAATATTAAATAATTTATCAATGCTCAAAAGGTTTTTAATACTACGATAGAAGAAAAGTTGAATAAGATTGATGATATGTCTAGAAACATTGATAGAATTTCCCATGATGTAGAAAATCTCAAGTTAAAAGCTTTTTCACATAAGATTGATGAATCAATTAAAGCTTTATATGTTTCTATGGATGAAAGTAAGAAAAGAACCGCTATGCTTAGAGCTAAAAGAGAATTTTTAGAAAAAGCGTTTTCTAGTGATTGCTTTCATAAAAACGATGAAGATCTTAAAGTGATTGGTGTTTCTTCTATTGATTCCTTGTTTAGTAATATTAAAATTGATGATAAGGGGACTGGAGTAGAGTTAACTTTAGCTAGAAGGCGTCCCAATGATTTGGAGGGTGAAAATCTGGATGAAAAAATTGATGAAAGTGGGTTTGAAGAGGTCAAAACTTTAACTAGTGATGTGCCCACTATTTTGGATTACAAAGACTTTAATTGTGATAGTTCCTCTTTGATTGAATGTATTTCTTTGTTACAATCCATGATAAATTCACCCTATGCTTATAAACAAAACAAAGCTTTTACTAAACATATTCTTGATGCCATGATGAAATCTTTTGAAGAAAAGTTGGAGTTAGATATTTCAATTCCTAGAAAATTACATGATGAGTGGTGATGTCTACTATGCAACTTTATTCTTGTAGACTTTGTTGGGCCTCCAAGCGCAGAGTTTTATTGGACAGTAGCAATTTTCCCTCAAGTGGATGACCTAAGGTTTATCAATCCGTGGGAGGTGTAGAATGAAGATGGTCTCTCTCAAACAACCCTGCAATCAAATACAAGAAATCTCTTGTGTCCCCAACACACCCAATACAATGGCAAATTGTATAGGTGCACTAGTTCGGCGAAGAGATGGTGATACAAGTGCAATATGGATGGTAGATATAGGTTTTTGTAATCTGAAAATATAAAAACAGCAAGGTAGCAAGTAACAAAAGTGAGCACAAACGGTATTGCAATGCTTGAAAACAAGGCCTAGGGTTTGTACTTTCGCTAGTGCAATCTCTCAACAATGCTAATATAATTGGATCACATAACCGTCCCTCAACGTGCAACGAAGAATCACTCCAAAGTTCTTATCTAGCAGAGAACATTAGAAGAAATTGTTTGTTGGGTACGAAACCACCTTAAAGTTATCCTTTCCAATCGATCTATCCAAGAGTTCGTATTAAAATAACACCAACTTATCCTTTCCTATCGATCTATCTAAGAGTTCGTACTAGAATAACACCATATGATACGCATCAACCAACTCTAATGTCACCTAGATACTCCAATGTCACCACAAGTATCCATGAGTTAATTATACGATATGCATCAAACAATTTCAGATTCATAATACTCAATCCAACACAAAGAACTTCAAAGAGTGCCCCAAGATTTCTATCGGAGAACAAGGCATGAAAACATGCAATCAACCCCTATGCGTAGATCCCCAAGGTCACCGGAATCCGCAAGTTGACGTCATAATATATATCAAGTGAATCACTTGAATACAACAATGTCACTACGGGTATCCGCATGCAAGACATACATCAAGTGCTCTCAAATCCATAAAAGTATTCAATCCGATAATAACAAAATCTCAAAGGGAAAACTCAATTCAACACAACAAGATAGAGAGGGGAAAACACCATATGATCCAACTATATTAACAAAGCCCGTGATACATCAAGATCATGCCATCTCAAGAACACGATAGAGAGAGATTAAACACATAGCTACCGGTACAAACCCTCATCCCCAAGGTGGATTACTCACATATTATCATGGTGAGAAATAGAGAGTTGTTGATGGAGAGGTGCAGCCCCAAAGAGATGAAGGCGATGGCGGCCACGGCGCCGGCGACGGGCGGCGGCCCCTTGCCCCCCTTTCTTCCTTGGTCTTGGTGCTGCAATGGAGGAGCCTCTCCCCTTCTTGGAGGCTGTCAAGGGAGAGGCAAATTCGTGGCTCTTGGTGGCTCTCCCGAAATTAGAGTTTTTCTCTCCTTATATGTGCGTCTGTGGTGCTCTATGGCCCTCCGATGGATGGACCCTTGATCCAATGGCTCTTGGGCACCTATAGAACCTTCCTAGGGACTCCTCACATCCCTCATGAGTCCCCAAAGTCATGGCTTGGCCGAATACATCAGATATGGTAAGAGTTGGACTCAATCACGTCATCAATTCTCATAATCCCGTAATCAGATATTTTCCTCCAGTAAAACGGGTCTACAGATCGCATCCAAACTCCGTTTTGGACGAATGTGGAGTCCAGAATCAATGCCATAAAATTCCCCACACTTTACTAGTTTTAGCTTTTCCATTTGACGCCGTCTTCGGGGGTCAAACTGACGATCTCTAAAAACTGTTCGTGGACATATTTCAGGAAAGTCAGAGTCCTCCTCCAACAAGGCTCCTTTTGCGTTTTTTCGACAATTTTCAATTAATTCCTGCACATCAAAGTGTGAAACAAGAACTTGTGCACTTTTGCAACCATTAATAGGTTAGTTCCAATAAATCATAAAACCATAGTAAAAACATAGGCAAATATGACATGAATACTTCATAAATTATCGATACGTTGGAGACATATCAAGTGGGAACCTACCATTACAGTCAAGATTAAAAATTATGAGTGCTTTGCTTTATGTGATTTGGGTGCTAGTGTTTCCACAATTCCGAAATCTCTATGTGATGTGCTTGGTCTTACCAATATTGAAGAATGTTCTCTTAATTTGCACTTGGCGGATTCTAATATTAAAAAGCCTTTGGGAAGAATTAATGATGTTCTTATTCTTGCAAATAGGAACTATGTGCCCATAGATTCTATTGTTCTTGATATTGATTGCAATCCGTCTTGTCCCATTATACTATAGACTGTTTTTACTCACTATAGGTGCCGTGATTGATATGAAAGAAGGCAACATTAAATTTCAATTTCCACTAAGAAAGGGTATGGAACACTTCCCTAGAACAACAATTAAGCCACCATATGAATCAATCATGAGGGCATTCTATGGGGCAAAAACTAAAGATGACAACACTTGAATCTATGCATTATGCCTAGCTAGGGGCGTAAAACGATAGCGCTTGTTGGGAGGCAACCCAATGAATAAATTTATTTTTTCCTTTTTCTTTCTGTTCTCGAGTGTTCACACAATTATGCTACTGTTATGATTGTGTTTTTATGTTTTAATTAGTGTTTGTGCCAAGTAAAGCCTTTAGGATCATGTTGGGTGATAGTTGATTTGATCTTGTTGAAAAACAGAAACTTTTGTGTCCAGTAGCAGAATTTTTAAAAATCTCAGAAGTGACGAAAAATTCTGAATTTTTTACACAAGATTGATATTCAAATTTCTGACGTTTTCCTAATTTTTAGAGTTACAGAAGTATGGTTAGAGTACAGATTACTACATACTATTCTGTTTTTGACAGATTCTCTATTCGTTGCATTGTGTGCTTGTTTTGATGAATCTATGGTTTGTATTGGAGGGTATAAGACATGGTAAAGTTAGAATACAGTAGATATAATGCAATAATAAAATATGAATGGGGTTTGAAACAATACTTAGAGTGGTGATTTGCTTTATTATACTAACAGATCTCATGAAGGTTTTGTTAAGTTTTGTGTGATTGAAGTTTTCAAGTTTTGGGTGAGATCACGATGGATGAAGGAATCAGGAGTGAAAAGAGTCTAAGCTTGGGGATGCTATGGCACCCCCAAGATAATATGCAAGGAGAAACAAGCAACTAAGCTTGGGTATGCCCCGAGTGGCATCCCCTCTTTCTTCTAACAACCATCGGTATTTTACTTGGAACTATATTTTTATTCGTCACATATCATGAGTTTTCCTTGGAGCGTCTTGTATTATATGAGTCATTGCTTGATTTGCTTTTTAGTTTGTCACAAGTATCCTTACTGAACACACCTATTTGAGAGAGCCAAAATTATGCTATGATTTGTTAGAATTGCTCTAGTGCTTCACTTATATCTTTATGAGCACGGTGTGCTTTAAATTTTTGAAGAAATACTCTCATGCTTCACTTAGATTAATTTGAGAGTTAGTAAACTTTGAAGAAATTCTCTCATGCTTCAATTATATTATTTTGAGAGACAAAATTTTTATGCTCATGTTCTTCACTTAAATTTATTTGAGCTTGTTAAAAGCAATGGCAATATATGAAACTAGTCCCAAAGTGATAGATATTCAAGAGGGATATAATAAAAACTTTCATGAAGATCATTGGACAAATTGAACTTGATTCCTTGTAATAGTTTTGAGACATGATGATAGTAATATGTGAATCATGTTGCTGTGTAATTGTGCTTTAGTAAGAATATTGGTGTTAAGGTTTGTGATTCCCTATGCAAGCACGAAAGTCAATAGTTATGCAATGAAATTACATCCTACTTGTGGTGCATTATTCGGTGTTAGTTATGCTTAATGCCCGTTTATGTGAATTTTCGTTTCTTGGTTGGTTGCTTCTCAATCTATTTGCTAGCCTCCACTTGTACTAAGTAGAAATACTACTTGTACATCCAAAATCCTTAAACCCAGTTTTGCCATATGAGTCCACCATACCTACCTATATGCGGTATTTCCATGCCGTTCTAAGCAAATTTGTATGTGCCATCTCTAATTTTCAAAATGAATTTCCTTTTTGTGTGCTCGTACCGCTCATGAAACGGTAGGGGGTGTCCGATATTTTTCCATGCTAGATGTGTTATTCTCAAGATGAGTGTTTATTCACTTGTCATTGCATGAGAGTACGGCGGTAATAGGGAAGCCCAGTCCCGAAATGAAAAAGAAATTTACTTTATGTTGTCAAATAATAAATTCCTTGGAAAGTGTTGGTATGGAAGGAAACCGTGGATACGGCTAGCCATGGATTGTGAAAGAATGGTGGAAAAAGAAATAAACTTTATTTTCTGTTTGGGAACCGCCTATGATATATCTAGCATGGAAAGTATTGAGAACTACTTTGTTGTTTTCGTTGACAGGAAAAGCATGCCTCTCAAATTTTTTATCTCTCAATTTAAGCTTTGAGCTCTGGCACCTCTACAAATCCCTACTTCCCTCCGCGAAGGGCCTATCTATTTACTTTATGCAATTTTTACTTTTATTTCAGTCTCCATCTTCTCTTATAAAGCACCAACTAGGGGGCACTGTGATCATACTTGTGCATTGGGTATAGCTAATATTCGAGTGTGTTTCATGAATGGATCAATGATTGAGCATGATGGGCTAGGGATAACTTTCTTTAGTGTTGATATTTTGAAAGACATGGTTGCTTGTTGGTATGCTTGAGTATTAAGTCTTCATGTCAAAACTAGACTATTGCTTTGAACCATCTAAAAGTCCAAATGTCCATGCTACAAAAGAAAAGAATATGTGATGAACTTGTTAGGCAGCCTTCCACATCAAAAATTCTGTTTTTATCATTTACCTACTCGAGGACGAGTAGGAATTAAGCTTGGGGATGCTGATACATCTCCAACGTATCTATAATTTTTGATTGTTCCATGCGGTTATATTATCATTCTTGGATGTTTTACAATCATTTTATAGCAACTTTATATCATTTTTTGGGACTAACCTATTGACATAGTGCCAAGTGCGAGTTGTTGTTTTCTTGCTTGTTTTTTACTTCGTAGAATATCAATACCAAACGGAGTCCAATTACCACAAAACTTTGTGGAGATTTTTTGGGCCAGAAGACAACTTGGGAGCCAAGGAAGCACCTGGGGGGAGGCCCGTGTGGCCCCCAAGACACCAGGGCACGCTAGAGGCCCCTGGCACGCCCTGATGGGTTGTGGGGCCCACGGGGTTCTCCTCCATCGCCTATCAGCTCTATAAATCCTCAGAAATTCCAGAAACCCTAGAGGAGTCGATGAAACACAATTCCAGCCGCCGCAATTTCCGGAACCGCGAGATCCAATCTAACACCGTCACGGAGGGGTTCATCATCCTCATTGGTGCCTCTCGATGATGCGTGAGTAGTCCACCATAGACCTACGGGTCCGTAGGCAGTAGCTAGATGGCTTTCTCTTTCTCTTTTGATTCTCAATACAATGGTCTCTTGGCGATCTATTTGATGTAATGACTTTTTGCGGTGTGTTTGTTGAGATCCGATGAATTTTGAGTTCATGATCAGTTTCTATCCATGAATATTATTTGAGTCTTCTTTGATCTCTTATATGCATGATTATTTATAGCCTTGTATTTCTTGTTCGAATCTTTGGTTTAGTTAGGCCAACTAGATCGATTTTTCTTGCCATGGGTAGATGTGCTTTGTGATGGGTTCGATCTTGCAGTGTCCTCTCCCAGTGACAGAAAGGGCAGCGAGGCACGCATGTATCGTTGCTATTAAGGATAACAATATGGGGTCTATTCCTACATGAATAGATCTTGTCTACATCATGTCATCGTTCTTAATACACTAGATGGATGCTGGATAGCGGTCGATGTGTGGAGTAATAGTAGTAGATGCAGAATCGTTTCGGTCTACTAATCTTGGACGTGATGCCTATATATTGATCATCAGCTTGGATATCGTCATGATTATTTGATCTTCTATCAATTGCCCAATAGTAATTTGTTTACCCACCGTGTGCTATACTCATGAGAGAAGCCACTAGTGAAATCTGCGGCCCTCGGGTCTATCTTTTTAATATAGTGCTTTCCGATCTATCTTTTTCGCTTTTGTTTTCAGATCTATTATTCGAAAAACCCAAAAATACCTTGCTGCACTTTTTAATTGCTTATTTTATTTTGTGTTCTTGTGCGATCTATTTATCCAATCTATCACAAACTAATCTATCTTTTTACCGTTGAGAGATTGACAACCTCTCTTACGCGTCGGGTTGCAATTATTTGTTCTTTGTGTGCAGGTACCGTTTACATAGCGTTGCGTGGTCCTCCTCCTAGGTTCGATAAGCTTGGTTTCATAACTGAGGGAAATACTTCCCGTAGCTGTGCTGCATCATCCCTTCCTCTTTGGGGAAATACCGACGCAGTCTCAAGCCACGTCAGTATGGGAGTAGCAGTTAGAAGAACAGCACATCAGTTGATATGAAATGACAAAAAATTACGAGTAAACAGATAATGTAACCATGATGTCGTGCAAATATATATGAGAGTAAATGAAAGTACAATACAACATTATTTTGCCTAATATAGAAGGAGAAGAATAATAAGAAGAAGAAATCACATTTGACGTAAATGCTGCATGTTGCACCTTTTATCCAAATGTAGCAATATATAGTATAGGTTCAGAAAAAGTATAGGCCATGCATGTCAACCCAGGTAGTGTGAAATTGAACATACCGTGCGCTTCGTGAAGTCGTCTGGTACGGTGAGATGGAACTCCTCGGTTTTTTGGCTGAGGCCGCATAGCCCTGATGTATCCTTACACTGTAGACTCTTTGAATGAAAACCCTCGAATCAGCTAGACAGAACATGAATCCACGGCGATTTTGGACAGGTGATTAAAAGGGGAGCGAAATCCCCTTTTCTCCGCCGCATTTTTCGCTGCCGGCGCATCAAATCCGCCGCCCCGCCCACAAATCCGTGAGATGTGGAACTCCGGCCGCCGCAGCGACGATGACCCCGAGCGGAGGCGTTGCGTCAGAGCCGACGCGACGCGAAAATGCTCCGCCCCATGGCAGACTCACCACGGGCTGACCCCGCCGTCATCGTTCCTCCGCTGCGAGATGGAGGAGTACGACCGTGCACGTGGGCGGCTCTTCTCCGGCGCAGGCAGATCCTCCGTGGCGTCCAGCTCGCGCTCCTCTCTCACCCCGGTGAAAAGGGAGCCGGAGGAGCTCCCCCCGATCTGCGCTGTCAAGAGCGAGCCGAAGGCCGAGGCAGAGCCGATGGCGTCTTTGAGCTGGAGGACTTCCTCCGCCCGGTGGAGGCGGACGCGATTTTGGCCGCGATGCTCATGCATAGTGAGCGGGAGGAGGAAGAGGAGCGACAGCGCTGCTGAAGGGAGGAGGAGATCGACGCCGTGCTCTATGAGCAGGGCCTCGCATCAGCCCTCGCGTTCGACGAGGAGGAGGAGTGGGCAGCGAGGCCGCTGAGTAGGAGCGGATCTTCGTCGACCTCACCTCCGACTCCGACTCCGACTGAGCGCCGTCACTGGGCTTCGGTGAGCTACAGGTCAGCTACTGCACCATACAAGCTCCGGCGAGCTCGATTTTGACTAGTTCTAGGGTAGGGTAGCTCCGGCGAGCTTTTTATGTAAATATATCTATCTTGTATACGAGCGATCTGCCCCTATGTATGAACAATCTGCCCGCTTTTGCGTTATAATTTGTCGCGCGGAACTTGTTTTTCAAATATTATAGTTCTAGTTACGGTTTCTGTTCTGCGACGGTGATTTTGAGCCCGTATAGACCCTGTTGCGCGAACTATAAACCACGTTTACAGTTTCGCGGGATAGAGGGTCTGCTAGAGTTGCTCTTATAGACTCAAAAATACAGTCAATGATGAATCAACATGTTATACTAGTATACTTCCTTTCAAATTGGTTGTCCCCCCTTTCCCCTCCTCCTCCTCCCGCGTCGCCCCCGCGAGGTGATCGGGGGGCAACCCTGAATCCCGCCGGTCTCCCCCCTCTCCTCCTCCTCCTCCCTCGCCGTCGCCGGTGGTGGCGGGGCCTCATGGTCCTCCTGGTCGGGCGGTGCTGGCGCGGGCCGGCGGCTCGGGTCGGAGCGTGGAGCTATGCCGGGCGACACAGCGGTGTGGCGGACAGAGGCGGAGCTCCGGCGCCTCTGCTCCCCCGCGGCGGGCGGCCAAGTGTTGGGCGTGCTTGCTCTCCAAGATCGGCGGCGACGAGGCTAGATTTGTGGTCGGTTGGCGCAACCGGATCGGCGGCACAGGCTGTAGCATCGCAGCAGTGGCAGGTCGGTGGGCGGGCTTGCCGGTCTCCAGGTGCTCCGGTGGCTGGGTGGCAGCGGGCAGCACGGATGGGCTCCCAGGTGAGCTTTCTTGGTGGTTGGCGGCAGTCCTTGGGGTTTTCCTTGCCGGCGAACGGGTGTGTGTTGGTGGCCTTGCGTGGAGCTTTGTCGGCTGCCGAGGTGGGGCGACATAGGGGGTGTCCGGTGGGGAGGTAGGCTGGAGGGATGGGAGGCGCCGACAAGCTCGGGCCACCCGTCACCGGCACGGGGGTGTGCCGGTCGTGGATGCGTTCGCTCCCCCTCCTCCCCCTTTCCCTGAGCATGTGCGAGCTGATGCATCTCCGGCGTTGTTCGAGGCGGGACATATGCTGCGGTTTTGGCGGCCGGGTGCGTCCTTTGGTCCAAAGCCGGTCGTTTTGGCTGGTCTTGGGGGTGTCTGGATGCAGGGCGGCGGCCCTGGCGGTGGGAGACGCGACGTTCGTGGGCGGAGCATGCGTCTCAGGTGCGGGTGCGCAGCCATGGCCACGCGGGTGGTTTGGTTGCGGGTGGTTGACGGAGCTAGGGTGCATCGGAGGGGTGTGAACGCCGGGGTACAGCACTTGCTGATGGGTCTACGGTGGAGATGTCTGTGGATGCTGTATCCTTCATGAAGGCTCCGTCGTGGTGTTCCCACTCCTTCGTGATGCTCCAGGTGAAAACTTGATCTTCGGGATCGGACGGCGGCGGCTACACATGGTCGTGCCCTTATGGAGGCACCGTCTTGGAGTCCTTGCTTCGTCGATATCCGCCTCTCCTCTCCTTGGAGGATTGCTCGTGATGGAGGTCCCCGTTGTCTCCAAGCGATTCATGTTGTTTGGTAGTCGTTGGGGTGGTGTGGCGATGCTCGACACTTTTGTATCTTGCCTTGGGTGTGTGTTGTGTGCGGTGTTGGCGTTTGTTTGTATCAGTGTGCTTGTATGGTCAGTGCTTTACATATAAAACGGGACGAAAGCCTTTTTCGGTAAATTTGCTGTCCTCCTATGTGTAGAGTTGAATAGAGTTATACTGTAAAATAGAACTTCGATGTTGGGTTGTTCGTATGCCCATAGAGTACGTCAGTCAGGCGGTCCATTTAAACCATTCAAGATTCCGTGTCAAAAGTGCTCTTTTGCAGTTGAGCACAAATGCACCTACCCGTGAACAGAAATTTTTAAAAAGATAAATAAAATAAATTTGATTTTTTTGTGGCAAACATTGTTGAATGTTGGAGTGCTTACAAAGTTTCAAGTTGGAATGACATTCGTGGAAGTGGCAGGGAAAGAAAAACCGGCGCTCCTAGATGCAAGAACTCGAGACATTCAACAATGTTTGCTACATTTTTTAGAAGATTTCGGTTTTTTACCATTTTCTTACCATTTATGCAAGTGCATTTTGTGCTCGTTGTCGGTGTCGAAACCGGCGGATCTCGGGTAGGGGGTCTCAAACTATGAATCTAGGATCGATGGTTAACAGGGGACGAAGGAGACGATGTTTACCAAGGTTCGGGCCCTCGTGAGGAGGTAAAACCCTACATCATGCTTGATTATATTGGTGAGTGTGATGGTTACAGAGTCGATCTACCTCGAGATCAAATGAGCTAAACCCTAGATGAGTTGACTTGTCCCTCTACGAACTAAGCCCCCTAGTTTATATAGACACTAGGGGTACCTAGGATTACACATGATAGGGTTTCCATCCGGGCATAGATACGCCCATTCTTTCTCTCTAAACTTGGAGGTCACGCCAAGTCTTCAGAGCCTTCCCTTCCGAACATGGGATTGTCCTAGAGTTTGGCCTTCCTGCAACTGCCACAGAGCGGCCCACCGAGGCGGCCCACCGGAGATGAACCGACGGCCCGAGGACCCCTTAGTCCTGGACTCCCTCAGTAGCCCCCGAACTAGCCTCCAACACCGGGCTTCATGACACCTAACTGCTTCGCATGTCCGAAGTATCCGCCTTGCGGGATGAGTTCTTCTCTTCCCTTTATACTCGGCTGATCCTAGTCCGGCCGCCGATGACACCCTGCTTTCCAAACATGCATTGCTTAACCTCGAAGGCCAAATGCCCGAGTATGAACAGTGCCTTTCCTGACAACTTTTCTGATGAAAAGCCAGGACAGGCCGCGGCCACTTAGCCAGTTATAAAAACTCGATTCGCGGTTCGAGGTCGCCCCTTTTATTGGCACGTCTTATCAACACGAAGATCGTGCTCCATTTTTCACGGGACACGATTAATGATCTGGGTTATCCCACGCACGCATAACGACGCGGTTGCTTCGGGAGACGGCACAGTCCGCGGCGCAGTAAGATGACTCTTGGTATTTGATACGTCTCCAACGTATCTACAATTTTTGCATGTTCCATGCTGTTATATTATCATTCTTGGATGTTTTACAATCATTTTATTACAACTTTATATCATTTTTTGGGACTAACCTATTGACATAGTGCCAAAGTGCCAGTTGCTGTTTTTGCTTGTTTTTTACTTCGCAGAAAATCAATACCAAACGGAGTCCAATCGCGACGAAACTTTTTGGAGATTTTTTCTGGACCAGAAGACACCTAGTGGTCCAAAGAACTACCGGAGAGGTGGGCCGTGGAGACCACAACCCACCAGGACGCGCCAGGGGGGGCCTGGCGCGCCCTGATGGGTTGTGCCCTCCTTGGCCCTCTTTCACACCGCCTCTAATGCCTATAAATTCCCAAATATTCCAAAAACCCTAGGGGAGTCAACGAAACACAATTCCAGCCGCCGCAAGTTCCAGAACTGCGAGATTCAATCTAAACACCATCATAGAGGGGTTCATCTTCCTCATAGGTGCCTCTCCGATGATGCGTGAGTAGTCCACCATAGACCTACGGGTCCGTAGGCAGTATCTAGATGGCTTCTTCTCTCTCTCTTATGATTCTCAATACAATGGTCTCTTGGAGATCTATTTGATGTAAACTTTTGCGGTGTGTTTGTTGGGATCCGATGAATTTTGAGTTCATGATCAGTTTCTATCCATGTATATTATTTGAGTCTTCTTTGATCTCTTATATGCATGATTTCTTATAGCATCATATTTCTTCTTCGAATCTTTGGTTTAGTTAGGCCAACTAGATCGATTTTTCTTGCCATGGGAAGAGGTGCTTTGTGATGGGTTTGATCTTGCGGTGTTCTTTCCCAGTGACAGAAGGGGCAGCAAGACACGCATGTATCGTTGCTATTAAGGATAACAAGATGGGGTCTATTCCTACATGAATAGATCTTGTCTACATCATGTCATCGTTCTTATTGCATTACTCCATTTTTCCATGAACTTAATACACTAGATGCATGCTGAATAGCGGTCGATGTGTGGAGTAATAGAGGTAGATGCAGGCAGGAGTCGGTCTATCTATCTTGGACGTGATGCCTATATAATGATCATCGCCTTGGATATCGTCATGACTATTCAATTTTCTATCAATTGCCCAACAGTAATTTGTTCACCCACCGTGCGCTATACTCATGAGAGAAGCCACTAGTGAACCCTACGCCCCCCCGGGTCTACTTTTCCATCATATTGCTTTCCGATCTACGTTTTTGCAATCTTTGTTTTCAGATCTACAAAACCAAAAACCCAAAAATATATTGCTGCATATTTACTCTTTTTATTTGTGTTCTTGAGAGATCTATCTCTCCTATCTATCACTACCTAATCTATCTTATTACCGTAGAGAGATTGATAACCTCTCTTTCGCGTCGGGTTGCATGTATTTGTTGTTTGTGTGCAGGTGCTGCTTATTGGGTGGTGGTGATCCTCCTACTAGTTCAATAACCTTGGTTTCATAACTGAGGGAAATACTTACCATCGCTGTGCTACATCATCCCTTCCTCTTTGGGGAAATACCGACGCAGTCCAAGCACGTCAAAGGAATTTCTGGTGCCGTTGCCGGGGAGGAAGCGGTCTCTTCTACGTGCCTATCGTAGGCGCCGAGGGGACTCCATCACCATCTACCAGGTTCCTAATCACAAATCTCATCTCCTTGCAATTACATTATTTGCCATTTGCCTCTCGTTTTCCTCTCCCCCACTTCACCAATTTGCCGTTTTCTTTGCCCTCTTCTTTGTTTGCCTTCTTCTCGTCAGATCTCTTGTTTGCTTGTCACTATGAGTGATTTTGGTATGGCAGAAACGGATGATGGCAGGACTCCTAAAATTGGACGTTCTGCTAATCTTGATTCTAAAACTTTTGTTTTGGGGCAAGGGAACGTTATAGAAAAAGAAACTATTCAGGAGTTTTTCAATTGCATTGGGAATTTGACTCTCGATGATACCCCTATTCTGAAAAGAACTAAATCTGATGCGGAAGCTATCTCGGCGTTAGTTCTAAAATTTGAAAATAGATTTTTCATACTCATCCTACCTTGTAAAGATTGTTTTATGAGCTACCCGTCATTAAGAATCCCAAGGCTAAGAAGTTGGCTACCCTTGTTCTCATGCATGAATTTGATCATATAGTACGGGAAGCTAGGGAGATTTTTGACTTTTATGGCATGAACTGTGAAAAACCGGTAATAGGAGAAATCCTTTACAATAGTGATTACATGATGAGATATTTGCTTGGAAATAATCAATTTTTTGATGAGAATCTCAAAAAGGAAGTCCCCGTTTTAGATATGATCCAACAAGTTTTTAATGACGTGAACCAACAATATTCTTGGATCATAGCCGATAATCAAAGGGGGTATGCAGAGGGACAACTTGATAGTGCTAAGATTTCTATGGATGATGTGTTTCAAGTTCTATTTGCAAAACCTCTTGACAAAAGCTCCTCGTCCAAAACCAAAGATGACAATACTTGAATCTATCCATTATGCCTAGCTAGGGGCATAAAACGATAGCGCTTGTTGGGAAGCAACCCAATGAATAAATAAATTTGTGCTTTTTTCTTTCTGTTTTTGAGTGATGAAACAATTATGCCTCTGTTATGATCGTGTTTTTATGGTTTATTTAGTGTTTGTGGCAAGTAGAACCGTTAGGATGATTCATAGGATAAGTAGAAGTGATGCTGAATCTGAAACAGAAACTTTGCGTCCAGTATATGAATTTTCATTTTTTGCTGGAACGAGATCTTGAGCTGAAAATTTAAAACAGTGTTTCTATACAAATTCCTTACGTTTTCCTAATTTTTCAGAACTTTTAGAGTTACATAAGTATGTCTAGAGTACAGATTACTACAGACTGTTCTGTTTAAGACAGATTCTGTTTTCGTTGCATTATGTGCTTGTTTTGGTGAATCTATGGTTTGTATTGGGGGGTATAAGCCATGGTAAAGTTAAAATGCAGTAGGTATAATGAAATTATATAATTTGAATGGGTTTTAAAAAGTACCTAAAGTAGTGATTTGCTTTGTTATACTAACGGATCTCACAAAGATTTTGTTAAGTTTTGTGTGATTGAAGTTTTCAAGTTTTGGGTGAGATCACGATGGATGAAGGAATAAGGAGTATTAAGAGCCTAAGCTTGGGGATGCTACTGCACCCCCAAGATATATCCAAAGAGAAACAAGCAACTAAGCTTGGGGATGCCCCCGGGTGGCATCCCCTCTTTCTTCTAACGACCATCGGTATTTTACTTGGAGCTATATTTTTATTCGTCACATATCATGTGTTTTGCTTGGAGCGTCTTGTATCTTTGCTTTCTTTGTTTGTTAGTTTTTCCTTTGTATCCTTGCTGTACACACCTATTTGAGAGAGCCACAATCATGCTATGATTTGTTAGAATTGCTCTATGTGCTTCACTTAAACTTTTTGAGCTATAGAAATTGCTCTAGTGCTTCACTTATATCTTTTTGAGCACGGTGTGCTTGGAAACTTTTGTAGAAATACTCTCATGCTTCACTTAGATTAATTTGAGAGTAGGTAAATTTTGAAGAAATCCTCTCATGCTTCCCTTATACCTTTTTGAGAGATGAAATCTTTATGCTCATGTGGTTCACTTAAATTTGTTTGAGCTTGCCAAAAAGCAATGGCAATATATGAAACTAGTCCCAAAGTGATAGATATCCAAGGAGGATATAATAAAAACTTTCATGAAGATCATTGGACAAATTAAACTTGATTCCTTGTAATAGTTTTGAAACATGATGATAGTAATATGTGAGTCATGTTAGTGAGTAATTATGCTTAGTAGGAATATTGGTGTTAAGGTTTGTGATTCCCTATGCATGCACGAAAGTCAATAGTTATGCAATGAAGTTACATCCTACTTGTGGTGCATTATTCGGTGTTAGTTATGTTCAATGCTCACTTATGTGATTTTTCGTTTCTTGGTTTGGTTGCTTCCCAATCTATTTGCTAGCCTTCATTTGTACTAAGAAGAAATACTACTTGTGTATCCAAAATCCTTAAACCAAGTTTTGCCTTATGAGTCCACCATACCTTCCTATATGAGGTATTTCCATGCCGTTCGAAGCAAATTTGTATGTGCCATCTCTAAATTTTCAAAATAAATTTTCTCTTTTGTGTGCCCATACCGCTCATGAAACGGTGGGGAGTGTCCAATATTTTTCCATGCTAGATGTGTTATTCTCAAGATGAGTGTTTATTCACTTGTCATTGCACGAGAGTGCGGCGGTAATAGAGATGCCCATTCCCGAAATGAAAAAGAAAAAAAATATTTACTTTATGTTGTCAAATAATAAATTCCTTGGAAAGTGTTGGTATGGAAGGCAACCGTGGATACGGCCCGCCATGGAAAGTGAAAGTTTGGTGGAAAAAGGAATAAACTTTATTTTCTGTTTGGGAACTGCCTATGATATATCTAGCATGGAAAGTATTGTGAGCTACTTTGTCGTTTTCGTTGACAGGAAAAGCATGCCACCCAAAAAATTGTCCCCCTCAATTTAAACCTTGAGCTCTGGCACCTCTACAAATCCCTACTTCCCTCTGCGAAGGGCCTATCTATTTACTTTATGCAATTTTTATTTTTACTTTGAGTCTCCATCTTCTCTTATAAGCACCAACTAGGGGGCACTATGATCGTACTTGAGCATTGGGCATAGCTAATATTTGAGTGTGTTTCATGAATGGATCAATGATTGAGCATGATGGGCTAGGAATAACTTTCTTTAGTGTTGATATTTTGAAAGACATGGTTGCTTGTTGACATGCTTGAGTATTGAAGTCATTATGTTAAAACTAGACTATTGCTTTGAATCATTATAATTCCAAATGTCCATGCTATACAAAAGAAAAGAATATGATGAATATTTTAGGCAACATTCCACATCAAAAATTCTGTTTTTATCATTTACCTACTCGAGGACGAGTAAGAATTAAGCTTGGGGATGCTGATACGTCTCCAACGTATCTATAATTTTTGCTTGTTCCATGCTGTTATATTATCATTCTTGGATGTTTTACAATCATTTTATTACAACTTTATATCATTTTTTGGGACTAACCTATTGACATAGTGCCAAATTGCCAGTTGCTGTTTTTGCTTGTTTTTTACTTCGCAGAAAATCAATACCAAACGGAGTCCAATCGCGACGAAACTTTTTGGAGATTTTTTCTGGACCAGAAGACACCCAGTGGGCCAAAGAACTGCCGGAGAGGTGGGCCGTGGAGACCACAACCCACCAGGGCACGCCAGGGGGGCCCCGGCACGCCCTGATGGGTTGTGCCCTCCTCGGCCCCCTTCCGCACCGCCTCTGATGCCTATAAATTCCCAAATATTCTGAAAACCCTAGGGGAGTCGACGAAACACAATTCCAGCTACCGCAAGTTCTAGAACTGCGAGATCCAATCTAAACACCATCACAGAGGGGTTCATCTTCCTCGTAGGTGCCTCTCCGATGATGCGTGAGTAGTCCACCATAGACCTACGGGTCCGTAGGCAGTAGCTAGATGGCTTCTTCTCTCTCTCTCTCTTATGATTCTCAATACAATGGTCTCTTGGAGATCTATTTGATGTAAACTTTTGCGGTGTGTCTGTTGGGATCCGATGAATTTTGAGTTCATGATCAGTTTCTATCCATGAATATTATTTGAGTCTTCTTTGATCTCTTATATGCATGATTGCTTATAGCATCATATTTCTTCTTCGAATCTTTGGTTTAGTTAGGCCAACTAGATCGATTTTTCTTGCCATGGGAAGATGTGCTTTGTGATGGGTTCGATCTTGCGGTGTTCTTTCCTAGTGACAGAAGGGGCAGCAAGACACACATGTATCGTTGCTATTAAGGATAACAAGATGGGGTCTATTCCTACATGAATAGATCTTGTCTACATCATGTCATCGTTCTTATTGCATTACTCCGTTTTTCCATGAACTTAATACACGAGATGCATGCTGGATAGCGGTCGATGTGTGGAGTAATAGAGGTAGATGCAGGCAGGAGTCGCTCTATCTATCTTGGACGTGATGCCTATATAATATCATCGCCTTGGATATCGTCATGACTATTTGATTTTCTATCAATTGCCCAACAATAATTTGTTCACCCACCGTGCGGTATACTAATGAGAGAAGCCACTAGTGAACACTACGGCCCCGGGTCTACTTTTCCATCATATTGCTTTCCGATCTACGTTTTTGCAATCTTTGTTTTCAGATCTACAAAACCAAAAACCCAAAAATATATTGCTGCATATTTACTCTTTTTATTTGTGTTCTTGAGAGATCTATCTCTCCTATCTATCACTACCTAATCTATCTTATTACCGTACAGAGATTGACAACCTCTCTTTCGCGTCGGTTTGCAAGTATTTGTTGTTTGTGTGCAGGTGCTGCTTATTGGGTGATGGTGATCCTCCTACTGGTTCGATAACCTTGGTTTCATAACTGAGGAAAATACTTACCGTCGCTGTGCTGCATCATCCCTTCCTCTTTGGGGAAATACCGACGCAGTCAAAGCACGTCAGTATTACAGCCTTCCATAAAAGGGAGAAAAATCCCCAAAGCCTTCATACGTGATGACCCACAAGTATAGGGGATCAATCATAGTCCTTTCGATAAGTAAGAGTGTCATACCCAACGAGGAGCAGAAGGAAATGACAAAGCGGTTTTCAGCAAGGTAATTTCTGCAAGCACTGAAATTGTAGGTAACAGATAATTTGATAGCAAGATAATTGGTAACAACCAAGTAACGGTAACGGTAAACAAGGTGCAGCAAGGTAGCCCAATCCTTTTGAGGCAAAGGACATGCCAAAACAATCACTAGTAATAGGCAAAGTGTTCTTGAGGGTACACGGGAATTTCGTCTAGTCACTTTTATCATGTTGGTTTGATTCGTGTTCGCTACGTTGATAATTTTATATGTGGGTGGACCGGTGCTTGGGTGCTGTTCTTACTTGAACAACCTCCCACTTATGATTAACCCCCTCGCAAGCATCCGCAACTACGAGAAAAGTATTAAGATAAAATCTAACCACAGCATTAAACGTTTGGATCCAAATCAGCCCCTTACGAAGTAGCGCATAAACTAGGGTTTAAGCTTCTGTCACTCTAGCAACCAATCATCTAATAACTACTCCACAATGCATCCCCTTAGGCCCATGAATGGTTAAGTGTCATGTAGTCAACGTTCACATGACACCACTAAGGGAATCACAACATACATATCATCAAAATATCGAACACATATCAAATTCACATGATTACTCGCAACATGACTTCTCCCGTGACCTCAAGAACAAAGGTAACTACTCACAAATAATAATCATGCTCAAGATCAGAGGAGTATTCAATAGCATAATAGATCTGAACATATAATCTTCCACCAAATAAACCATATAGTAATCAACTACTCAAGGTAATCAACACTACTAGTCACCCACAGGTACCAATCTGAGGTTCCGGTACAAAGATTGAACACAAGAGATGAACTAGTGTTTGAGAGGAGATGGTGATGTTGAAGATGTTGATGAAGATTGGCCTCCCAAAGATGAGAGGGGTGTTGGTGATGACGATAGCTTCGATTTCCCCCTCCGGGAGGGAAGTTCCCCCGGCGGAATCGCTCCGCCGGAGGGCAAAAGTGCTCCTGCCCAAGTTCCGTCTCGAGGCGGTGGCTCTTCGTCCCGAAAGTACTCCTCTGATTTTTTCTAGGTCAAGAGTGACCATATACCAGAAGATGGGCACCGGAGGTGGGCCTAGGTGGCCACAACCCATCAGGGCGCGCCCAGTGGGGTCTGGCGCGCCCTGGTGGGTTGTGCCACCTGGCAGGCCCCCTCTGGTAGTTTTCTGCTCCAGTATTTTTTATTAAATGCAACAATAATCTCCGTACAATTTCAGCTTCATTGGAGTTGTGCAGAATAGGTATCTCTGACGTGCTTTTCTTAGGTCCAGAATTCCAGCTGCCGGTATTCTCCCTCTTTGTGTAAACCTTGCATATTATGAGAGAAAAGGCATTAGAATCACTCCCCAAGGCATTATTATTCAACAAAACAAAGTAAATAACAGTAGGAAATCATGATGCAAAATGGACGTATCAACTCCCCCAAGCTTAGACCTCGCTTGTCCTCAAGCGAAAGCCGATATTGAAAAGCATGTCCACATGGTTTGAGAGAGAGGTGTCGATAAAAACAAAATACGAACATAGAAGCATCATGCTTATTAATATAGGAGCAACAAACTCTAATATAAAATTTATTTCAATACATTTTTATCATATAGCTTCTCATGAACAAGTAACAATTCATCACAACATAGAAGTATGAAGCATAAACCTTATTGGGAACCAACAAACTATGTTCTCGGCCAACTTTGCAACTACAATTCATCATATTTTCAGGAAGGGTCTCATGTAGGAGCCTTTTGGCAAGTCCACATACTCAACCATCATTTAGTCTTCTATGATTGCTAACATTCACGACATACCCATGAACAAAAAGTTTCAACTGGACACATAGGAAGATAGGGGCTTATACTTTCGCCTCCCAACTTACTCACCTCAGGGGTGATGTCAACAATAATAACTCATGCCCACCCATATCCAACTGGATATATGTGCCTAGATCTTTCCTCACCACATGATGCTTGCAAAAGAAAAAGTAAAAAGGAATAGGGAAGAATACTTTGACTCTTGCATACAAGTAAATACATAAAAGTAAAAGATAGGCCCTTGGCAGAGGGAAGCAGAGGTTGTCATGCGCTTATTGGTTTGTATGCCCAATCCCTTAATGTAAAAGAACGTCACGCTATATTGCCCCCTATGATAGCAACCTTTATTATGCAGTCTGTCACTTTTATTATTTTGCTATCATAAGTTCGTATAGCGCTCAATTTTCTCTTACACTAATTGATCAAAACACTTTTAGAAGCAATTTTTATTGCCTTGTTGCACCGATGACAACTTGAAGGATCTTTCTCGATCCATAGGTAGGTATGGTGGACACTCAAAGAAAGAATTTGGGTTTGGGTTTTTGGATGCACAAGTAGTATCTCTACTTAGTGCGGAATTTTTGTCTAGCAAAGATTTTGAGCAAGCACCACATGTTAAAGGATCTATGACAATATAACTTCTATGTGGATATGAACAAACATAAATCATTACGTTGTCTTCCTTGTCCAATGTCAACAATTTTGACATAGAATATTTGATGAGGGCTCACAATCATAAAAGATGTCCAAGATGGTGTATTTGCATGTGAATCTTCTCTTCCCTTATTAATTCTTTCATGAATTGCATCATTGACCAATGCTATGTTTGTCAGTCTCCAATAAATTTTACTACTTATACTTTTCCTTATGTGATGTCATTACTCACCATGAGATTAGCATATGATCCTTTTCATTTGTTTCTTCTCTTTATTTGATTGCAACAAGAAGGTAGGGAGGCAAAAACTCAAGCTAAACTTTATTATATAACTTTCACACGATTACATAGATAGGTAGGCCACGGAACTAACACACGAAAATAGATCATGCTAAACTTTTATTCAACTAAAGCAAAGGGAAACTAAAGATCGAACTAAAATAGGTAAAGGTGAATAAAAGTGGTGGTGATACGATACCGGGGCACCTCCCCCAAGCTTGGTTCAAGCCAAGGGGAGTGCCCATACCCGTACGCTCAAGTTTCCTTTGGTGGTGGTGATGAAGAAGGTGGTGGTGTTGATGTAGTAAGCTTGTCTTCCAGCTTCCAGGGTAAGGGCTCCCCATCAAAGGTTGACGCGAGAGTCCCCTGAATCCTGCAACTGGCAGCTAAACTCATACCTTTAAATCTCGCTTCATATTCGAAGACTTGGTTTTGAAGATCATAAACTTGGCTCTTGCAGAAAATTAATTTGCTCGTTGAGGGTGGAGATGATGTCCTTCACAGACCGGCCATCCACCATCTGATCACGGGTGAATTCCGTGATCATGGAGTGATTGGCACTAAGTCCACGCTCCACCATCTTCTGGCACTTGAAGATTTCCTGTTTCACCGCCTCGAGCCTAGCCTCCACGCTTCCGGTCTTCTTGGGTCCCTGAACATCGCGGATGTGGAGCACCCCTCACACATCTCAACGGCTTGAGGGTGCTTCATCACCTCCGGCAAGTACGGGTTGATGACCTTCTCGAAGAACTTGTCCTTCGAGGAGCTTGGTGGAGCCATGGAGATCTAGATCTGACGAGAAAACAGCAAGAAACAAGAACAGATGATTTTTCTGCGATGCGGTCGTTAAAACAGTCAGGGGTATATATATAGAGAATTTTTATTCTTGGGAAACAAGTATATGAAAGGAAAACGGAGTCGGGAAGGCATCCGAGGTGGGCACAACCCACCAGGGCACGCCCAGGGGTGCCTGGCGCGCCCTGGTGTATCGTGCTCACCTCGATCACCTTCCGATTTATTTTTTTATTTCCAAAATTCTAAAATATTCCAAAATTGACAAAAAATATTTTTGCGGATTTTTCGTAGTCCGTTTGCTTACCGTATCACGTACCTCCTATTTTTAAGAATTCTGGAGTGTTCCGGAAGGTTTCTTTTATGTGTTCCTCCGGTGTCATGGTTTGGATAACATTGCTTTCAACGTTAATAGGCGTACCTGAGATATAATGCTTAATTCTTTGTCCATTGACCACCTTCGGGTTAGTACATTCGGCGTTATTAATCTTGATAGCTCCAGAACGATAAACCTCTTCGATAATATATGGTCCTTCCCATTTTGAGAGAAGCTTTCCTGCAAAAAATCTTAAACGAGAGTTGAACAAAAGAACATAATCTCGTATTTTGAATTCCTGCTTTTGGATTCTTTTGTCATGCCATCTTTTTATTTTTTCTTTGAATAGCCTAGCATTTTCATACGCTTGGGTTCTCCATTCATCTAGTGAGCTAATATCAAATAACCTCTTCTCATCGGCAAGTTTGAAATCATAGTTAAGTTCTTTGATTGCCCAAAATGCTTTGTATTCTAGTTCTAGAGGCAAATGACAAGCTTTCCCATACACCATTTTATATGGAGACATACCCATAGGATTTTTATAAGTTGTTCTATAGGCCCAAAGTGCATCATCTAATTTCTTAGACAAATTCTTACGAGACCTATTGACAGTTTTTTGTAATATTAATTTTATTTCTCTATTGCTAAGTTCAACTTGACTACTAGATTGAGGATGATAGGGTGGTGCAATTCTATGGTTAACATCATATTTAGCAAGCGTCTTACGGAAAGCACCATGGATAAAGTGTGAACCACCATTGGTCATTAAATATCTAGGGACTCCAAACCTCGGGAAGATAACCTCTTTAAGCATTTTAATAGAGGTGTGGTGATCAACACTACTAGTTGGAATAGCTTCTACCCACTTAGTGACATAATCAACCGCAACTAAAATATGAGTGTATCCGTTGGAGGAAGGAAAAGGTCCCATATAATCAAAACCCCAAACGTCAAATGGTTTGACAACAATTGAATAATTCATAGGCATTTCCTGACGCTTACCGACATTACCAATTCTTTGACATTCATCACAAGACAAGACAAACTTACGGGCATCCTTGAAGAGAGTAGGCCAATAAAAACCATATTGCAATACCTTGTGAGCAGTTCTATCTCCCGCATGATGCCCTCCATAAGCTTCGGAATGACATTTCCGTAGGATTTGCTCCTGTTCATGCTCAGGTACACAACATCTAATAATACCATCTACTCCTTTATAAAGGTGTGGGTCATCCCAAAAGTAATGTCTCAAGTCATAGAAGAATTTTTTCTTTTGTTGGTAAGTGAAGCTAGGTGGTATATATTTAGCGACAATGTAGTTAGCATAATCAGCATACCAGGGTGTTTTTTTTGAAACACTTATTGCAGCTAACTGTTCTTCAGGGAAACTATCATCAATAGGTAGTGGGTCATCAAGAATATTTTCTAACCTAGACAAGTTATCCGCTACGGGGTTCTCAGCTCCCTTCCTATCAATGATGTGTAGGTGAAATTCTTGAAGCAAGAGAACCCACCTAATGAGTCTAGGTTTAGCATCTTTCTTTTCCATAAGGTATTTTATAGCAGCATGATCAGTGTGAACAATAACTTTGGAGTCAACAATATAGGATCTAAATTTATCACAAGCAAACACAACTGCTAAAAAATCTTTTTCAGTAGTAGCATGGTTTCGTTGGTCACTGTCTAGAGTTTTACTAGCATAATGGATAACATTCAATTTCTTATCAACTCTTTGTCCTAGAACAACACCAATAGCATAATCACTAGCATCACACATTATTTCAAAAGGCAAGTTCCAATCAGGTGGTTGAACAATATGTGCAGAGGTTAAGGCTTTCTTGAGTGTTTCGAAGGCTTCCACACAATCATCATCAAAAACAAAAGGAATATCCTCTTGCAAAAGATTAGTAAGAGGCCCAGAAATTTTAGAGAAGTCTTTAATGAAACTCCTATAAAAACCAGCATGACCAAGGAAACTGCGAATACCTTTAATATCTTTAGGACATGGCATTCTCTCAATTGCATCAACTTTAGCTTTATCCACCTCAATACCTCGTTCGGATATTTTTTGCCCCAAGACAATACCTTCATTAACCATAAAGTGGCACTTCTCCCAATTCAAGACAAGATTAGTTTGTTCACATCTCTGCAAAACTCGATCAAGGTTGCTTAAGCAATCATCAAAAGAAGTTCCGTAAACGGAAAAATCATCCATGAAAACCTCCACAATCTTTTCACAAAAATCAGAGAATATAGCAGTCATACATCTTTGAAAGGTAGCAGGTGCATTGCGTAAGCCAAAAGGCATACGTCTATAAGCACAGGTTCCAAAAGGGCAAGTAAAGGTGGTTTTCTCTTGTTCGGGTTGTGACACATGTATTTGCGAGAAACCAGAATATCCAGCTAGGAAGCAAAAGTGTGTGTGTGCTTATATAACCTTTCTAGCATTTGATCAATGAAAGGCAGAGGGTAATGATCCTTCCTAGTAGCTTTATTTAATTTTCTAAAATCAATTACGATTCTATAGCCAGTGACAATTCTTTGTGGAATGAGTTCATTCTTATCATTGGGAACAAAGGTGATACCTCCTTTCTTAGGGGCACAATGAACGAGACTTACCCATCTACTATCAGCTATGGGATAGATTATACCTGCTTCCAGAAGCTTTAATATTTCAGTTCTTACCACTTCTTTCATCTTAGGATTCAATCGCCGTTGGTGATCAACAACGGGTTTAGCATCAGGTTCCATATTAATCTTGTGCTGACTTAGAGTGGGACTAATGCCCTTAAGATCATCAAGAGTATATCCAATAGCAGCCCGGTGCTTCCTCAGAACCTTCAATAATCTCTCTTCTTCATGTTCTGAAAGGTTAGCACTAATAATAACATGATATATCTTTTTCTCATCAAGATAAGCATACTTCAAAGTGTCAGGCAATTGTTTCAATTCAAACACAGGATCACCTTTAGGTGGAGGAGGTCCTCCAAGAGTTTCAATAGGCAAATTATGTTTCAGGAGAGGTTGTTGTTCAAAGAAAATTTTATCTATCTCATTTCTTTCACGAGAGTGCATATCATTTTCATGGTCAAGCAAATATTGTTCTAATGGATCAGTGGGAGGCACGGCAACAGAAGCAAGAACAATTATTTCATCTTTACTAGATAACGCTTTATCACGGGGTTGTCTACTAAACTTGGAAAAATTAAACTCATGAGACACATTACCAAAACTGACACCGACAGTTTGTTTTTCACAATCTATCTTAGCATTGACGGTGCTCAAGAAAGGTCTACCAAAGATAATGGGACAAAAGTCATCTTGTGGGGAACCGAGGACTAGAAAATCAGTAGGGTATTTCACCTTCCCGCACAAGACTTCAACATCTCTAACAATCCCAAGTGGTGTGATAGTGTCTCTATTAGCAAGTTTAATAGTAACATCAATATCTTCCATTTTAGCAGGTGCTATTTCATCCATAATTTCTTGGTATAAGGTAAAAGTAATAGCACTCACACTAGCACCCAAATCACATAAACCATGATAGCAATGATCTCCTATTTTGACTGAGACAACAGGCAGGTCTTCTATGGGTCTATGTTTATCTTTTTCATCGGGTTTAGCAATTCTAGCAGCTTCATCACACAAGTAGATAACATGCCCATCAATATTTTCTATCAAGAGATCTTTAACCATAGCAACACTAGGTTCTACTTTAATTTGCTCAGGGGGTTTATGTGCTCTTATATTACTTTTACGAACCACAGTTGATACCTTAGCATGTTCCCTTATCCTAACAGGGAAAGGTTTTTTTTTCAATATAAGCGGTAGGCACAACTGGATCAACATTGTAAAAGATGGTTTCTTCTTTAGCTATGACCGGCTCTTTAATTTCTTCTTTAATAGGGGGGTGATATTTAAACCACTTCTCCTTAGGGAGGCCAACGCGAGTAGCAAATGCTTCGCAGAAAGAGGCTACTATCTCAGAGTCAAGTCCATATTTAGTGCTAAACTTATGAAAAGTATCGGTATTCATAAAAGATTTAACACAATCAAATTCAAGCTTTATACCTGACTCATTACCTTCGTCGAGTTCCCAGTCTTCAGAGTTGCGTTTAATTCTTTCCAAGAGATCCCATTTGAATTCAATAGTCTTCTTCATATAAGAACCAGCACAAGAAGTATCGAGCATGGATTGATCATTATGAGAAAGCCGAGCATAAAAATTCCGGATGATAACTTCCCTCGGAATGTCATGATTGGGGCATGAATATAACATTGACTTAAGCCACCCCCAAGCTAGAGCGATACTTTCTCCTTCACGAGGCCAAAAATTATATATATAATTCCAATCACGATGAACTAGATGCATGGGATAAAACTTTTGGTGAAATTCCAATTGCAAACGATTCCAGTTCCACGATCCAAGATCATCACATAGCCTATACCATGTCAATGATTTTCCCTCCAAAGATAAAGGGAAAACCTTCTTATTAACTTCATCTCCGGGTAAACCTGCAAGCATAAATAATCCACAAATTTCGTTCACGTATAAGAGGTGCATATCAGGATGTTCAGTTCCATCTCCTGCATAAGGTTTAGCAAGCAGTTGTTCTAACATACCCGAAGGAATTTCATAAGTAACATTTTCAGTAGGTGATGTACGTTGAGGGGCAACTAATTGTGGTTCCGGTCGAGGTGAAGATACCCCAAACAAACCCCTCAAAGGATTGTTTTCCATAGTAGCAAGCAGCGATAAATTTCATCACGTAGTATAAGTTTTTCCTTAATGATTTCCACTTACCAAGAGCGCTTCACTCCCCGGCAACGGCGCCAGAATAGAGTCTTTATGACCCACAAGTATAGGGGATCAATCATAGTCCTTTCGATAAGTAAGAGTGTCGAACCCAACGAGGAGCAGAAGGAAATGACAAGCGGTTTCCAGCAAGGTAATTTCTGCAAGCACTGAAATTGTAGGTAACAGATAATTTGATAGCAAGATAATTGGTAACAAGCCAGTAACGATAACGGTAAACAAGGTGCAGCAAGGTAGCCCAATCCTTTTGAGGCAAAGGACGGGCCAGAACAATCACTAGTAATAGGCAAAGTGTTCTTGAGGGTACACGGGAATTTCGTCTAGTCACTTTTATCATGTTGGTTTGATTCGTGTTCGCTACTTTGATAATTTGATATGTGGGTGTGATACGTCTCCAACGTATCTATAATTTTTGATTGTTCCATGCTATTATATTATCTGTTTTGGATGTTTTATATGCATTAATATGCTATTTTATATTATTTTTGGGACTAACCTATTAACCTAGTGCCCAGTGCCAGTTTCTGTTTTTTCCTTGTTTTTGAGTATTGTAGATAAGGAATATCAAACGGAATAAAATCTTCTCGATGATTTTTCTTGGACCAGAAGAAACCTACCAGACTTGGAGAGGAGGGTAGGAGACCTGCCGGGAGGCGACAAGCCTGCAGGGCGCGCCCTAGGGGGGGGCGAGCCCCCCTGGTTTGTGGCCCCCCAGCAGGCCTCCTAACCCTAATCTTCGGCCTATAAATTCCCAAATATTCCCCCAATACCAAAAAGAGCCACGATAATACTTTTCCACCGCCGGAAGCCTCTGTTCCCAAGAGATCCCATCTTGGGGCCTTTTCCGGTAATCTGCCGGAGGGGGATTCGATCACGGAGGGCATCTACATCAACTCCATTGCCCCTCCGATGACGCGTGAGTAGTTCACCTCAGACCTTCGGGTCCATAGCTAGTAGCTAGATGGCTTCTTCTCTCTCTATGTTCTTCAATACCATGTTCTCCATGATCTTCATGGAGATCTATCCGATGTAATACTCTTTTGCGGTGTGTTTGTCGAGATCCGATGAATTGTGGGTTTATGATCAGATTATCTATGAATATTATTTGAATCTTCTCTGAATTCTTATATGCATGATTTCATATCTTTGCAAGTCTCTTTGAGTTATTGGTTTGGTTTGGCCAACTAGATTGGTAATTCTTGCAATGGGAGAAGTGCTTGGTTTTGGGTTCAATCTTGCGGTGTCCTCACCCAGTGACAAAGTAGGGGTAGCGAGGCACGTATTTGTATTGTTGCCATCAAGGATAAAAAGATGGGGTTTTCATCATATTGCTTGAGTTTATCCCTCTACATCATGTCATCTTACTTAATGCGTTACACTGTTCTTCATGAACTTAATACTCTAGATCCAGGCAGGAGTCGGTCGATGTGTGGAGTAATAGTAGTAGATGCAGAATCGTTTCGGTCTACTTGACACAGACATGATGCCTATATGCATAATCATTGCCTTGGATATCGTCATAACTATGCGCTTTTCTATCAATTGCTGGACAGTAATTTGTTCACCCACTGTATTATTTTCCTTCGAGAGAGAAGCCTCTAGTGAAACCTATGGCCCCCGGGTCTATTTTCCATATTATATTTTCAGATCTATAAACCAAAAATACCAAAAATACTTTGCTGCAATCTTTTTACTTTTGTTTTACTTTTCGTTTTAGCATTCTTTTCTTTCTATCTCTATCAGATCTCATCCTTGCAAGTAACCATGAAGGGATTGACAACCCCTTTTCCGCGTTGGGTGCAAGTGTTTGATTATTTGTGTAGGTGCATCTATTGGGGACTTGCTTGTATCTCCTACTAGATTGATACCTTGGTTCTCAACAACTGAGGGAAATACTTATCTACTCTGCTGCATCACCCTTTCCTCTTCAAGGGAAAACCAACGCAAGCTCAAGAAGTAGCAAGAAGGATTTCTGGCGCCGTTGCCGGGGAGATCTACATCAAGCCTACCAAGTACCCATCACAAACTCATCTCTTGCATTTACATTATTTGCCATTTGCCTCTCGTTTTCCTCTCCCCCACTTCTAAAACGATTTTCAGAAAAAACCAAAAAGATTTGCCTTTTTATTCGCCCTTCTTCCGTTCGTCTTTTCGTTTGCTTTTTGCTTGCTTGTGTGCTAGATTGCTTGCCTTGTCATGATGACTCAAGAGAATACCAAGTTGTGTGACTTCTCCAATACTAATAACAATGATTTTATTAGTACTCCGATTGCTCCCGCCACTAGTGCGGAATCTTATGAAATTAATGCCGCTTTGCTTAATCTTGTTATGAAAGAACAATTTTCCGGCCTTCCTAGTGAAGATGCCGCATCCCATCTAAATACTTTCGTCGAGTTGTGTGATATGCAAAATAAGAAAGATGTGGATAATGATATTGTTAAATTGAAGCTATTTCCGTTCTCACTACGAGATCGTGCTAAAACTTGGTTTTCATCTTTGCCTAAAAATAGTATTGATTCATGGAATAAGTGTAAAGATGCTTTTATTTCCAAGTACTTTCTGCCCGCTAAGATCATCTCCCTTAGGAACGATATAATGAATTTTAAGCAACTTGATCATGAGCATGTTGCACAATCTTGGGATAGGATGAAATTAATGATTAGAAATTGCCCCGCACATGGTTTGAGTTTATGGATGATTATACAATTTTTTTATGCGGGATTGAATTTTGCATCTAGAAATCTTTTAGATTACGCCGCGGGTGGTACTTTTATGGAAATCACATTAGGAGAAGCTACTAAACTCCTAGATAATATTATGACAAATTACTCTCAATGGCATACCGAAAGATCTCCTACTAGTAAAAAAGTGCATGCTATCGAAGAATTAAATACTTTGAGTGAAAAGATGGATGAATTAATGAAATTGTTCGCTAGTAAGAGTGCTCCTATAGATCCTAATGATATGCCTTTGTCTTCTTTGATTGGAAATAATAATGAATCTATGGATGTGAATTTTCTTGGTAGGAACAATTTTGGTAATAACGCGTATAGAGGTAATTTCAACTCTAGGCCGTTACCTAGTAATTCCTCTAATAATTATGGTAATTCCTACAACAATTCTTATGGAAATTATAATAAGATGCCCTCTGATCTTGAGAATAATATTAAAGAATTTATTAGTTCGCAAAAGGTTTTCAATGCTTCGATTGAAGAAAATTTGCTCAAGATTGATGATTTAGCTAGGAACGTTGATAGAATTTTGCTTGAGATTGATTCTTTGAAAATTAGATCTACTTCACCCAAGCGTGATATTAATGAGTCTTTAAAAGCTATGAGAACTTCTATTGATGAGTGTAAGGAAAGAACCGCTAGAATGCGTGCTAAGCGTGAATGGCTTGAAAAAGTATGTTCTCGTGATAATAATGATGAAGATCTTAAAGTGATTGATGTGACTCCTATTGAATCTTTGTTTTCCAATATAAATCTTGATAAATATGGGACTGGAGATAAGTCAACTTTAGTTAAAAGTAGTCCCAATGATTCGGAGTTTATAGATCTTAATGCTAAGATTGATAAAAGTGGGATTGAAGAGGTCAAAACTTTAAATAGCAATGAACCCACTCTTTTGGATTTCAAGGACTTTAATTATGATAGTTGTTCTTTGATTGATTGTATTTCCTTGTTGCAATCCATGTTGAATTCTCCGCATGCTTATGATCAAAATAAAGCTTTTACTAAACATATCGTTGATGCTATGATGAAATCTTTTGAAGAAAAACTTGAGTTGGAACTTTTTATACCTAGAAAGCTTTATGATGAGTGGGAACCTACTATTAAGATTAAAATTAAATATTATGAGTGCCATGCTTTGTGTGATTTGGGTGCTAGCGTTTCCACGATTCCGAAAACTTTATGTGATGTGCTAGGTTTCCATGAACTTGATGATTGCTCTTTGAATTTGCATCTAGCGGATTCCACTATTAAGAAACCTATGGGAAGGATTAATGATGTTCTTATTGTTGCAAATAGGAATTATGTGCCCGTAGATTTCATTGTTCTTGATATAGATTGCAATCCTACATGTCCTATTATTCTTGGTAGACCTTTCCTTAGAACGATCGGTGCAATTATTGATATGAAAGAAGGAAACATTAGATTCCAATTTCCGTTAAGGAAAGGCATGGAACACTTTCCTAGAAAGAAAATTAAATTACCTTATGAATCTATTATGAGAGCTACTTATGGATTGCATACCAAAGATGACAATACCTAGATCTATTGCGTTAAGCCTAGCTAGGGGCCTTAAACAATAGCGCTTCTTGGGAGACAACCCAATTTTATTTTTATGCTTTTGTTTTTGTGTGTAATAAAAATTATTAAATCTGTAGTAATTGTGTTTTGATGTTTTAATTAGTGTTTGAGCCAAGTAAGACCTTTGGGATGGTCTACGGTGATTGTTTATTTGATTTTGCTGAAAAACAGAACCTTTTGCGCTCAGTCCAGGAATTTATAAATTCACCAGAGCGTCGAATGAGTCTGAAATTTTTACACAAGATTGATATAATTTTTTTCCTGATTTTCATAATTTTTCAGAATTTTTGGAATTACATAATTATTCGAAGTCTACATATTGCTACAGACTGTTCTGTTTTTGACAGATTCTCTTTTCTATGTGTTGTTTGCTTATTTTGATGAATCTATGGGTTGTATCGGGGGGGGGGGTATGAACCATGGAGAAGTTGGAATACAGTAGATATTACACCAATATAAATAAAGAATGAGTTCACAACAGTACCTAAAGTGGTGATTTATTTTTCTTATACTAACGGATCTCACGAGTTTTCTGTTGAGTTTTGTGTTGTGAAGTTTTCAAGTTTAGGGTAAAGATTTGATGGACTATGGAATAAGGAGTGGCAAGAGCCTAAGCTTGGGGATGCCCAAGGCACCCCAAGCCATATTCAAGAATACCAAAGAGCCTAAGCTTGGGGATGCCCCGGAAGGCATCCCCTCTTTTGTCTTCAATCCATTGGCAAATTTACTTGAGGCTATATTTTTATTCACCACATGATATGTGTTTTGCTTGGAGCGTCTTGTATGATATGAGTCTTTGCTTTTTAGTTTGCCACAATCATCCTTGCTGCACACATCTTTTGAGAGGGACACGCCTGAATCGTGAATTTATTAGAATACTCTTTGTGCTTCACTTATATCTTTTGAGCTAGGCAATTTTGCTCTAGTGCTTCACTTATATCTTTTTAGAGCACGGTGGTGTTTTATTTTATAGAAATAATTGAACTCTCGTACCTCACTTATATTATTTTGAGAGTCTTTAAACAGCATGGTAATTGGTTTAGGTTATGAATTTGGTCCTAATATAATAGGCATCCAAGAGGGATATAATAAAAACTTTCATATAAAGTGCATTGAATACTATGAGAAGTTTGATTCCTTGCATATAGTTTTGAGATATAAAGATGGTGATATTAGAGTCATACTAGTGAGTAATTGTGGATTGGTAGAAATACTTGTGTTAAAGTTTGTGATTCCCGTAGCATGCACGTATGGTGAACCGTTATGTAACGAAGTCGGAGCATGATTTGTTTATTGATTGTCATCCTTTGTGTGAGGGTCGGGAGCGCGCGATGGTTAAATCCTACCAACATCTCCCCTAGGAGCATGTGTCTAATACTTTTCTTCGATATCTAATAGACTTTTTCAATAAGTATGTGAGTTCTTTATGACTAATGTGAGTCCATGGATTATACGCACTCTCACCCTTTCACCATTGCTAGCCTCTCTAGTACCGCGCAACTTTCGCCGGTGCATTAAACCCACCATATTCCCTTCCTCAAAACAGCCACCATACCTACCTATTATGGCATTTCCATAGCCATTCCGAGATATATTGCCATGCAACTTCCACCATTCCGTTTATTATGACACGCACCATCATTTTCATATTGATTTGCATGATTGTAAGACAGCTAGCATGATATTTTCACGATGTCATTTGCTATGCTAGATCATTGCACATCTCGGTACATCGCCGGAGGCATTCATATAGAGTCATATTTTGTTCTAAGTATCAAGTTGTAAGTAAATAAAAGTGTGATGATTATCATTATTAGAGCATTGTCCCATGAGAGAAAAGGATGATGGAAGCTATGATTCGCTCACAAGTTGGGATGAGTCTCCGGACTTTACAAATAATAAAAGAGGCCAATGAAGCCCAAATAAAAAAAGAGGCCAAAGATGCCCACCAAAAAAAATGAATGAGAGAAAAGAGAGAAGGGACAATGCTACTATCTCTTTTTCCACCCTTGTGCTTCAAGTAGCAGCATGATCTTCATGATAGAGAGTCTCCTTTTTTGTCACTTTCATATACTAGTGGGAATTTTTCATTATATAACTTGGCTTGTATATTCCAATGATGGGCTTCCTCAAATTGCCCTAGGTCTTCGTGAGCAAGCGAGTTGGATGCACACCCACTTAGTTTCTTTTTGAGCTTTCATACACTTATAGCTCTAGTGCATCCGTTGCATGGCAATCCCTACTCACTCACATTGATATCTATTGATGGGCATCTCCATAGCTCGTTGATACGCCTAGTTGATGTGAGACTTCTTCACTTTTTCCTCACAACCTCCACCATATTCTATTCCACCTATAGTGCTATATCCATGGCTCACACTCATGTATTGCGTGAAAGTTGAAAAAGTTTGAGAACATAAAAAGTATGAAACAATTGCTTGACTTGTCATCGGGGTTGTGCATGATTTAAATACTTTGTGTGGGGAAGATGGAGCATAGCCAGACCATATGATTTTGTAGGGATAACTTTCTTTGGCCATGTTATTTTGAAAAGACACGATTGCTTTGTTAGTATGCTTGAAGTATTATTGTTTTTATGTCAACATTAAACTTTTATTTCGAATCTTATGGATCTGAAAATTCATGCCACAATAAAGAATATTACATGGATAAATATGTTAGGTAGCATTCCACATCAAAAATTCTGTTTTTATCATTTACCTACTCGAGGACGAGCAGGAATTAAGCTTGGGGATGCTGATACGTCTCCAACGTATCTATAATTTTTTATTGTTCCATGCTATTATATTATCTGTTTTGGATGTTTTATATGCATTAATATGCTATTTTATATTATTTTTGGGACTAACCTATTAACCTAGTGCCCAGTGCCAGTTTCTGTTTTTTCCTTGTTTTTGAGTATTGCAGAAAAGGAATATCCAACGGAGTCCGAACGGAATAAAATTCTACGCTACTTTTTCTTGGACCAGAAGGAACCCAGGAGGCTTCGAGAAGAGGCCAGAAGACCTACGGGTAGGCCACAAGCCACCAGGGCGTGCCCCCTGACTTGTGGGCCCCCCGTAACTCCTCCAACCCTAACTCTTCGCCTATAAATTCAGGAATATTCCCCCAATACCAAAGGGAGCCACGGAATAAAATCTTCGCGATGATTTTTCTTGGACCAGAAGAAATCTACAAGACTTGGAGAGGAGGGTAGGAGACCTGCCGGGAGGCGACAAGCCTGCAGGGCGCGCCCTAGGGGGGGGCCCTGGCTTGTGCCCCCCCAGCAGGCCTCCTAACCCTAATCTTCGGCCTATAAATTTCCAAATATTCCCCCAATACCAAAAAGAGCCACGATAATACTTTTCCGTCGCCGGAAGCCTCTGTTCCCGTGAGATCCCATCTTGGGGCCTTTTCCGGTAATCTGCCGGAGGGGGATTCGATCACGGAGGGCATCTACATCAACTCCATTGCCCCTCCGATGACGCGTGAGTATTTCACCTCAGACCTTCGGGTCCATAGCTAGTAGCTAGATGGCTTCTTCTCTCTCTATGTTCTTCAATAAGATGTTCTCCATGATCTTCATGGAGATCTATCCGATGTAATACTCTTTTGCGGTGTGTTTGTCGAGATCCGATGAATTGTGGGTTTATGATCAGATTATCTATGAATATTATTTGAATCTTCTCTGAATTCTTATATGCATGATTTCATATCTTTGCAAGTCTCTTCGAGTTATGGGTTTGGTTTGGCCAACTAGATTGGTAATTCTTGCAATGGGAGAAGTGCTTGGTTTTGGGTTCAATCTTGCGGTGTCCTCACCCAGTGACAAAGTAGGAGTAGCGTGGCACGTATTTGTATTGTTGCCATCAAGGATAAAAAGATGGGGTTTTCATCATATTGCTTGAGTTTATCCCTCTACATCATGTCATCTTACTTAATGCGTTACTCTGTTCTTCATGAACTTAATACTCTAGATGCAGGCAGGAGTCGGTCGATGTGTGGAGTAATAGTAGTAGATGCAGAATCGTTTCGGTCTACTTGACACGGACGTGATGCCTATATGCATAATCATTGCCTTGGATATCGTCATAACTATGCGCTTTTCTATCAATTGCTCGACGGTAATTTGTTCACCCACCGTATTATTTTCCTTCAAGAGAGAAGCCTCTAGTGAAACCTATGGCCCCCGGGTTTATTTTCCATATTATATTTTCAGATCTATAAACCAAAAATACCAAAAATACTTTGCTGCAATCTTTTTACTTTTCGTTTTAGCATTCTTTTCTATCTATCTCTATCAGATCTCATCCTTGCAAGTAACCGTGAAGGGATTGACAACCCCTTTTCCGCGTTGGGTGCAAGTGTTTGATTATTTGTGTAGGTGCATCTATTGGGAACTTGCTTGTATCTCCTACTGGATTGATACCTTGGTTCTCAACAACTGAGGGAAATACTTATCTACTCTGCTGCATCACCCTTTCCTCTTCAAGGGAAAACCAACGCAAGCTCAAGAAGTAGCAGGGTGGACCGGTGCTTGGGTGCTGTTCTTACTTGAACAACCTCCCACTTATGATTAACCCCCTCACAAGCATCCGCAACTACAAGAAAAGTATTAAGATAAAATCTAACCATGGCATTAAACGTTTGGACCCAAATCAGCCCCTTACGAAGTAGCGCATAAACTAGGGTTTAAGCTTCTATCACTCTAGCAACCCATCATCTAATAACTACTCCACAATGCATCCCCTTAAGCCCATGAATGGTGAAGTGATATGTACTCGACGTTCACATGACACCACTAAGGGAATCACAACATACATATCATCAAAATATCGAACACATATCAAATTCACATGATTACTCGCAACATGACTTCTCCCGTGACCTCAAGAACAAAGGTAACTACTCACAAATAATAATCATGCTCAAGATCAGAGGAGTATTCAATAGCATAATAGATCTGAACATATAATCTTCCACCAAATAAACCATATAGTAATCAACTACTCAAGGTAATCAACACTACTAGTCACCCACAGGTACCAATCTGAGGTTCCGGTATAAAGATTGAACACAAGAGATGAACTAGGGTTTGAGAGGAGATGGTGCTGTTGAAGATTGGCCTCCCAAAGATGAGAGGGGTGTTGGTGATGACGATAGCTTCGATTTCCCCCTCCGGGAGGGAAGTTCCCCCGGAGGGAATCGCTCCGCCGGAGGGCAAAAGTGCTCCTGCCCAAGTTTCCTCTCAAGGCGGTGGCGCTTTGTCCCGAAAGTCCTCCTCTGATTTTTTTCTAGGTCAAGAGTGACCATATACCAGAAGATGGGCACCGGAGGTGGGCCGAGGTGTCCACAACCCATCAGGGCGCGCCCAGGGGGGCCTGGCGCGCCCTGGTGGGTTGTGCCCACCTGGCAGGCCCCCTCCGGTAGTTTTCTGCTCCAGTATTTTTTTATTAAATGTAAAAAATAATCTCTATAAAATTTCAGCTTCATTGGAGTTGTGCATAATAGGTATCTCTGACGTGCTTTTCTTAGGTCCAGAATTCCAGCTGCCGCTATTCTTCCTCTTTGTGTAAACCTTGCATATTATGAGAGAAAAGGCATTCCAATCACTCCCCAAGGCATTATTATTCAACAAAACAAAGTAAATAACAGTAGGAAATCATGATGCAAAATGGACGTATCAATACGCTCCTCAGATTCAAGCTCGCCCTCCCAACCTACTTCGCTCCAAGCGCACAGATCCAATCTTCCTTCAGCTTCCTCCAAGCCACCTCTCCCCTCTCCCAAGCTCGACCATGGCCGGCTCAGGCTCACAGGGCAAGTGGGAGGCCTCGTGCGTCACCGAAAATGACATCCAGGAGCTGAAGCGTGCAGGCTACCTCCAGGCCGACGTCGTCCACCGCGCGCCCGACGATGGCCAAGTGGTGCCCACGTCAAAGCCCGGAGAGCGGGTGGTGTTCATTCCTCATTTCATCCAGGGACTGAGCTTCCCGCTGCACCTCTTTGTAAGGGGCCTGATGTTCTTCTACGGGTTAAATTTTCATGATCTCCCCCCGAACTCCATCATGCACATATCGGCCTTCATCGTCGTTTGCGAGGCCTTTTTGAGGGTCCAGCCGCATTTCGGCTTATGGCTAAAGGTCTTCAATGTCAAGCCGAAGACTGTAAATAGCCAGAATGCGGATTGCGGAGGAGCGGTAATCAGCAAGCTTCCGCGGGTAAAGTGGCCAGAGGGCACCTTTATCGACACCGTCAAGGTCTGGCAAAAGGAGTGGTTCTACATCACCGAACCATGAGGCGCAGACTGGGCGACGCCTTCCGAGTTCAGATCCGGACCCCCCACGAGGCTGACCTTGTGGATCAAGAAAGGCCTGGACTGGGGGTCGGCCACGGAAGTGAAGGCGCTGCAGAAACGCATCACGCAGATGCTAGAAGCCAACGTTGAGCTGACCAACGTGGTCCAGGTCAACCTCCACCGCCGTCTCCTCCCCTGCCAGCACCGGGCTACCCCAATGTGGGCCTACAAGCTTGACGACCCTCCCACCATGCGCAAGCTTTACCGCACTACTCAGTAGAAGTTGTGGAAGGCTCTGTTCAAGCCCCAGAAGGAGTGGCCGGACGAGGAGGAAGATACCGGCCTGGACGTCGAAAACCCTCCACTCAAGGTATAAGAGAGTTTCTATTTTTATCCTTGGGTTCTATCTTTTAGCAAGGAATTTAACCTCTTCTTATTCTTCTTCATAGAACTAGCTGGACAAGGCCTTGGGGATCAATGGCCCAGCCCCGCTGCCTGAAGACCCCAGTTCTCGGAATGGGCTGAAAATTTACGGAGGATATTTTTGGAAAATATAAAAAATACCATCGAAAGAAGCAACCGGAGAGGGTCCACCGCCTGGACACAAGCCAGGGGGGCGCCCCCCCCCTTAGGGCGCGCCCCCCTGTCTTGTGGGCCCCTCGGGCACCCCCTTGACGTGAGACCGACGCCAAAAATTCCTATAAATCAATAAACCTCCAGAAAGAAACCTAGATCGGGAGTTCCGCCGCCGCAAGCCTCCAGAGCCACGAAAAACCAATCGGGAGCCCGTTCCTGCACCCTGCCGGAGGGGGAAACCATCACCGGAGGCCATCTTCATCATCCCGGGGGTCTCCATGACGAGGAGGGAGTAGTTCACCCTCGGGGCTGAGGGTATGTACCAGTAGCTATGTGTTTGATCTCTCTCTCTCGTGTTCTTGAGATGGCACGATCTTGATATACCGCGATCTTTATTAATATAGATGAATCATATGCAGTTTTCCCCTTTCTATCTTCTTGTGATGAATTGAGTTTTCCCTTTGAAGTTTTCTTATCGGATTGAGTCTTTAAGGATTTGAGAACACTTGATGTATGTCTTGCGATGGGATATCTGTGGTGACAATGAGATGTTCTATTGATCCACTTGATGTATGTTTTGGTGATCAACTTGCGGGTTCCGTGACCTTGGGAATCTATGCATAGGGGTTGGCACATGTTTTCGTCTTGACTCTCCGGTAGAAACTTTGGGGCACTCTTTGAAGTTCTTTGTGTTGGATTGAACATGATGAATCTGAAATTGTGTGATGCATATCGTATAATCAAGCCCATGGGTACTTGTGGTGACATTGGAGTATCTAGGTGACATTAGGGTTTTGGTTGATGTGTATCTTAAGGTGTTATTTTAGTACGAACTCTAGGGCTGTTCGTGACACTTATAGGGATAACTCATAAGATTGATCGGAAAAGATAACTTTGAGGTGGTTTCGTACCCTACAATAATTTCTTCGTTTGTTCTCCGCTATTTGTGACTTTGGAGTGAACTCTTTGTCGCACGTGAGGGATTTACATATGATTCAACTATGTTAGTATTGTTGAGAGAACTTGCACTAGTGAAAGTATGAACCCTAGGCCTTGTTTCCAAGCATTGCAATACCGTTTTTGCTCACTTTTGTTACTTGCTACCTTGCTGTTTTTATATTTTCAGATTACAAAAACCTATATCTACCATCCATATTGCACTTGTATCACCATCTCTTCGCCGAACTAGTGCACCTGTACAATTTACCATTGTATTGGGTGTGTTGGGGACACAAGAGACTCTTTGTTATTTGGTTGCAGGGTTGTTTGAGAGAGACCATCTTCATCCTACGCCTCCCACGAATTGATAAACCTTAGGTCATCCACTTGAGGGAAATTTGCTACTGTCCTACAAAACTCTGCGCTTGGAGGCCCAACACGAGTCTACAAGAAGAAGGTTGCGTAGTAGACATCAAGCTCTTTTCTGGCGCCGTTGCCGGGGAGGTGAGTGCTTGAAGGTATATCTTTAGATCTTGCAATTAAATCTTTTAGTTTCTTGTTTATCACTAGTTTGGTTTTATAAAAGAAAACTACAAAAAAATGGAATTGAGGTTGCCTCATATGCTTCATCTTTTTAATGTCTTTCGTGAAAATGATGAAAAGGAAAATTGTGCTCAAGTGTTAGAAGAAGAAGTAATTAAAATGTTTGGCACTAAATCTTTGAGTGATGAGCATGATTGCAATGTTGTCAGTATGAATTCCTTGAATATTCACGATGCTAATGATATGCAAAGCTACAAGCTTGGGGATGCTATGTTTGATGAAGATGATATGTTTAGTCCCCCAAGTTTTGATGAGCAAATTTATTATGATGAAAGCTTGCCTCCTATTTATGATAATTATTGTGATGACATGTATGCTATAAAGAATAATGATAACCATGAAACTTGTCATCATGATTTTAATTTTCAATTGGATTATGCTTCACATGATAGTTATTTTGTTGAGTTTGCTCCCACTACTATTGATGAGAATAAATTTGCTTATGTGGTGAGTAGTAAAATTTCTATGCTTGTGGATCATGAAGATAATGCTTTATGTGATAGTTATGTTGTGAAATTCCTTCATGATGCTACTGAAAATTATTATGAGGGAGGAACATATGCTTGTAGGAATTGTAATGATATCAAGTTTCCTCCCTATGTGTTCAAAGTTTTGAAGTTATGCTTGTTTTGCCTTCCTATGCTAGTTGATTCTTCCTCCCATAAATTGTTTTCTCACAAAATCCCTATGCATAGGAAGTGGGTTATACTTAAATGTGCTTGTCATGAGATTCATGATGCTCTCTTGCATGTTTCAATTACTACTTTTTATGTGAGCATCATTGAAATCATCATGCCTAGCTAAAAGGCATTAAAGAAAAGCGCTTGTTGGGAGACAACCCAACACTTTTACTTTCTGTTTTTGTGTGTTCACAAGATTAAGCTACTGTATTAATCATGTTTTGTGCCTTTTATTTCAACAAAGTGCCAAGTAAAGCCTTTGGGATGACTCACAAGATGAGTAGAATTGATGCTGAACCAAAACAGAAACTTTTGACTCCATTACAGGAATTTTCATTTTTTACTGGAGGATGATAATGATCTGAAATTTTTAAACAGTCTTTATATACAAATTCTTCAGGTTTTCCTAATTTTTCAGAATTTTTAGATACAGGAAAGTATGGTTACACTACAGATCTTCACAGACTGTTCTGTTTTCGACAGATTCTGTTTTGCATGCATAGTTTGCTTGTTTTAGTGTTTCCATAGCTTATATTTAGTGATATAAATTATGGGAATGATATAATACAGTAGTTATCATGTGGTAACAATTATAAATCTTGTCTTGACAGTAACTAAGTGAAATATTTATCTTTACTACCCTAACCCTTCTCACGAAGTTCCGTTAAGTTTTGTGTGCTTGAAGTTTTCAAGTTTTGGGTGAGACACCGATATGAGGAGAATAAGGAGTGACAAGAACCTAAGCTTGGGTATTCCCAAGTCAACCCCCAAGGTAATATCCAAGGAAGACTCAAGCGCCGAAGCTTGGGGATGCCCCGGTTGGCATCCCCTCTTTCGTCTTCAACACTATCGGTATATCTTACCTAGAGCTATATTTTTATTCGTCACATAATATGAGTTTTGCTTGGAGCGTCATTTTATTTTGTTGTTCTCTGTTAGGTGTTACTTATAATCTTGTTTTTCAATAAAAAGTTCCAAGAATTGTCTTAGGATGTTTGCATTGCATGTTTTGATGTGTGCTGTGTAAAAACAGAAACTTTTTCTGTAGTGTTTGAATTTTCATATTTTACTGGAACGTGGAACGTTTCTGAATTTTTTACAAAGTGTTGTCATATAAATTACTTAGCATGTCCTAAATTTTCATAATTTTTTGAGTTACATAAGTACACTGTTTTCATAAATTGCTACAGACTGTTCTGTTTGGACAGATTTCTGTCATAGTTTTGTTATCTACTTATCCTCTAGTTTCCATAGCCTATATTGGTAGATATAAATTGTGGAAATGATATTAAACAGTAAATTATTGTGCAAACTTGTCTTTGCAGTACATAAAGAGTTGATTTATTATTATGTGTACTAACCTATCTCACGAGTTCTTTTCGAGTTTTGTGTGGATGAAGTTTTTGAGAATAGGTGAAACCATGATATGAGAGGATTGAACGAGATACAAAAGCTCAAGCTTGGGGATGCCCAAGGCACCCCAAGTAAATATTTCATGAAGTCTCAAGCATCTAAGCTTGGGGATGCTACGCATCCCACCTCTCTTCATCAACAATTATCGGTTAGCCTATGTTGAGCCTAAATTTTTATTCGTTCACATGATGCGTGCTATTCTTGGAGTGCTATTTTTATTTTGCTTGCTGTTTAATAGAATACATAAGATCTGAAATTCTTAGATGAGAGAGTCTTCACATAGTTATTTAATTGTTGGCTACTCATTGATCTTCACTTATATCTTTTGGAGTAGTTTGTCATTCACTCTCGTGCTTCACTTATATCCTATTAGTAAATGGTTGAATGAATTGAATATCATAAATCTGAAATTAAATATGCTTCATATACTTATCCCATGGGGAGTAATGACTTCACACATAATAAGTATAGGTGGTAAAATTTATTGAAAGTTAGCAAACACCGCATTGGTCACTTGAACAATTCATGAAAGAATATTGAAGGAAGAGAGATTTGACATATAAATATACTATCTTGGACATCTTCTATGATTGTGAGCTCATTAATTATTTTCAAACTCGAGCAAATTAGTTGAAGTTGGACAAGGAAGACAACTTAATGAGTTATGTTTGGGTATATTTGTATAGAAGTTATATTGTTATGGATCCTCCAACATGTGGTGCTTGCTTCCACCTCATACTAGCCAAAACTTCCGCACCAAGTAGAAATACTACTTGTGCATCCAAACACCCTCAAACCAGTTGTTCCATATGAGTCCAGCATACCTACCTATATGCGGTATTTACCTGCCGTTCCAAGTAAATTTGCATGTGCCAAACTCTAAACCTTCAAATAATATTCTGTTTTGTATGCCCGAATCGCTCATATAGTGACTAGGGGCTGTCAGTATCTTCCATGCTAGGTGGGTTATTCTCACGATATGTGTTGATTCACTATCATTCACGAGAAAGTGGCTGGTATTCGGGATGCCCAGTTCCATGCTCAAAAATCAAATCAAAATATAATGAAACAAAACTCCCCCAAGATTGTTGTTTGTATGGACGGTACCCGTAGATTCGGCTCGCCGTGGAGTGTGATTGATTGGTGGAGGGGGAGTAAAAACTTTACCATTCTATTTGGGAACCGCCTATAATGTATCTAGCATGGAAGATACCGAGATCTCTCGGTTGTTATGTTGACAATGAAAGCATACCGCTCAAAATTATTATTCATCCCTGTTTTAAAAGCTCGAGCTCTGGCACCTCTGCAAATCAATGCTTCCCTCTGTGAAGGGCCTATCTTTTACTTTCTAGTACTTGCCTTTATGCAAGAGTCATGGTGATCTTCACCACTTCCTATATTTCGCCTTTTTCTCTTGGCAAGCGTCATGTGTTGGGGAATGATCTAGACATATATATCCACACAAATATATTTGATCATGAATTATTATTGTTGACAATTATCTATATGATAAATAAGTTGGGAGGCGAATCATTAAGCCCCTATCTTTCTCTGTGTTCGATGGATGCTATTTGTTCTAAAAATATGCTTTGAGTGACAATAATCATGGAAGACTATATGATAGTTGAGTATGTGGAATTTGCTAAACCAAAGCTCTTACATAGACCCTTCCTGAAAATAAGATGAATTGCAATTGTTCGATGACTAGGAATATGGTTTGTTAGTTTTCAAGAAACTTTCTGGTCTATACTTTAACATGTGAATAGCTTGTTACTTGATCATGAGAAGTTTTATGAGATGAGCTACTGTTTATGGTTTATATTGATGCTAGAAAAAGTGATTGGAATTATCATTGATCAAACTTGTGCACTTGCTAGCATTCACACTTCATAAATTATTTCTTTTATCATTTACCTACTCGAGGACGAGTAGGAATTAAACTTGGGGATGCTGATACGTCTCCAACGTATCTATAATTTATGAAGTATTCATGCCATGTTTACAATAATTTTATATGATTTTGGTATGATTTTATTAGAACTAACCCGGACTGACGTTGTTTTCAGCAGAACTACCGTGGTGTTGTTTTTGTGCAGAAATAAAAGTTCTCGGAATGGGCTGAAAATTTACGGAGAATATTTTTGGAAAATATAAAAAATACTGGTGAAAGAATCAACCGGAGAGGGTCCACCGCCTGGCCACAAGCCAGGGGGGCGCCCCCCCCCCCTAGGGCGCGCCCCCCTGTCTTGTGGGCCCCTCGGGCACCCCCTTGACGTGAGACCGACGCCAAAAATTCCTATAAATCAATAAACCTCCAGAAAGAAACCTAGATCGGGAGTTTCGCCGCCGATAGCTTCGATTTCCCCCTCCGGGAGGGAAGTTCCCCCGGCGGAATCGATCCGCCGGAGGGCAAAAGTGCTCCTGCCCAAGTTCCGTCTCAAGGCGGCGGCGCTTCATCCCGAAAGTCCTCCTCTGATTTTTTTCTAGGTCAAGAGTGACCATATACCAGAAGATGGGCACCGGAGGTGGGCCGAGGTGGCCACAACCCATCAAGGCGCGCCCAGGGGGGCCTGGCGCGCCCTGGTGGGTTGTGCCCACCTGGCAGGCCCCCTCTGGTAGTTTTCTGCTCCAGTATTTTTTTATTAAATGTAAAAAATAATCTCTGTAAAATTTCAGCTTCATTGGAGTTGTGCAGAATAGGTATCTCTCACGTGCTTTTCTTAGGTCCAGAATTCCAGCTGCCGCTATTCTCCCTCTTTGTGTAAACCTTGCATATTATGAGAGAAAAGGCATTCCAATCACTCCCCAAGGCATTATTATTCAACAAAACAACGTAAATAACAGTAGGAAATCATGATGCAAAATGGACGTATCAATACGCTCCTCAGATTCAAGCTCGCCCTCCCAGCCTCCTTCGCTCCAAGCGCACAGATCCAATCTTCCTTCAGCTTCCTCCAAGCCACCTCTCCCCTCTCCCAAGCTCGACCATGGCCGGCTCAGGCTCACAGGGAAAGTGGGAGGCCTCGTGCGTCACCGAAAATGACATCCAGGAGCTGAAGCGCGCAGGCTACCTCCAGGCCGACGTCGTCCACCGCGCCCCCGACGATGGCCAAGTGGTGCCCACGTCAAAGCCCGGAGAGCGGGTGGTGTTCATTCCTCATTTCATCCGGGGACTGAGCTTCCCGCTACACCCCTTTGTAAGGGGCCTGATGTTCTTCTACGGGTTAGATTTTCATGATCTCCCCCTGAACTCCATCATGCACATATCGGCCTTCATCGTCGTTTGCGAGGCCTTTTTGAGGGTCTAGCCGCATTTCGGCTTATGGCTAAAGGTCTTCAATGTCAAGCCGAAGACTGTAAATAGCCAGCATGCGGATTGCGGAGGAGCGGTGATCAGCAAGCTTCCGCGGGTAAAGTGGCCAGAGGGCACCTTTATCGACACATTCAAGGTCTGGCAAAAGGAGTGGTTCTACATCATTGAACCATGAGGCGCAGACGGGGCGACGCCTTCCGAGTTTAGATCCGAACCCCCCACGAGGCTGACCTTGTGGATCAAGAAAGGCCTGGACTGGGGGTCGGCCACGGAAGTGAAGGCGCTGCAGAAACGCATCACGCAGATGCTAGAAGCCAACGTTGAGCTGACCAACGTGGTCAAGGTCATGCTCCACCGCCGTCTCCTCCCCTCCCAGCACCGGGCAGCCCCAATGTGGGCCTACAAGCTTGACGACCCTCCCACCATGCGCAAGCTTTACCGCACTACTCAGTAGAAGCTATGGAAGGCTCTGTTCAAGCCCCAGAAGGAGTGGCCGGACGAGGAGGAAGATACCGGCCTGGACGTCGAAAACCCTCCACTCAAGGTATAAGAGAGTTTCTATTTTTATCCTTGGGTTCTATCTTTTAGGAAGGAATTTAACCTCTTCTTATTATTCTTCATAGAACTAGCTGGACAAGGCCTTGGGGATCAATGGCCCAGCCCCGCTGCCTGAAGACCCCAGATCGGCCCTGTCGACGGCGATGCTGGTCGTGGTGCCGTATTCGGCGCCAGAGGAGAAAGAGAAGAAGAAAGGAGATAAGAAGGACGTTGATACGTCTCCAACGTATCTATAATTTATGAAGTATTCATGCCATGTTTACAATAATTTTATATGATTTTGGTATGATTTTATTAGAACTAACCCAGACTGACGCTGTTTTCAGCAGAACTACCGTGGTGTTGTTTTTGTGCAGAAATAAAAGTTCTCGGAATGGGCTGAAAATTTACGAAGAATATTTTTGGAAAATATAAAAAATACTGTCGAAAGAAGCAACTGGAGAGGGTCCACCGCCTGGCCACAAGCCAGGGGGGCGCGCCCCCTGTCTTATGGGCCCCTCGGGCACCCCCTTGACGTGAGACCGACGCCAAAAATTCCTATAAATCAATAAACCTCTAGAAAGAAACCTAGATCGGGAGTTCCGCCGTCGCAAGCCTCTAGAGCCACGAAAAACCAATCGGGAGCCCGTTCTGGCACCCTGCCGGAAGGGGAAACTATCACCGGAGGCCATCTTCATCATCCCGGCGGTCTCCATGACGAGGAGGGAGTAGTTCACCCTCGGGGCTGAGGGTATGTACCAGTAGCTATGTGTTTGATCTCTCTCTCTCTCGTGTTCTTGAGATGGCACGATCTTGATGTACCGCGAGTTTTATTAATATAGATGAATCATATGGAGTTTTCCCCTTTCTATCTTCTTGTGATGAATTGAGTTTTCCCTTTGAAGTTTTCTTATCGGATTGAGTCTTTAAGGATTTGAGAACACTTGATGTATGTCTTGCGATGGGATATCTGTGGTGACAATGGGATGTTCTATTGATCCACTTGATGTATGTTTTGGTGATCAACTTGCGGGTTCCGTGACCTTGGGAATCTATGCATAGGGGTTGGCACATGTTTTCGTCTTGACTCTCCGGTAGAAACTTTGGGGCACTCTTTGAAGTTCTTTGTGTTGGATTGAACATGATGAATCTGAAATTGTGTGATGCATATCGTATAATCAAGCCCATGGGTACTTGTGGTGACATTGGAGTATCTAGGTGACATTAGGGTTTTGGTTGATGTGTATCTTAAGGTGTTATTTTAGTACGAACTCTAGGGCTGTTCGTGACACTTATAGGGATAGCTCATAAGATTGATCGGAAAAGATAACTTTGAGGTGGTTTCGTACCCTACAATAATTTCTTCGTTTGTTCTCCGCTATTTGTGACTTTGGAGTGAACTCTTTGTCGCACGTGAGGGATTTACATATGATTCAACTATGTTAGTATTGTTGAGAGAACTTGCACTAGTGAAAGTATGAACCCTAGGCCTTGTTTCCAAGCATTGCAATACCGTTTTTTCTCACTTTTGTTACTTCCTACCTTGCTGTTTTTATATTTTCAGATTACAAAAACCTATATCTACCATCCATATTGCACTTGTATCACCATCTCTTCGCCGAACTAGTGCACCTATACAATTTACCATTGTATTGGGTGTGTTGGGGACACAAGAAACTCTTTGTTATTTGGTTGCAGGGTTATTTGAGAGAGACCATCTTCATCCTACGCCTCCCACGGATTGATAAACCTTAGGTCATCCACTTGAGGGAAATTTGCTACTGTCCTACAAAACTCTGCGCTTGGAGGCCCAACACGAGTCTACAAGAAGAAGGTTGCATAGTAGACATCAGAGGTCCGAGAGGGTCTCCGCCCAAGAGGTCCTTCGGACGCTAGGTCCGGGGAGACCTAGGCCTCCTCTGCTCATGAGGAGGAACACATGGAGGAAGGGGGGAGGTGGACTCCCCCCAGACAAGGAAGAGGGCGCATCTGTCGACGTCGAGGAGGATCCAGCTCCCCCACCCCGAAAAGATCCTGCAGGGCCAAAGTGGTCCTGCCCGATGATAGCCCGGACTCCGATGAGGAATCCGAGGCCTTCGAGAGGGTCCCCCGGAGGAATCCCAGGGTCAAGCCCCCGGCCCAGAGGTACTGAATCCGAACACTTTATGGTATCCTCATACAAAGTTTATGTTACTAACCGGATAAACGTCCTCCGTATTGCAGCCCGACCCGCGATCTCCTGACCGAACAGGTCTCAGAGGGGGACCCCCCGCCCGCCAAACTGGCGGAGAGCGGGACTGCGTCCCGTACCTCTCCCCCTCAGGCCGCTGGAGAGGCCACGGAGGTGATATCCTGCCAGACCCCTCCCAGGCCGAACACTGGGGGTGAGAAGGTCATGACCGAGGTTCATACCTCGGTGACTGAAGACCAGGAGGTCGAGCCCCTCCTGGCGGGTAAAGAGGGAGGCCGTGATTCGTCGGAGCTCCCTCTGAAGACGGCCCCGGAGACCTCTGTGCCTCCGACGTTGTCGACTCTGCCTTCCCAGGAACGGAGAGCAGAAGTGCCACCACCGGTGCGGCCCGTGACAGAGCAGGCCGCAACCGGGTGGCCAACCATGATGGCTTTGTCTAGCTACTCCATCGCGGAAGATCACCGCACCCTTATGGGTGCGGTTTTGCAAGGCATTCGATCCATTGATAGCGAACTAGAGAAGGCCTTCAGCGGTCTATTGGCGGGCTTCAAGGTAAGCCATGTAATATTCTTTTCACAAGGAGAAATTTATTTGTGAGGTTTATGCATTCCTTATAGGTATAGTAGCCCCCGAGCCCTGGGTGAGTTTGAAAAACTTGCCCGAGGGTCAAAGAACTTAAGATCACGATTGAAACAATTCGTGTCCTTTACAAATTTTATCAGTTTCAGAGATGATTTGGCGGAGGGTCTGGGACCAACAACTCGGAAGTTTGTTTCACACAAGTTGTTTTGTAGGCCTCGTCTTCAGCGGTGGCCGCCAACGACATGGAACTGGCCGAGCTGAACCGGAAGCTCAAGAGCTCTGACGAGGAGCTTCACCGCCTGAACAAACGGTTTGATGAAATGCAAAGTAAGTTTGAATTATGCTGCTAAGACCTTTATCATCCTCATTAATTGAGGTTTTCGGGCTTTCATTCTTGAGATCTTGCTTCCCATTATGTCTGCAGCCGTAAATGCCGAGGTTGAGAACCTCAAGGCCGAGCTGAAGAGGGCCAAGCAGGAGGCCGACAACCATAAGATGGTGGCCGAACGAGCTGCAGCCGAATTGAGCTCGCTGAAGGTTGACAGCAGCAAGCACAAAGCTCGAGTGGCCGAGGTGCAGCAGGAGCTCCAGGATGCAAGCACGAAGTGCCAGGCCCTTGAGCGAAAGACCAAGGACCAAGCGGCCGAGCTGTCCTCGCTGTCCTTCGAGCTCAAATCGGAGCGTGTAGATAGGCGATCTTTTGAAGAAGAGCTTCGCCAAGTCAGGATGATCGCGGATTGTAAGCCGTACTTACTGCAATGTGCCTTTGGTGGTAACAGGTTTTCCCATCTCACACGGCTGTGGCGCTCCTCAGGCGCCTTTACGGATCTCCCGAGGAGTGCAGCGGACGCGGCCAAGCACTATGCGACTCGAGATGGGGATGCGGAACAGAGACTGTTCTGGGCGCAATTCCAGACCCCCGAGCCTCGTCCCTTTCTCAGCTATCAAATGAAGCAGCTAATGGAGTTGCATAGGATGGCGTAGCCGGCCTTAAAGGACCTCTGCATTCAGCTGTGGCCTACAGAGCCACTACCGGGCAGCTATTTTGGCCTGCTATAGAAGCTTTGCGACGCCGCGCCCCGAATTGAGGTCCTGAAGCACTCCGTGTGCATTGAGGGAGCTCGGATGGCCTTTGCGAGGACCATGATGCATTGGCTAGGGGTGAAGCCGTTCGAGATGGCTACTACGCCCCCGTCTCCTGGGAAGGAGCATAGGCACCCCGAGCTTTACTTCCCCGCTGCGATGGAGGGTGCTCGGTCGATAGAGACCCAATGCCCCAAAGATGTAATTTACGAATGAGCACTTTATTGTGTGCCCGATGAATATTTCGTTTTATAATGCGTGTGCACGGTTTATCATGCTTTTAAGATTTTAATTATTTTGACTCCTTTGTGGCCGTTTGGAACTGAAAGTTGCCAGCCGTCGTCTTTAGCCCCCATGTAAATAATACAAGAGGTCTTCTGACCTCCGCATCATTACCCTTAGCCGAAGTATCGGAGCCCGGAGGCGATGGTGCGAGAGGGGGGACAAGGCAATCGGACTATGTGGCTTTAGTGCTTTCACTTAGCTGTAGGAGCTTGACTGCGAGGGCTGGTTACTAGCACCCACCGTTTTGTGATATTCGGATATACCAAGGTTCTAAGACCATTACCACATGGTTTGTAAAGGTACAAACCCCTCGTATGACACAGAATAACCTCGATCGATTTTAAGTTTGACACTTGTGCTCGGATCGCAGACCGGTTCTCGCTTATTATGATAGTCGGTTTTCGGCTTTCTCCACTAAGGTACTTGACCAGGCAAGCTGGAAATACAATCGCAGTGGTTCTCCCTTTACCCTTTTAGCTGAACTAGTGGAACGTAAGAGGGTAAACACAGGAGCCGGGCAACCCAATCTTTGACCCAAGACATAATTCGGAACCGATTCATATAACGCAATATCCGAGACGCCGGACATATAGGGGATTATGCCGGGGCGATGCTTGGGGCGAGCTTTATAGTCAAGCCCCCGGTCTATTAGCCGATTGCATCTAACATGTACCGAACAATTTTTGTTTTCAGAGGTGGGGAGTGGGAAACACTTTATAAAATACCGTAAGCAGGCTGTAAAAGATGATCTTTATATATGATGAATTTTTACAATTCATACTGCGGAAACAACTGTTACAAGTATTTATTTTAAAAACAAACTTCTACAAAGGGGAGGTTTACTCAGGGTCCTTGATGGGTGACTTGATGTCCTCGACGTGTCCCGGTACGCCTCCGCTCCTTTGCTCTTGAGGGGTGGTGTGCTCCTTTAAAGGTGGTTTCCATCGGCGAACGGACCTTTGAGAGAGGTGCTCGAAGAATCGCCGTAACATATGTGAGCTTGACGCTTGCAAGGTCCTGGATGGTGCCTGCTGTGTTGATAGTAGTTCGGTCGAGCCGACCACTTGGTTTTGATAGTGTGTCCCCCCAGCTACCCATGGTATTTTAAGCGCAAAATTGTGCCTTCTAGGTACGTACCTTATGGGTAGCGGGGTCGAGCTGTGGGGGTGTATCCCTATTTGTATTGAGAGGGGGATTGTTCTGAGAGATCGGGTTGAGCTCGGATTTGCTTGTTCGCCTGTCGCATCTTGTCGTCTGATTGGAGCCTTGGCGCCTCGATGCCGGACTGGAATTCGGCTGCTAATGCCGCTATGTGTTCCTCAGTCCGGAGGGAGCGCTCCGTATTGCCGTTGGCAGTGATGACCCCCTTGGGTCCGGGTACCTTGAGCTTCAGGTATGTGTAGTGGGGAATGGCGTTAAAGCGGGCGAACGCTGTACGGCATGATAACCGCTGCGGAAAGGGACAATATCGAAGATCAAGTCCTCGGTGTAAAAGTTGTGGGGTGAGCCAAACACTACTTCTAGCGTCACGGTACCCGAGCAGTGTGCTTCGACACCAGGGATGACTCCCTTAAAGGTAGTGTTGCTGGGTTTGATCCTTGAGGGGTCGATACCCATCTTTTTCACCGTGTCTGAGTAAATCAGGTTAAGGCTACTCCCTCCGTCCATAAGGACTCTAGTGAGGTGGTACCCATTGATAATGGGATCTAATACAAGGGCCACCGAGCCTCCATGACGGATACTGGTCGGGTGATCCCTACGGTCGAAGGTGATCGGGCAAGCCGACCATGGGTTAAACTTCGGGGCTATGGGCTCTACGGCGTAGACCTCCCGAAGGGCGCGTTTCCTCTCATTTTTTGGTATATGTGTGACATATATCATGTTCATAGTTTTTACCTCAGGGGGAATTGCTTCTGTCCGCCATTGCTCGGGCCGCGAGGCTCTTCGTCATCCTCGCTGCGCGGGCCCTTGCTTTGCTCCTCGGCTGTGAGCTTGCCAGCTTGTTTGAATACCCAACAGTTTTTGTTGGTGTGAGTGGCCGGCTCGTCTTGGGTGTCATGGATCTGGCAGGGCCTATCCGTGATTTTGTCTAAGGCGGTAGGTCCGTCTCTATTCCCTTTAGAGGGCTTCTTCCATTGTCCGGATTTAGAGTTGCGGAAACCGGCATTTACGGCCGTGTCCTCTGTGTCGCCGTTGCTATGGCGGCTTTTGTTTTTATTGCACCTTGGCTTCCCGTTACCATCCCGAACTTCGGAGGGGCCGGGGTCTTCAGGGTTTTGGCTTCGACGAGCTAGCCAATTGTCTTCGCCCGCGCAAAAGCGGGTATAAGTGAGGTGAGGGCAGACATTATTCTCGACTTATCCTGGCCGAGCTGACGAGCTAGCCATTCGTCCCGGATATTGTGTCTGAACGAGGCTATTGCCTCGGCGTCCGGACAATCAACGACCTGGTTCTTCTTAGTCAGGAACCGGTTCCAGAATTGCTTTCTGGACGACATTGCTTAGGTCGGAGGAGTCCAGGGGCCGGACATAAGTGCCTTGGAAGTTAGACCGGAAGGCGTCCTCGAGCTCTTCCCAACTCCCAATGGAGTTTTCGGGGAGACTGTTTAACTAGTGCTGAGCTGGTCCTTTGAGTTTGAGTGGTAGGTATTTGATAGCATGGAGATCATCGCCTCTGGCCATATGAATGTGGAGAAGGAAGTCTTCGATCCACATGACCGGGTCCATCGTCCCGTCATATGGTTCTATGTTTACGGGTTTAAACCCTTTGGGGAACTGGTGTTGCATAACCTCGTCTGTGAAGCATAGTGGGTGAGAGGCGCCTCTCATCCGGGCTACGTCACGCCGAAAATCGGCTGTTGTCTGGGCCCGGTATTGTTCCCGGCCTCTGTGGTTGTGGTCGAGCCACGATTGGTACCCATCCCGTCTAGCGGGGGAGTGTCCTCTAGATCCGTAGATGGATCTAGTGTGACCTGCTCTATAGTCCAGGTCCTGTCATAAATCATACCGATCCTCATGTTGTGCTGGCCCCTTTCCTCTTATGCGAGGTGACGTGGGCCTATACTCGGCGTCTCCAGCCGCCCTGTCCCATCCTCGAGGGGGCGGTCCGGCTAGTCGTACTGAGTGCGCCTGGGAGAGTCGGGCTCGAAGGCCTCGTCGTTGAATTGCGGCAGCAGGCATCGGCGCGGGTAGCTCTTGTTTTGATCTGGCCGCTCAGTGCCGAACCCTTCTTCGGCTGCGAGGACTTTCGTCCATCTGTTGTTGATGGTATCTTGTTCGGCTCTGAGCTGCTGCTGCTTTGCCTTTAGACTCCGGGCGGTGGCTATGAGCTGCCGCCTGAATCGGGGTTTTCGGGGACGGTGAAGTCTTCGTCTTCGAGGCTTTCCTCCTCCTCAGCGGGGGGGGGGGGGGGGAGGTGGTTGTCGTCCTCAGAATCATTGAGGTCCTCGGTGTCATGCTGGTCCTCGGGCCTCTCCGGGTCCTCAAGCGGCTCCTCGAGGGCTTCAAGGCCGCCGAGGTCTTCCGGGGTGTCGATTTCTCCGGTGCCTGCGATGGCTTCCCTTCCCTTGTTTGTCTTGGATCGTTTACGCTGTTTTCGGCGTTTTGACGGCGCTTCGCCGGATTTGTCGTCGTTCTTCTTGAGGGTGTGGTTGTCCCTATCATCAGGGGTGTCCACCATATAGACATCGTAGGTGGAGGTGGTTGTCCACCGCCCGGTAGGGATAGGGGCGGGGGCGCCGATCTCTTCATCCCTGTCTTCTGCCTCCTCGGAGGCGTAGTCCAACATGTCGGTTAAATCTTCGACAGTGGCTACTAAGTGGGTGGTGGGTGGGCCGTAAAATTCCTCATGAGCGGCCTCTAGACCGACCTGAACGTGGGTCGAGGACGGGCCGTCCATGATTGTCATTGACTGGATCCAGTCCAGAGCCTCGTTCAACCACGAGAGGTCGACCGGATCAATCTCCCGAGGGCCCTCGGAGCTAAACTCCGGGGCGTCTTCGAGGGGGGCGTATTCAGCAAGGACCGAACCCTGGTACTCAAGCGCTATCGCCGGATCCGAGCTCAAGGTCGATCCTCCTGCGGGGATAGATCTGAGGGTAGGGACAGATAAGGGGCCCGAAGTTAAAGCTTCGGGGCTTTCGGGCCCATCGGACGAAAGCGAGGGCTCAGCAAGAAACATATCGCCACTGGAGTCGACGGCGAACTCTAGGTTCCCGAACCTGATCTCCTAACCGTGAGCGAAACTTCCGATCTGGCCAAGATGGCCCGTCGAGTCAGCATGCAGCACAATGCTGCCGAACACGAAGGTCTGTCCAGGGACGAAGGTGTCCTCAGTACAGGCCTGTTCGCTGATGATTAGGCGAGCCATCGATCCTCCGGTGATTTCACAGCGGAACTCTCAATGAAAGCACCAATGTCGGTGTCGAAACCGGCGGATCTCGGGTAGGGGGTCCCGAACTATGAATCTAGGATCGATGGTTAACAGGGGACGAAGGAGACGATGTTTACCCAGGTTCGGGCCCTCGTGAGGAGGTAAAACCCTACGTCCTGCTTGATTATGTTGGTGAGTGTGATGGTTACAGAGTCGATCTACCTTGAGATCAAATGAGCTAAACCCTAGATGAGTTGACTTGTCCCTCTACGAACTAAGCCCCCTGGTTTATATAGATACCAGGGGTACCTAGGGTTACACATGATAGGGTTTCCATCCGTGCATAGATACGCCCATTCTTTCTCTCTAAACTTGGAGGTCACGCCAAGTCTTCGGAGCCTTCCCTTCCGAACATGGGATTGTCCTATAATTCGGCCTTCCTGCAACTGCCACAGAGCGGCCCACCGGAGATGAACCGACGGCCCGAGGACCCCTTAGTCCCGGACTCCGTCACTCGTGAGCAGAAACTCCGCGTCCGGTTTGAACCTTCTTTTCCAACAAAAAAGGCCATTTGAGATTTTGGTCATGTGCTCCCTCGCAGTCTCTTGGGTACCTACGAAGGTTTGTGCAAAGGATTACATGCGCTAGAGGCCAAAAAAACGGGGAGTCCCTATGCCTGGCTTATAACAAGACTGGACAAGGTTTCGCTGAAGGAGCGCCCTCCCAGCCGCAAGTAATGGGCCGAATGAACTTTCAGGTTGGTTCCTCTTATATATGTTTTCTTCATTCTTTTGTTTATTTGTTCTACTTTTATTTTATTTTTGAATATATTTTCAATACATGGATTCCAAAACTTAATTTACTTAAAAAAAATTCAAGAATTTGAACATGTTAACGCACTGAAATGTTTTGTTAGCATAACTTAAAAAAATCATAGCTCTCAAAAAAACGTTTGTGACATTTTTAAAATTTCTTATACAATGTAAAGAATGTTTGTTTAATTCAAGAAAAAAAAATCTAAACATGTATAAAAATGTACAATCTGTACCAAAGAAAGTAGACATCCAGAAATATATTTTTAAAACTGCTAATTAGTATATAAAAATGCTAAACCTGTATACAAAATGTTTTATATTTATACAAAAATACAATGTGTAAGGAAACCATAGACATCAAATCATATATTTCAAAAATGTTAAATGTGTAATTAAAAATATTAAATGTGGAGTATTACAAAATGTTATAGATGTATACAAAAAATGCACAATATGTGTGCAAATAATATATATCAAAACATTTAAAAAAATGTTAATCATGTATATGTAAAATGTTAAACGTGTATAGCAAATGTTTCGGATATATAATAAAAATGTATGATGTGTACGAAAGAAAGTCCAGATCCAAACATATATTTGAATTTTTTTTAATCATGTATATGAAAAATGGTAAACTTGTATAAAAATGTTTGAAATATATACAAAAATGAACAATGTGTATGAAAACAATAGACATAAAAAATATAATTGAAAATAAATATTATTTATTTTTTAAACATTTTAAACATGTATCAGAAAATGTTCTAGATGAGTACCAAATATGTACAATATGTATGAAAAACTATAGACATCAAAACATATATTGGAAAAAAAGTTATTCATGTATATTTAAACTGTTGAAGTGTATAAAAAATGCTTCGGATGTATAAGAAAAATGTATGATGTGTATAAAAAATAGGAATCAAAGCATATTTTTTTAAAATATGTTACTCATATATATGAAAATGTTAAAAGTGTGTGAAAAAATATTTCAAATGTACAAGAAAAATGTACCATGTGCATGAAAACAATAGACTTCAGAATATATGTTTGAAATATATATATATTAGTCATTTATTTGAAAAATGTTAAACATGTATTTAAAAAATGTTCTTGGTATATTTGAAAAATGTACAATGTAAGGGAAAACGTAGACATGTGTTGGACAAAAAGAAGAGAAAAGGAAAAAAGAAAACAAGAAGTGGGGAGAAAAACCTATGCAAAACCGAAAAAGAAACGAAGAATACTGAGAGAGAGAAAAAATGAAAACCAAGGAAGAAACAAAGAAAAATGATGAAAAACACAAAACCCGAAGAAAATCGATGAAGAAACGAAAAACAAAGAACAAAAAAACCTGAATGGGCTGGTCCAAATACTGTGGGGCAGAGGAGAAACCTTAAGGCGAGTTTATCGTACGACTCGCTATAAGGAAAATGTAGGGCTTGTTTGGTTTATGACTATCTTTGCCATCAACTAAGCTTAGGCAAAGTATGGCTAACAAAATGGTCATGGGTGTGGCAAGATTTTGCAAAAAAATGAGCTTATGACATGGAACCATGTTGCTAGAAAAATGTGATGAACCATAATAAATATGACAATGAATAAAACACATGCTAAGATGTTGTGACACGACTAAGCTTATGCGTGGCAAACTTAGGCTGTAAAACAAACGGGCCTGTAATCGCCGCGGAAAAACCGTTCAGTTTCCTGGCAGCCCTTTCATCTATGCTTTCATATTCTCCAATCAACCATGGTTTGGTTCCCATCCGAGACCATGAGGCGAAATTAATAGCCTGCCGAGCCGTGTGCAGTGTGCTGTTCCAACTTCTACCGAGCCATTACGAATCGACGGTCAACTATCTCCTCCTCTTCCTCACCGTATTCATGGCGACTCTGTTTTCAACATCTGCATCGGAAACAAGGAAGCTACTGCAACAAAGGAAACGAATGGTTTGGTGCCGGCCTTTATAAACCACATCGAACAAGGCCAATTCATTCGCCCTGCTGCTCTGCGGACGCGACTTCGACGTCAGGGGTCGCCGTCGTCAAGGTTCGTCAGATCCATCATCTCTTCACGGTGTACCCTAGTAGTACACTAGTACTAGTACTTTTTTGACACTCACCAAGTATGTTTTCAGTCGGTGTTCCAGGGGAAATGGAGCTGCAGCCAGACGCCCCGCCTGCGCCGGTGCCATCCGAGAGGGACTGGTCGGAGCTGCCTCTCGATGTTCTTACTTCGGTCTTCGCGGGGCTCGGCGCCGTCGACGTTCTCATGGGCGCTGGCTTTGTGTGCCACTCATGGCTTGAGGCGGCCAAGGCGCCTGGGCTCTGGCGCAAGGTGGACATGGGGCGCGGGCCGCGTGACAATGAGATGATGGAGAAAAGAGGTGCTGATTTGGACGACCCAAACCAGGTGATGTGCGCAATGGCGAAGGTAGCCGTGGACCGATCCGACGGGAAGCTGGAGGTGTTTGTGGGGGAGAAGTTTGTTACTGACGAGATCCTCAATTATGTTGGGGCCAGGTACTGACCCTTTTTATAGATTTCCGGTGTTAGACTTGGTTTGAACTGCGTACGTGACTCTTACAGTATAGAACAACGAATTGCACATCAGTTTTGCAATATCCTTTTCTTGCGTTTCGTTCAGCCATGGGTATAGACATATAGTGCTGCTGTTTTTTTTTACTGAAGTGTATGTACATTTGTTTGTGGCCTTTTTAGATCATGTTGTCATTTTGTATTTTTGCTTAGACTTGTTTTTTTTTACTTAGCAATATATATATTGCCTGCGTCCTAGTATGGACTATGGAGAGGTTGTTTGACATCTGCATCACCTTGAGCTGCAGGCAATAAGAAATCCCGTTATCTTACTTATCTCTACTCCTAATGTCTCAGTTGGTAGGCCGGTACCCGCGGTTTTTTTTCGCCTCACCTCCCACCACCCCCTCCCACTCGGTTTTTTCCCCTCTCATTAATTAAAAAACCAAACCGCCCACTAAAAACCGTAGTGCGCCAGAAAAGGGAGGCGCATTGATTTCCTTGCCAAAAAAAAGGAATCGCCTTGATTTGGCTATCAAAAATAAAGAATCGTCATGATTAGGCTTCCAAAAGAAAAGGGAGGCGCATTGATTTCGCTGCCAAAAAAAGGAATCGCCTTGATTTGGCTATCAAAAATATAGAATCGTCATGATTAGGCTTCCAAAAACAAGGAAGGTCTGCACCACCCTTTCTCTGAGCAGAAATGCTTGTGGCGTCTCTCCTTGTTTTATTAGGAGTAGAAAAATTAGAATAAGAAGGTGTGAACCGTTCTTGGGACTGAATATATTTTTTTCTTATATAAGGGCAGTGAATTCTCTGCGTTAGGCTGGATGGTTCGACATTTATGCACAAACCGTTCAATAATTGTCCAAAAAAAAGCAACCGTACAATATTAGATGAAGCCCACTTGCAAAGTTTCTGCATTTATACATTCAAAGTATTCTTATTTTCTTTCGCGTGCTTAAATTACCATTGTAGTGCTCAGATTAATGTGTGTGCTTAAATTAACATAATGAAAGAAATCAAATAATGGGTCTAATCTCTACTCCTAAAGGGGGAGTCCGTACGTCGTTTCGTTAGGACTCCTCTCGCTACCCCTCCCCATCGATCGATAGATGCCCCTCCCACCGATTTTTCTTTCGCCGACCACCACCACCGGTTTCATCTCCAGCCCCACCGATTTTCTTTCCATCTCACACCTCCGTTACCCAAAAAAACCAAATGTTCCATATACAAAAGCAATCATATCCTCCTGCAACCATATACAACAGCACTTTCCATATAAACTAGCCTCTTCTTTAAGGAAAGAAATCAGGACGTGTTCGTCGCCTCTTCTTTTTTTTTTTTTTTGATAAACGTCGCCTCTTCTTTGGAAGGAAAGAAATCACTACGCTGCTGAACCAACTGGGACGCGCAATCTGATTTGATTCGATCTACTGGAGCCACCATATAAACCAGCCTCTCCACAACAGCGCACCACTCCATAACCCTAATTTCCCCAAGTTCCTTCCACCTCAGGCGGTCTAGGCTAGCGGCGGTGCGCAGGCTCCCCCACTCAACCATCTCTGACGTCCCCTCGGCGCGTCTATCTCGTAGCCAAGCCTTCTACGAGGGTTCGACTCTCCTGTATGGTCGTATGGATGCATCTAGGCCGTCGTCGACCTGCCCAGCGAGGCTGTGCCGTGGTCTCCGTCGTTGCTGCGTCGTGGCTGCTCTCCTTCCCCTGTGTTGCGTGATGCATGGGGTTGTAAATCCCTTCTCCACTGACCAGAGCGTGAATCACTTTTTCAGTGCTAGATGTATTTGTCATGGATCTTATCAATATTTCATATCTAGATGTATCCTGTGCTAGATGTATTTGTGATGGATCTTGTCTACTACCAGATCTGGATGTGTACGCTTGTTTGAGAAGATTTGTTGATGCATGCTTGCTCGGTGTTCGTTGTCCATGTGTAAATGCGTGGATGATCTGATATGTATGCGTGTGGCCGTGTGCACATGTATTTTTATTTTTACTTTTTAGAGTTTAATTTTTTTTTGCATGGTTTAGAGCTTAATTCATGGCTTGTAGTTCTGTACAGAACAGGTACGAATTTGCAAAAAGGAGGAAGACGACATAGCTAAACTTTGTACAAATGTTTATTCTCGGGCTTTCGGGCTGGGCCTCGTGCTTCAGGCTTTCTTGTCGGGCCGGGCCAGGGCTTGAACTTAGTGAAAAACTAGATTTTGGGCCGGGCTCAGGCTTCATATTTGCACCTTGGGCTTTTGCTAGCCCGGCCTACAGCCCGGCCCGAGAAATGCCTAGGTTTAACTGGAGGTACATGTGATTCTACTCCTGACTCCGCCACAGCCAACGAGGACGCCGCCGCCCTCTCGGACGTCAACGAGGACGCCCTCCCTCCTCCCCAAATGACTGGGAGTGGGGATTGGCATGAATAACTGCAATTTAACACATGGTTACAATGAAGGATTTATTGTCGATATATCGGAATTTGCCACGGGCATGTATGTGATGACCTAGAAGTACTATGAAAGAAACCTAGAATCCAATCTTATCTTTCACTGTTGTGAATCCTTGTGCGGTTGTGCCTAGATATCTCTAAATGCATCTACTGGTATATCTCTCAATACTCAATACCATGGTTCATGGTGAATCAGTGCCAGTGTTACGTGTGTTGATGTTTGAACCGAACCAGCGATTTGTTAGAAATTATATTGTTACTTTTATAGGATTGTCTTGCTCGCTCTTTCACTGAAGTTTTCTACTAGCCAATCAAGAGCGGACCGACCAACAGTCCACCATGTCTTTGTTCCGGATTTATTATGAGGATGGATTGAGTGGGAGTTGAGAATCTTAGAATTCCCAGATTTGAGTACGAGTGTAAATTGGGAAAAACTGTGTTGTCTCCTATGTACCACAGAGTAATTCTGCTTTTATCCTGCAAATTTTAGTCGTCCTAGATATGTTGAGGCCAGTAAACTTTTTACCAATAATCACACTGATTAGAGAGCACATGTTCTCATTTCTATGTACTCATCAGTGTATTGCATGTTCAACATATCCTACTTTTACCGTCCTCATCTAAGCCAATTCCTAACAGATCTACTGAATGTAGTTGTCACAAAAGACTGAATAGAAAACAGTGAGACCAGATAATTGCTGCTAAATAACTGATACAAACAGAGTTTGGTAGTTGTGTGATAACTCATACAAACATATTCCAGCAAAATGGAAAGAAAAGTACTAAAAAGTGTGCCATGACCATATAGTTTCTCATGATGTGTGTCAGTTTGGAGACACGACTGATAAATGTGTCCTTTCTTATTTTCTTTGAAGTGAAACATTATGCTTTTCCATATGAAACTCTAAGAATATGTATATACATTTGATATGCGGATCAGATTTATGGTCAAGACAAGCCCAATTGAAATGAGGTTGTACCAATCTGGGCTTAACATCTCACACTTTGTTAGCTAGCTACTGTTAAATCTTGAATGTCAGAAATCTTTTCCACTGCAGCTTAACATCTTGCAGTGAAGTCATCACAGGCTGTGAGAAAGGTAAAGCTTGGGAAGTCGTGTGGCTTTACAAACACAAGAACAATGTGATAGGATGGACCTGAACTTAAAGTCGAAGCACAAGAACTGCGCAGAGGATGAACCAGGTGAAATCATCATGGTTTGTAGTATTTTTACGAAACCCCCTATTAGGATAATTTTGTCAGATCGATGATAGATAGTATTGCTCGGGCATTGCAGTACACTGCACTCGGATGATTTTGTCGACGGAAAATTTGAAGCTCCTTGATTTGTCAAGAGGATTTGTGCAAAAAAATATGTACGTCTTAAAGTTTTGCATCTCAATTTTAGTACTTGTGTTGAACAGGAGGAAGCTTAAAACTCGCTTCGGAGACGGAACTTGTCAATATATAAAAGTAACACATAGACAGAATCAAATCTGGTTGGAGAAGCCGATTGTACCTTCTTCCCGAGTGCCCAATACAGATGACTAATGTTGACGATGTGATTCACTTGCCTTGTTTTTAAAGAACACATGTGCAACACAACAATGCAAGGAGAATCTCATGGAGGAGGGAGAATAAGACATATCTGTGGGGTTGAAGGAGCACATGAAAGTAGATACTCGTTTAAAAAAAAAGAAAGTAGATATGTTGGTGAGGGTGGAAATTAAAATGCATGCTTGGAGAAACATATTTAGAGGAAAGCAAGAGATAGACAAGAACTACTTGTGACAATATAGTCATAAGCATGGGATGTACACACTGCATATAATGATATTTTTTATATGTTTCCATACATAAGTTTGTTTTTTCATGGCAACACACACGCATTCAACTAGATTTGGTGATGTGGTCGGGTTATTTTTTAACCTTTCGAGACAACAAAACAACGACATAGAAGCTACATGCAGAGTCAAGGGGCAATAGATTGAGAGGATGAATGATGTATGGACAAAGAAGATGACGGACGACAAGTTTAGCGAGAAAGACCGGCTAGAGGGGTGCTTGCTGTTTGTAAGAATAGAGAGAAGATGGTGCTTGCATTTGCGTTGTGGTTGAACATTCCATGCAATATGCTTGTTCATAGGGAGGAAAATGAGCATTGATTATAAATTTATTTGTTGGCCCGTGGCAACGCACGGGCAGTCTACTAGTCTCCTTTACTTTGCAGGTCGCCTTCTCTGAAGAAGCTTGCCCTCTTATCATGCCACCATGTAACCAGCGAAGGGTTCTAAGATCTGGTAACCAAGTGCCCTCAGCTAGAAGACATCGAGGTTTCGGGTTGTGTAGGTGTCCGCGGCGACGCAATTTTGGCCACTGGCAGGGCATGCCTGCGTCTGAAGCGGCTGGTGCTGGACAAAACATTGAGGCGCAGGTGGGACAGGAAGGAGGTGGCAGGCATCTCCTTGATGCATGAGCTGCGATACCTTAGCCTCGCCCGCAGCGAGATCACGAACGAGGAGCTCATGGCCGTCGTCGATGCCTGCCCGTGCCTGGAGTATCTCTCGGTGGTCGACTGCTACAACATAGTCGCTGACGGCGCGCTGCGAGCAAAGTGTGCCACTGTCAAGAAGCTGGAGCTTCCGACTTCAGTATGGATGTCAAGTATGGAAGTCCGACCTAGCGGGATGTTCGACGACTATTATGATTCAGATCAAGATGATGATACCGCTTTCTACCCTAGCTGGATATCCGACGACGATGATGGCCGTTGCCATAATTATGGCCTTGACGATGATTTAGACCCTGACTATGATTTGTACCCTTACTATGATTATGACCACTAAGTGTGGTGAATCGATGATTTCGACAGGTTGCGAGTCGGGAGGCTTAAATGCATCGATCCTGTTACTGCCCAGCCTCCTTCATTTTATGAAGACAAAAAAAATCAAATAAAGATTAGTTGTAGTTTCTCCCTGATCGTTGCCTTTTTTATCGCAGATTCTTTCTAATTCATGGAGCTCTCAAATGTCTGTGATTTGCTGGTGTTTTATACAGCTGGCCCGGTTTGAAGGGTCCAACTCAAAAAAGAAAACCAGATTTCCGTTTTTAGGCTAATTTTCACTTTATGAAAAAAAAACACCTACAATAAAAAGGCAAAGTTATAAGAAAAAGTAAATATAAAATATGAAAAGAATGTTGTCGTTCTTAAAGTTGCACGCGGGTTGCAGTTGCTCATGGGATGCGACGGGTTCAATTGAAGGTAAAGGGGCCGGTGTGCAACTGATAGAAAATTTTCAAAAAAAAAAAAAAAAAAACCAAACTTCAACCCTCTACAAGGGAGCTTAGCTTTGGTGGCTCTCAAAACAATGCCTTCAACAAGGCCTTTGTCAGCCACCAGGCACAACCAATTAAGGCCAGACACTGGGTTTACACCATGAAAGATAAGACTATGTATTTCTCATGTGCTCCCACCCCCACTTGCCGATGTCGTTGCTACGAGTCACAAATAATCAAGCAAAGTCCTCATTGCCTCGAACACTCGATCTGCCATTCCTAGGCCTTATACGCAGTGGCGGCGCGTGACGAGCAATCAGGGGGGGGGGGCAATTTCAAAATAAAAGCAAAATTTGTACAAAAACAGATGCTACTTACAGTCTCACAATATAAACGTCGGGAATCCATTGCGCCAGCACAACCGGTGCTTGGATCCGGCGTCGCTGCCTCACCGGAGGCGGGGCGGTCCGTCTGGAGTTCGAACGTCGTGGCGAAAGCGCAACCCCTCCGTTGGCGCACCGAGCACGAACCATGGGCGTCCTCGGACGATAACATGGCGTGGCGTGCCCGTCGTGCGAGGCAGCGGGCGCGAGAGGCGAAGGAGGCCCTCGAGGCGGTGGATGTTGGAGAGGCAGAGTCACACTCTCCGACGCCCCGTAGGGTGCACCAGTGCGGGCACCGCAACCGCGTCGTGGTGAATGTCGGCTCCTCCCAGGAAGGATCTGTGATCGACCTGATGTCCACCGGCACTGTCCGGGTTACGGGCTCCGACGAGAAAGAGTAGGGCATGGGAAATGCCGGGACCTCGAGTCCCGTGAGCCGGCTAGTGTCTCATGTCCTACTCTACCTCGCTGGCGACCAGACCGACACTACGAGGGGCACATCCAGCAACCCGACATGGGCACGGCGGAGCCGAACGAGCTCCGCTTGCATTAGGTTTACGTTGTATGTAATAATATGGATTTGAGGTTTTTAATTTAAGATATCCGGTTGTAGAATACATTATTTGAGACGTGACCGGTCAGTGTCCGCGGACGCGCCCGGACATGTCCATGGGCGTTTGAGGGGTCGGATTTACAAGTTGCGGATGTAGATGCCCTTAGACAGAACCATAAATGGGCCGGGGCGAATGCAATAATTTTTTTTCCAGTTTTGTAAGGGGGGCCGTACGTGGCCCCCTTTGGCCCTAAAGAGGATCCGCCAGTTCTTATACCTCAGCCACCGTGGCGTTCTCCGCCACTGTCTTCACCATGAAAATCGAAATACCGACATGTCCCATAATGTCGACGGACAATGAAGCTTCGTGTCACACCCTCCTGAATCCACAAGGACTGAAGTAGTGGCCCACACAACGAATCCCATATGAAACAACAATCTATAGATGTCAATCACTCAATGGAGATCTCCGGAGGAGCCTTACGGAACTCGTCAACAGTTAGATCAATGAGGGCCGACATCAAGAAGAACATCGTATTGGCGCAAGAAGAACCCTAGGACCGCCGTCGGAGGAGAACAAATCTAGGCAGGGAACCCCAGACCCGCTGCCACCAGCAACCATGGCCGACCCCCATGCCGCCCTCGCAGCCGGGATGGCGCTGCCGCCGCCCGCTTGTTCCATCTCCATCGCCATGTCCGGCGCCTAGGGGCGCCACCGCACCTTGGCCAGAGGCCCCCACGCGAGAGGAGGAGAGATCTCCGGCCGTCGTACACCGGAAACTCGCTGACCTTCTCTGGCGATAGCGGGGAAGCGAGGTGACGAGGAGGTCGGGGGCGGCGGCGGCTAGGTTCACCCAAGCCGGCCCCTGGAGGCGACGCGAGCGATCGCTTCGTTTCTGGTAGTTAATAATCACATTAAACAACGTGATTCCAACATCATTTCCTGGGATTCATTCCATAAAACTTTATTTGCTTCAAAAGCCGTTACCTGGGAATACCGATAAAAAGTAGTGCATAAAAGCGGTAAAATTCCACAAAGCCTAGCATGTAGGCACAAAATAACTATCAAAATCATCAACAAACTGGACTCATTATTGTTGGCTTTACGAACAAATCCAACTACTGGTACGTATTCCGTAACAAAGACTAGATTAACCTCATATCAGACATGACAGTCTTGAACTTCGAAGACAAGAAGACTGCTGACGTTGGACATCCTAGTGAACAGGCCTGTCATTGCCAAGACCGTCGTCACCGTGATGGTAGGGACCATCATCGAGGCAAGTCGCCTCAAGGCGATATCCACCAACATATTCACTAGATTTCAGGAACTCATTATGGGGAATTGAGCTTCCCTCGCCGTCTCTGGTGAAGCTTAGATCTGGTAGAGGCGCACTACCCCCAACCAAGGTTTTTTGTCGGTCCCTTTTTTTCGGGTTTCAGAACTCATTACTGGGAATATCCGGTTTTCGAAAAATTCTGGAAATTCCGAGATTTTTTTGCCCAAGTTTTCTAACTAAATTTGGAATTTTGATATTGAAAACCGTCCGAAATTTATGAAAAATATTTGAAAAATCCAGAATTTCCGAAATTTCCAGAAAACTCTAGAAAAATACGTTTAATAGTTGCGGAAAATTGTAGAAACTGATAAAATAAATCAACCGATGTATAAAACGAATACCAGACACCCCATGCTTCTATATAAGCTATGAAATAACATTCTAGCAAAAAATAATATTATTATTGTGCATCCAGCAACAAATCTACACAATCTCCAAATATAAATATGTCTAAAAACTCTAGACAATCTCCAGCCCTAAGCAAGTGTTTATCCAACAAGAGAATGTAATCCATTCATCATTAATATGCATCAGCTAGCAATCTCAAAAGCAAAGTCCAAGTCCAATATTACAATCATGCATTTAGCAACATCAAGACAACACAGTCTTTAAAAGTCCAAATATTACTGTCATCCAGAAAACATCAAAATATCTAGGTCAGTTTGTGCCATTGCATCCATTTCGCACATCATCTCCATTGCATCTCCATTGCTCCAAATTAGATCAACCTGTACACCAACTCACGAGGCATAACATCCATTTATTACTTTGTTAGAACTACCAACTGATCTCACTTCTTCACACACACGTGCACGCAAGATTAGGGATGGTTAAATTGAGTAAGCTAGAAACAAGAAGTGCAGCACCAGAAATAGTTTCGTTAGCCACAAAAATCCAGGAACAACGCTGATTGCATACCGGCTTAGCTAGACTACGGAGTCGTATAGGGGTTGGCATCCTTCATGCGAATATATATCCTCCTCCTTGTAGACTTCCGAACTTGAGGACCATTGCCATCGTCAACATTTCCTGTAAAAGATAAATTCTAGATCAATGAGGGCCGGCATCAAGAAGGATACTGTCTTGGCGCTAGAAGAACCCTAGGACCACCGCCGGAGGGGAACGGATCTGGGCAGGGAACCCCAGCTCCTCTGCCACCAGCAACCATGGCCGACCCCCATGTCGCCACCGCAGCCATGGTGGCACAGCCGCCGCCAGATCCCTTGGTGCCGCCGCCTCTGCGTTCCATCTCCACCGCCATGTCCGGCGCCTAGGGGCGCCGCCGCACCTTGGCCAGAGGTCCCCACGCGAGAGGAGGAGAGCTCGCCAGCCGGTGTACCCCGTAAGCTCGCCGACCTAATCAGGCGATGGCGGGGAAGCGTGGTGACGGGGAGGTCGGGGCGGCGGCGGCTAATTTCACCCAAATCGCCCCCCCGAGGCGACGCGAGCGACCGCTTCGTTTTTAGTAGTTAATAATCACATTAAACAACATGACTCCACCATCATTTCCTGGCATTCATTTCATAAAACTTTATTTGCTCCAAAAGGTGGGGAATACCGACAAAAAACAATGCGCATAAGCGGTAAAATTCCATAAAGCCTACCATGTAGGTACAAACTAACTATCAAAATCACCACACAAATTGAACTCATTATCGTTGGCTTCACGAACAAATCCAACTAATGGTACGCATTACATAGCAAAGACAACAATAACCTCATATCAGACACGACAATCTAGAACTTTGAAGATGAGCTGACTGCTGACGGTGGACTTCCTGGTTAACAGGCATGTCGCTGCCAAGACCGTCGTCACCGTGATGGTAGGGACCATCATCGAGGCAAGCTACCTCAAGGCGATATCCACCAACATATTCACTAGATTTCAGGACTCATGACTGGGAATCGAGCTTCCCTCGCCGTCTCTGGCGAATTTAGATCTAATAGGGGGGGGGGGGGGGGGGGGGCACCGCCCCCAACCAAGGTTTTTTATCGGTCCCGTTTTTTCGATTTTCAGGACTCATGATAGGGAATATCCAGTTTTCGAAAAAAATTAGAAATTCCGGGATTTTTTTGCCCAAGTTTTCTAACTAAATTTTGAATTTTGATATCGAAAACCGTCCGAATTTCTGAAAAATATTCAAAAATCCAGAATTTACGAAATTTCCAGAAAACTCTAGAAAAATATGTTTAATAGTTGCGGAAAATTATAGAAAATGAATAAAAGAAATAAACCGATGAATAAAACGAATATCAGATACCCCTTGCCTATATATAAGCTATGAAATAACATTTTAGCAAAAAATAATATTATTATTGTGCATCCAGCAACAAATCTACACAATCTCCAAATATAAATATGCCTAAAAACTCTAGACAATCTCCAGCCCTAAGCAAGTGTTTATCCAACAAGAGAATTTAATCCATTCATCATTAATATGCATCAGCTAGCAATCTAAGAAACAAAGTCCAAGTCCAATATTACAATCATGCATTTAGCAACATCAAGACAACACAGTCTTTAAAAGTCCAAATATTACTGTCATCCAGAAAACATCAAAATATCTAGGTCAGTTTCCGCCATTGCATCCATTTCGCACATCATCTCCATTGCATCTCCATTGCTCCAAATTAGATCAACCTGTACACCAACTCACGAGGCATAACATCCATTTATTACTTTTTTAGAACTACCAACCGATCTCACTTCTTCACACACACGTGCACGCAAGATTAGGGATGGTTAAATTGAGTAAACTAGAAACAAGAAGTGCACCACCAGAAATAGTTTCGTTAGCCACAAAAATCCATGAACAACGCTGATTGCATACCGGCTTAGCTAGACTACAGAGTCATATAGGGGTTCGCATCCTTCAATTTGCGAATATTTATCCTCCTCCTTGTAGACTTCCGAACTTGAGGACCATTGCCATCGTCAACATTTCCTGCAAAAGATAAATTCTAGATCAATGAGGTCCGGCATCAAGAAGGACAATGTCTTGGCGCTAGAAGAACCCTAGGACCACCGCCGGAGGGGAACAGATCTGGGCAGGGAACCCCAGCGCCGCTGCCACCAGCAACTATGGCCGACCCCCATGTCGCCACCGCAGCCGTGGTGGCACAGCCGCCGCCAGATCCCTTGGTGTCGCCGCCCCTGCGTTCCATCTCCACCGCCATGTCCGGCGCCTAGGGGCGCCGCCGCACCTTGGCCAGAGGTCCCCACGTGAGAGGAGGAGAGCTCGCCAGCCGGTGTACCCCGTAAGCTCGCCGACCTTATCAAGCGATGGCGGGGAAGCATGGTGACGGGGAGGTCGGGGCGGCGGCGGCTAAGTTCACCCAAGTCAGCCCCTGGAGGCGACGCGAGCGACCGCTTCGTTTTTAGTAGTTAATAATCACATTAAACAACATGATTCCACCATCATTTCCTGGCATTCATTTCATAAAACTTTATTTGCTCCAAAAGGCATTACTTGGGGAACACCGACAAAAAGTAATCCGCATAAGCGGTAAAATTCCATAAAGCCTACCATGTAGGTACAAAATAACTATCAAAATCATCACACAAATTGAACTCATTATTGTTGGCTTCACGAACAAATCCAACTAATGGTACGTATTACGTAGCAAAGACAACATTAACCTCATATCAAACACGACAATCTTGAACTTTGAAGATGAGCTGACTGCTGACGGTGGACGTCCTGGTTAACAGGCCTGTCGCTGCCAAGATCGTCGTCACCGTGATGGTAGGGACCATCATCGTGGCAAGCCACCTCAAGGCGATATCAACCAACATATTCACTAGATTTCAGGACTCATGACTGGGAATTGAGCTTCCCTCGTCGTCTCTGGCGAATTTAGATCTAGTAGGGGGCGGGGGGGGGGGGGGGGGGGGGGGCACCGCCCCCAACCAAGGTTTTTTATCGGTCCCTTTTTTTCGATTTTCAGGACTCATGATAGGGAATATCCAGTTTTCGAAATATTCTGGAAATTTCGGGATTTTTTCGCTCAAGTTTTCTAACTAAATTTTGAATTTTGATATCGAAAACTGTCCGAATTTCTGAAAAATATTCAAAAATCCAGAATTTCCGAAATTTCCAGAAAACTCTAGGAAAAGATGTTTAATAGTTGCAGAAAATTATAGAAAATGAATAAAAGAAATCAACTGATGAATAAAATGAATATCAGACACCCCTTGCCTATATATAAGCTATGAAATAACATTCTAGCAACAAATAATATTATTATTGTGCATCCAGCAACAAATCTACACAATCTCCAAATATAAATATGTCTAAAACTCTAGACAATCTCCAGCCTTAAGCAAGTGTTTATCCAACAAGAGAATGTAATCCATTCATCATTAATATGCATCAGCTAGCAATCTCAAAAACAAAGTCCAAGTCCAATATTACAATCATGCATTTAGCAACATCAAGACAACACAGTCTTTAAAAGTCCAAATATTACTGTCATCCAGAAAACATCAAAATATCTAGGTCAGTTTGTGCCATTGCATCCATTTCGCACATCATCTCCATTGCATCTCCATTGCTCCAAATTAGATCAACCTGTACACCAACTCACGAGGCATAACATCCATTTATTACTTTGTTAGAACTACCAAGTGATCTCACTTCTTCACACACACACACACACGTGCACGCAAGATTAGGTATGATTAAATTGAGTAAACTAGAAACAACAAGTGCACCACCAGAAATAGTTTCGTTAGCCACAAATATCTACGAGGCATGAACAACGCTGATTGCATACCGGCTTAGCTAGATTACGAAGTCGTATAGGGGTTGGCACCCTTCAATTTGCAAATCTTTATCCTCCTCCTTGTAGACTTCCGAACTTGAGGACCATTGCCATCGTCATCATTTCCTGCAAAAGATAAAGATAAGCATATTTCAATTTATGTAGTCATGGACTAATTAACTCAAAAAATCTTCACCTCCACCGTTTTCGTCATCATCATTTTTGTCATCACCACTATCTTCGTCATCCACTTCATAGTCATCAACATCCAATAGACGCTCATATTCGCTCCTAGAACAAGAAAACTAGTCCATGATTGGGACACCGAACTGGTACCAATCATGCTAGAAGGTTGCCATATACTCTTGCAATTCAACATGAAAGTATCTTTTTATGCCACTAGTACTGCTACCACCAACGCTGCCACTACTACCAACACCACTACTACAGCCAGAACCATTGCTTCCCTGGTTCTCCATGTGTGACGTCAACAGCGCCGCACGGTTCAATTACGCGAGCTCATTTTGGATTCTAATGTTAGCTTCTGATGGCCTGCAAGTGCATAATGTTTAGTTATAGCTTTTTCAAAGTAAAAGTATTGATCCCACGGGGAGCACAAAAATCAATATTTTGTCTCTTGGATGGTTCAAGTATTATGCCTGTAAGTTGTTAGTAAACCAAAGCAGTAGTAATAAAATAGGAATAGTGTAACGAGCATAAAAGTAAGTATTATAACGAAAGCAAACAGTGAAGGTTGCAATAGAGAGTTTTGAATCAATAGGGCTAAAGTGTTCTCAAGGAGTCTGGAATCCCCTCTAGTGTGTTTCTATAGCGGTGCCTAAACACAATGTTATTCGGATTCCTAAGTTACTTTGAGTATTTTTTATTTGTGGGCAGAGTCGATACAGATAGCGTGCGTACTCTAGACATCCCCGTATCACATACGCAACCACCGTTCTTCGTCACTCGAGTTATCAAACGGTAGGGGAGAAAGGTCCCTGTGGACGCAACCTATAAGTGGTCTCCTTTTTACAGTCTGTTGCACCGATCCGCTACAAAGGGGAATGGGGCCTATCACGTCACCCACTTCCGCAACCACACAGTTCGCCAACAGTAATGACCTTCCGCAACCACACGGTTCGCCAACATGAACTTAAAGAAAAATAAAAATAAACTTGAAACATGGAAAAGGTAAAAAAAGAAGAAAAGAAGAAATAATAAATAAGAAAAAGAAATAGAAATAAAAAATAAAAAAATAAAAACTTCGAAAAACCAAAAATGAAACAAGAAAACCTGTAAAAGAAACAATAAAACGGTTCAGGGACCTTCCAGAAGGTTCTCAAAACCGATAGGCTAGTTGTGGTTTAGTGGACCAGCCCATTATTTCTAGCACTGTGGGGTTTCGCCTGTGTGCTGCATCGACAGTTCGACGCAACAAGCGGCGAATAGGGTTTTCCGCGAATTAGCGATCGTGCCTGCAAGCGTAGGTGCGTGGGCTGGCTGCAGGTTGCCTCGTTTGGATTGGGCCCTGATGCACTCTTACCGGGCCGCCCTGATGCCTTGGGCTTTATGACTGATAATTAGCACTAATTTTTTTTATCCTGTTGCCTGTGCTACTGGGCTGGCCCATTGGGCTCCGCTGACTGAGGCAAGATACCGTATGCCGCCGTACTAGTCGAGGTGTGTGGTTTAAGTGTAGCCGTTAACTTCTAATCATACTACGAACGAGACAACCAAATAGCAGGTGAAAATTGCTTTGGTGATGCAGGGACTTCATATGCAGGCAACCAAACTATCTGACAACATAGTTTTTTGCCTTGTTTTTTTTTAATCAGACCCTGCTCAGTCTGACTCGTTTCTTGCTTTCAACCTGGCTCTGCTCAGAAAGTACCCAAACACGTCCTTGGCTAACTTGTACGACCAAACCATGATAAAATGGAATACAAACCCTAGAGACTAGAGGGCGGAAAACCGTTCAGTTTCCCGCTCAATCCTTTCATCAATGTTTCTGCAAAGTAGCCCTTTCGGATTTTCCAATCAGCGATGCTTCCATCCCTGATTATGAGGCCAAATAATAGTCTGCAGAGCCCGTGTGCTGTTCCAACTTGTAGCTCTCACCGAGCCATTTACGAATTGACGGTCAACTATGTCCTCCCCGTCCTCACCGGCTCACCGTATTCATGGCAGGCCACTCTGTTTTACATCTGCATCGGGAACTACTGCAACAAGGAATACGAAAGGTCTGGTGGCGGCCTTTATAAACCACATCGAACAGCGCCGATTCATTCGCCCAGCCGCTCTGCGGACGCAAAGACGCCGTCCGTGATCACCGTCATCAAGATTCGCCCGACCCATCAGCTCCTTTCAGTGTCCACTACCTTTTTGGGGGAATTTGATGATTTGCCACAGGTTTGTTTGTACTTTGAGGATTTGCCCTCGTTTTCCTTGCCATCGATTATTTGCCACATCTTTCTCAGTTTCTTGATGATTTGCCCCCGACGGTACGGACCCACAGGGAAATGTCTAAAATGCCCCTAGTCACACCTAGTGTCGTTCTCGTTCCCTTGGTCCTCGTCTCGTCCAAAAGCGTGGCAGACGGATCAGGCTCCTCCTTCTCGTGAGCTCGTCGTCGTCCAGACAGGTCGACATGTGAGGACGAGAGTGGAGGCGGGGGAGGGAGCCGATCCTGAAAGGTTGTTGCAGGGGAGGAGGGTGAGGAGCATGTCGAGGTGGCCGGGAAGAAACACGGCGGGCAGCGAGACCGAGGTCACGCAGTCTGTGCGCGTCACAGCCGACGCCCGACCAAGAGCAGGGGCGGTCGTCGTCGTCCGTCCACTTGGCGAGGCGGCGGCGGCCATTGCTACGGCCCGGGAGGGAATGCGTGCGGCTGGTGGGGTCACACCGGAAGCTTTCTCCTATTTGCGTCGGAGGCGAACTTGATCGAATCGTACTCTAGAGGTTGACCACGGCGGATGCTTTCGCCTGGCACATGAATGGACGACGGTGACTTCTCTTTCCTGGCCGTAACCTCGGCCTGCTTGGTCTGGAGCGGCCAGTAGGAGCACAACAAGGCAGGTTCACGAGCCACGACGACGAGAGACACGGCTGCGAGTCACGGCGAGCAGCCGGGATACGAACGAACAAATAAATGGGAACGGTCAAACGAGAAGCTAGCTAATTTGGGCCAGGGCAGTTTGGTCACTGATTTTGTATTGTAATTCCATACCGTGCATAAGGGGCAAATCATCAAGAGTCTGGGAAAGGTGTGGCAAATTATCAGTGACCAGGAAAACAGGGGCAAATCCTCAAAGTGTAAACAAACCAGTGGCAAATCCTCAAATTCCCCACCTTTTTGACACCGATCTTTGTTTTCAGGTGTTCCAAGGAAATGGAGCTGCAGCCAGACGCCCCGCCTGCGCCGGTGCCATCCGAGAGGGACTGGTCGGAGCTGCCTCTCGATGTTCTTACTTCGGTCTTCGCGGGGCTCGGCGCCGTCGACGTTCTCATGGGCGCTGGCTTTGTGTGCCACTCATGGCTTGAGGCGGCCAAGGCGCCTGAGCTCTGGCGCAAGGTGGACATGGGGCGCGGGCCGCGTGACAAGGAGGTGATGGAGAAGAACAGAGGTGTTGATTTGGACGACCCAAACAGAGGCGTGGCGTTTGCCTACCCTGTTCCCGGCCAGAAATACATGCGCAAGAGCACCCGAGTCATGTGCGCAATGGCGAAGGTGGCCGTGGACCGATCCGACGGGAAGCTGGAGGTGTTTGTGGGGGAGGATTTTGTTACTGATGAGATCCTGAATTACATTGGGGCCAGGTACTCTTCTTTTTACAGATTTCCAGTGTTAGATCTAATTGCTTTGAACTGCTAACATAATTCTCACAGTACAAATAACAAAGAGTCGTGCTACCACTGCTGTTTCGCAATGGATATGACACTTCTTAATTGATCTCCTTTCTGGTTGAGACTTGATTTTTAACACCCGGGTGCCTAGACACCCCATTATCTTCACCGTTCGTTGCGGTTGTCTTGCCTCGTGATCTTATCCCTGGTCTGGCACAGCTTTGTGATTTGCAGTGTTGCAATCCCTGTTATTAGCAGACTGACGCGCATGGGGCCGAGCCACTGTAGGCACGTGAAAGAGTGTCATGTTCTGTTCCATCCCATCACTTCACACCTTTGGCTCGTCTGCATGCGTGAAACTTTATTCTAGTGAGAGTGAGACCGCAGGAGAGAGAGAGGTGGGAATTGCAGTGGAATTCTCTCTCGGAGAGTGCTATGGGAGAGAAGAGAGAGAGGCATTGCGCGTGTGAGAGAGAGGTGACGCACGAGAGAAAAAGAACAAGGAGCAGACTAAAATAATTGTATCCTGTAGCCTATAGTCAATGACATTGTTCTTCCATCTTCTAGTAGCAAAATAAAAAATCACCAAAGAGGATGAGGGTGCTGCATTGGCCAGACTAGAGTTAGCAGACTACAGTGGCCTGACCTGCCACATTTGTCGGGGACCGCTATGACAAAAGATACCGCTGCTCGCTGCTCAGTCCTAGGCCCTGTTTGGATCTCAGGGTTAGAGTTAGTTTGGGTTAGTTGGGGCTCAAATAACCCAAAAGCATCCAAACATGAGGGTTAGAGTAGGGTTAGTTGCTCTAACCCAGCCAAAAAAACCAACCCAGTGGAAAGGTGCTTATTTGAGTTAGAGTAACTAACCTAAACTATCTCTAACCCTGATATCCAAACAGGGCCCTATACCTGCACCGACATTAAAATAATCTAATGGACTGACAAAAGTTCCCTGATATGCTGCAACGGCCTAATCCTAGTCAGACCTAGCACGAATCTCCGCGGGACTTCACGGCCTGATAAGGGGGTGCCGGGAGTCCCGGGAGCTACCACACCTTTTCGTTTCTGGTTTTCCCATGGAATGGAAATACTTTTTAATCTCATTTTCATAACTCATATACTTTGCTGCAGGTCGCCCTCTCTGAAGGGGCTCGCCCTCGCATCATGCTACGAAATAACCAGCGAAGGATTCACTGCTCTGGTAAACAAGTGCCCAATGCTAGAAGACATCGAGCTTTCAGCCTGTGTAGGTCTCTACGGTGATGCAATCGTGGCCACTGGCAAAGCATGCCTGCATCTAAAGCGGTTGGTGCTGGACAGATCTAATTGGAGGCGCAGGGGGGACAATGTGGATGCGATCGACATCTCGAGGATGCACAAGCTGCGACACCTTAGCCTCGTCTGCAATGAAATCACGAACGAGGAACTCATGGCCATCGTCGATAGCTGCCCGTGCCTGGAGCATCTCTCGTTGATCGGCTGCTACAACATAGTTGTTGATGATGTGCTGCGAGCAAAGTGCGCCACTGTCAAGACGCTAGAGCTTCGGACTTCGCAGGATTACCATTCTGATTCACAAGAATATGATGATCAAGAGTTTGGAGCTGCTTTGTACCGTAGCTGGAGGTTCGACGACTATAGCCATAGCCATAATTATGGCATTCACGATGATTTAGACCCTGACTATGATTTATACACTGACTATGATTATGAGCGCTAAGTGTGATGATTCGATGATTTCGACCGGTTACGAGTCAGGGGGCCTAAATGCATCGATCCTACTACTCATCTCCTTCATTTCATGAAGGACAGAAACTATAAAATAAAAATTAGTTGTAGCCTCTCTCTGATCTTTGCCTGGGATCGGGTCTGCCGGTCCAAGGCCGAAGGTGGTCTCGGTGTTTGGGCTCTTTGGGTCCAGAATGATTGCCTCCTCCTCAAGCTTCTTCATCGTCTGCACTCCCGTGCGCTGTCGAGATGGGTCTCCTGGGTCTGGGGCCAGTTGGACGGGAGGTCGCTCATGGCTCCGCGGAACTCCGCCCTCGTTGGCGAACATTGGGGGGCTCTTCAGGGGCTCCTCCCGGTGTATCGGGCTCTCACGCGCGTTGAGGTGGCCGATGGGAAGACCACCTCCTTCTGGCACGACTTGTGGTCGTCGGGCGGGGCCCTCCGCGTGGTGTTCCCCGCCATGTTCTCCCACGCTTCCTGCCCTGAGGTCACGGTTTGGTGTGCTCGGCGTCGGGGGGTGCGGGCCCTCCTGGTGCCCCGGCTTACCCCTCTGGCTGTCCAGGAGTGCGCGGCGGTCCAACTACTGCTGGAGGAGCGTCCTCATGTGGAGGCGCCGGACTCCCGGGCCTCGACTCTTTGTGCCGCCCCCAAGGGCAAGTTCTCGTCGCGGGATCTATCGTAGTAGATACGTTGATGACCCACAAGTATAGGGGATCTATCGTAGTCCTTTCGATAAGAGTGTCGAACCCAACGAGGAGCAGAAGGAAATGACAAGCGGTTTTCAGCAAGGTATTCTCTGCAAGCACTGAAATTATCGGTAACAGATAGTTGTGTGATAAGATAATTCGTAACGGGTAACAAGTAACGAGTGTAACAAAGGTACAACAAGGTGGCCCAATCTTTTTTGTAGCAAAGGACAAGCTTGGACAAACTCTTATATAAAGCAAAGCGCTCCCGAGGACACATGGGAATTTCTGTCAAGCTAGTTTTCATCATGCTCATATAATTCGCGTTCGTTACTTTGATAATTTGATATGTGGGTGGACCGGTGCTTGGGTGCTGCCCTTACTTGGACAAGCCTCCCACTTATGATTACCCTCTCTCGCAAGCATCCGCAACTACGAAGGAATAATTAAGATAAATCTAACCATAGCATGAAACTTATGGATCCAAATCAGCCCCTTACGAAGCAACGCATAAACTAGGGTTTAAGCTTCTGTCACTCTAGCAACCCATCATCTACTTATTACTTCCCAATGCCTTCCTCTAGGCCCAAATAATGGTGAAGTGTTATGTAGTCAACGTTCACATAACACCACTAGAGGAGAGACAACATACATCTCATCAAAATATCGAACGAATACCAAATTCACATGATTACTTATAACAAGACTTATCCCATGTCCTCAGGAACAAACGTAACTACTCACAAAGCATATTCATGTTCAAAATCAGAGGAGTATTAATTATCATTAAGGATCTGAACATATGATCTTCCACCAAGTAAACCAACTAGCATCAACTACAGGGAGTAATAAATACTACTAGCAACCCACAGGTACCAATCTGAGGTTTCAAGACAAAGGTCGAATACAAGAGATGAACTAGGGTTTGGAGAGGAGATGGTGCTGGTGAAGATGTTGATGGAGATTGACCCCCTCTCGATGAGAGGATCGTTGGTGATGACGATGGCTTTGATTTCCCCCTCCGGGAGGAAAGTTTCCCCGGCAGAACAGCTCCGCCGGAGCCCTAGATTGGTTCTACCCAGGTTCCGCCTCGAGACGGCGGCGCTTCGTCCCGAAAGCTCTCTTATGATTTTTTTTCCAGGTCAAAACCCTCCATATAGCAGAAGATGGGCACCAGAGGCCTGCCAGTGGGGTCACAAGCCACAAGGGCGCGCCCAGGGGGGTAGGGTGCGCCCCCCCTGGCTTGTGACTGCCTGGTGGGTCCCCCCTGGTATATTCTTCGCCCAATATTTTTTATATATTCCAAAATAATTCTCCGTAAATTTTCAGGACTTTTGGAGTTGTGCAGAATAGGTATCTCATATTTGCTCCTTTTCCAGTCCAGAATTCCAGCTGCCGGCATTCTCCCTCTTCATGTAAACCTTGTAAAATAAGAGAGAAAAGGCATAAGTATTGTACCATAATGTGTAATAACAGCCCATAATGCAATAAATATCAATAGAAAAGCATGATGCAAAATGGACGTATCAACTCCCCCAAGCTTAGACCTCGCTTGTCCTCAAGCGAAAGCCGAAATCGATAAATATGTCCACATGTTTAGAGATAGAGGTGTCGATAAAACAAAATACGGACATGAAGGCATCATGATCATCTTTAGAACAGCAATACCTATTGATATATAATTTCTTATGCAAGAGTAACAATTCATTCACAATGTAAAGTATGAATCAAGAACTCTATTGGGAACCAACAAACTATGATCTCAGTCATGAAGCAATTGCAATTTATCATAACATCGGAAAGAGTCAATATAAGAGCTTGTAAAGCAAATCCACATACTCAATCATCTTTTGGTCTTTTATAATTGCTAACACTCACGCGGTACTTATGAGGTCAAAGCTTCAATTGGACACAGAGAAAGATAGGGGCTTATGGTTTTGCCTCCCAACTATTTACCTCAAGGGTAATGTCAACAGAAATAACTCATGATCACCCATATCCGAGTGGATATATGTGTCTCGATCTTTCCCCAACAAATGACGCTTGCCAAGAGATAAAGGCGAAATATAGGAAGTAGTGATGATCACCACGACTCTTGCATAAAGGTAAGTACTGGAAAGTAAAAGTAACAGATAGGCACTTCGCAGAGGGAAGCAGAGGTTGTCATGCGCTTTTTATAGTTTGATGCACAATCTCTTAATCTAAAAGAACGTCACTTTATATTGCCTCTTGTGATAAAGAACTTTATTATGCAGTCTGTCGCTTTTATTTCTTCCATATCACAAGTTCGTATAAAGTTTATTTTCCTCAGACTAATAGATCATACATATTTAGAGAGCAATTTTATTGCTTGCACCGATGACAACTTACTTGAAGGATCTTACTCAATCCATAGGTAGGTATGGTGGACTCTCATGGCAAAACTGGTTTAAGGGTTGTTTGGATGCACAAGTAGTATATCTACTTGGTGCGGAAGTTTTGGCTGATATGAGGTGGAAGCAAGCGTCACATGTTAAAGGATCTATAACCATATAACTTCTATTCGGAAATAAGCAAACATAACCCATTATGTTTTCTTCCTTGTCCAACATCAACTTCTTAGCATATAATATTTTAATGAGTGCTCACAATCATAAAAGATGTCCAAGATAATATATTTATATGTGAACCTCTCTTTCTTTATTACTTCCTTTTAATTGCAGCAATGACCAATCGCTATGTTTGTCAACTCACAACAAATTTCAATCGACATACTTCTTATATGTGAAGTCATCACTCCCTATAAGATCATCATATATACTCTTTGCTTTTATACTGTACTTCTTTCTATTTCTTTTTCTCAAGGTCGTAGCAAACAAGCAAAGCCCTCAACTCAAGACTACTTTTTATTATATAACTCTCGAACTTGATTACATAGGGGGAATCATAAAGCAAAACTCAAAGCTAGATCACACAAAAAACTTTATTCTACTAGATCAAGATATAACCAAAAGGATCGAACTAAGAAAAACGATAAAAGTAAAAGATGTGATGGTGATACGATACCGGGGCACCTCCCCCAAGCTTGGCACAAGCCAAGGGGAGTGCCCATACCCATATGTTTAGTTGTCTTCCTTCGGAGGTGGTGATGTTGGAGTTGTTGATGAGGTTGGAAGCTTGTCCTCCGTCTTCCAAGGCATAGGCTCACCATCGTAAAAAGATGAACGAGTCTCCGGGATCCTCAAATCTGCAGCCAAACTCATTTTCTTAAATCTGTATTCATACTCACAGTTTTGGTTTTGCAGGTCATAGATCTGGGCTTGGAGATGCTCGATTTTCTCGTAAAGCTTGAAGATGTGCTCCCCGATGTCCTTAGCGTCCAGCTTGTGCTTATGGGTAAACTCCGCGATCATCATGTGATTGGCATTGAGTCCGCGTTCCACCATCCCTTGGCACTTGAAGACTTGCTGCTCCATTGCCTCGAGCCTTGTCTCCACACTTCCGGTCTTCTTTGGCCCCTCGACATCACGGATGTGCAGTACCCCCTCACGCATCTCAATGGTTTGAGGGTGTTGCAGCACCTCCGCAAGGTAGGGGTTGATGACCTTCTCGAAGAACTTGTCCTTCGAATCACTTGGGGACGTCATGGCGATCTAAATCTGCTGCAGAAACAGCTCAAAACAAAAACAGGAGGTAATGTCGTGATACGAAGGTCAAAACCTTCGGGAGATTATATAATGAATTTTTACCGACCTAAAGGAGTATACCACAAGAAAACGGAGTCCGGGTGGTACACGAGGTGGCCACAAGCCACAGGGGCGCGCCCAGGGGGGTAGGGCGCGTCCCCCTGGCTTGTCGCCTCCTCGTGCACTTTTCGGACTATAAATTTTCCAAAAGTAATAAATATTCCAAAACGGAGAAAATTTGCCATTGGAAAAGTTTTGGAGTCGGTTTGCTTACCGTACCACATACCTATTCCTTTTCGGAGTCTGAAACGTTCTGGTAGGTCTCCCTAATGTACTCCTCCGGAGTTATAGTATTGATGACATTGGTTTCAAAGTTTATGGGAGTACCTGAGATATAATGTTTGATTCTTTGCCCGTTTACCACCTTCGGATTTGTGCCTTCGGCGTTGTTGATCTTGATGGCACCGGAACGATATACTTCCTCGACAATGTATGGCCCTTCCCATTTAGAGAGAAGTTTTCCTGCAAAAAATCTTAAACGAGAATTGTGTAGCAAGTCATGGTCACCTACATTAAATTCATGCTTTTGTATCCTCTTATCATGCCATCTCTTAACCTTTTCTTTAAACAACTTGGCATTCTCATAGGCCTGGGTTCTCCATTCATCAAGTGAGCTAATGTCAAATAATCTCTTCTCACCGGCAAGTTTAAAATCATAGTTGAGCTCTTTAATTGCCCAATAAGCTTTATGCTCTAGTTCAAGAGGTAAGTGACATGCTTTACCATAAACCATTTTATATGGAGACATACCCATAGGGTTTTTGTAAGCAGTTCTATAAGCCCATAATGCATCATCAAGTTTCTTAGACCAATTCTTTCTAGATCTATTAACAGTCTTTTGCAAGATCAATTTAATTTCCCTATTGCTTAATTCTACTTGACCACTAGACTGAGGGTGATAAGGAGATGCAATTCTATGATTAACATCATACTTAGCAAGCAATTTACGGAAAGCACCATGAATAAAATGTGAACCACCATCAGTCATTAAATATATAGGGACTCCAAATCTGGGGAAAATAACTTCTTTAAGCATTTTAATAGAAGTGTTACGATCAACATTACTAGTTGGAATAGCTTCTACCCACTTAGTAACATAATCAACAGCAACTAGAATATGAGTATACACGTTGGACTTGGGAAAAGGTCCCATATAATCAAAACCCCAAACATCAAATGGTTCAATAACAAGCGAATAATTCATAGGCATTTCCCGACGTCTACTAATATTACCAATTCTTTGACATTCATCACAAGACAAGACAAACTTACGAGCATCCTTGAAGAGAGTAGGCCAACAAAAACCAGATTGTAATACCTTGTGTGCAGTTCTATCTCAAGCGTGGTGTCCTCCGTAGGCCTCGGAGTGACACTTGTGTAGGATCTGTTCCTGTTCATGCTCAGGTACACAACGTCTAATAACACCATCTACTCCTTCTTTATAAAGGTGTGGGTCATCCCAGAAGTAATGTCTTAAATCATAGAAGAACTTTTTCTTTTGTTGGTATGTGAAACTAGGCGGTATAAACTTAGCAACAATGTAATTAGCATAATCAGCATACCAAGGAGCATTACGTGAAGCATTTATGATAGCTAATTGTTCATCAGGAAAGCTATCAGCAATAGGTAGTGGTTCATCAAGAACATTTTCGAACCTAGGCAAGTTGTCTGCTACGGGGTTCTCAGCACCCTTTCTATCAATAATATGCAAATCAAATTCTTGTAGCAGAAGAACCCATCTAATAAGTCTAGGTTTAGCATCTTTCTTTTCCATAAGGTACTTAATAGTAGCATGATCAGTGTGAACAGTTACTTTGGAATCAACAATATAAGGTCTAAACTTATCACAAGCAAACACAATTGCTAAAAATTCATGTTCAGTAGTAGCATAGTTTGTTTGAGCACTGTCTAGAGTCTTACTAGCATAATGAATAACATTCAATTTCTTATCAACTCTTTGTCCTAGAACAGCACCAACGGCATAATCACTAGCATCACACATAATTTCAAAGGGTAGGTTCCAATCAGGTGGTTGAACAATAGGTGCAGTAATCAAGACATTCTTAAGAATTTCAAATGCTTCTACACAATCATCATCAAAAATGAATGGAACATCTTTTTGCAAGAGATTAGTGAGGGGCCTAGAAATCTTAGAGAAGTCTTTAATAAATCTCCTATAGAAACCAGCATGACCAAGGAAACTTCTTATACCTCTGATATCCGTGGGACACGGCATTTTTTCAATAGCATCAACTTTAGCTTTATCAACTTCAATACCTCTTTCGGAGATTTTATGTCCCAAGACAATACCCTCATTAACCATAAAGTGGCACTTCTCCCAATTCAAGACAAGATTAGTTTCTTCACATCTCTACAAAACTCGATCAAGGTTGCTCAAGCAATCATCAAAAGAAGTTCCATAAACGGAGAAATCATCCATGAAAACCTCAACAATCTTTTCACAAAAGTCAGAGAATATAGCCATCATACATCTTTGAAAGGTAGCAGGTGCATTACATAAACCAAAAGGCATACATCTATAAGCAAAGGTACCGAAAGGACAAGTAAAAGTGGTTTTTTCTTGATCCTCTTTTGACACAGGTATTTGAGAGAAACCAGAATAACCATCTAGAAAGCAGAAGTGTGTGTTTTTGGATAGTCTTTCTAGCATTTGATCAATAAAAGGTAGAGGGTAATGATCTTTTCTAGTAGCTTTATTTAATTTCCTAAAATCAATTACCATTCTATAACCTGTGACAATTCTTTGCGGGGTCAATTCATTTTTATCATTAGGAACAACGGTAATACCTCCCTTCTTAGGGACACAATGAACGGGACTAACCCATCTACTATCAGCAATAGGATAGATTATACCTGCCTCCAGAAGCTTTAATATTTCATTTCTTACCACTTCTTTCATTTTAGGATTTAACCGTCGTTGGTGATCAACAACTGGTTTAGCATCAGGCTCCATATTAATTTTATGCTGGCATATAGTGAGACTAATGCCCTTAAGATCATCAAGAGTATATCCAATAGCAACACGGTGCTTCCTCAGAGTTTTCAATAATCTCATTTCTTCATGCTCTGAAAGGTTAGCACTAATAATAATAGGATATATCTTCTTTTCATCAAGATAAGCATATTTCAGAGTATCCGGTAATTGTTTAAGCTCAAACACGGGATCTCCTTTGGGTGGAGGAGGATCCCCAAGTATTTCAACAGGCAAGTTGTGCTTCAGAATAGGATGCTGATCAAAGAAAATCCTATCTATTTCATTCCTTTCATTCAAATGCATATCGTTTTCATGATCTAGCAAATATTATTCTAAGGGATCAGTAGGAGGCACAGCAATAGAGGCAAGGCCAATAATTTCATCCTTACTAGGCAATTCCTTATCATGGGGTTGTCTACGAAACTTAGAGAAATTAAACTCATGAGACACATCCCCAAAACTTACAGTAACAGTTTCCTTCTCACAATCTATCTTAGCATTAACAGTATTCAAGAAAGGTCTACCAAATATAATGGGACAAAAATCATCTTACGGGGAACCAAGAACAAGAAAATCAGTAGGATATTTTATCTTCCCACACAAGACTTCAACATCTCTAACAATCCCAACTGGTGCTATAGTATCTCTATTAGCAAGCTTAATGGTAACATCAATTTCTTCTAACTCAGCTGGTGCAATATCATTCATAATTTCTTGATATAAGGTAAAGGGAATTGCACTCACGCTAGCACCCATATCACATAAGCCATGATAACAATGATCTCCTATCTTAACAGAAACAACATGCATGCCAACAATAGGTCTATGTTTATCTTTAGTATCAGGTCTAGCAATTCTAGCAGCTTCATCACAGAAATGAATAACATGCCCATCAATATTATTAACCAAGAGATCTTTAACCATAGCAATACTAGGTTCAACCTTAATTTGTTCAGGGGGTGTAGGTGTTCTGGCATAACTCTTACGAACCACAGTTGAAACTTTAGCATGTTCCTTTATTCTAACAGGGAAAGGTGGTTTCTCAATATAAGCAGCAGGAATAACAGGATCAACATTATAAGTAATAGTTTCCTCTTCAACTTTAATAGGTTCAACTACTTTCACTTCAACGGGAGGATGATATTTAAACCACTTCTCCTTGGGGAGATCAACATGAGTAGAAAATGATTCACAGAAGGAAGCTACTATCTCAGAGTCAAGTCCATATTTAGTGCTAAATTCACGAAAAGCATCGGTATCTATAAAGGATTTAACACAATCAAACTTAAGGTCTATACCTGACTCCTTACCTTCGTCGAGTTCCCAATCTTCAGAGTTGCATTTAATTCTTTCCAATAAATCCCATTTGAATTCAATATCTTTCTTCATAAAGGAACCAGTACAAGAAGTATCGAGCATGGATCGATCATTATGAGAAAGCCGAGCATAAAAATTCTGAATAATAATTTCTCTTGAAAGCTCATGATTGGGGCATGAATATAACATTGACTTAAGCCTCCCCCAAGCTTGAGCGATACTTTCTCCTTCATGAGGCCAAAAATTATAAATATAGTTCCAATCACGATGAACCCGATGCATAGGATAAAACTTCTGATGAAATTCCAATTTCAATCGGTTGTAGTTCCATGATCCAATATCATCACATAGCCTATACCATGTCAATGCCTTCTCCTTCAAAGATAAAGGAAAGACCTTCTTCTTGACATCATCCTCGGGAAAACCTGCTAGCTTAAATAATCCACAAACTTCATCCACATAGATCAGATGCAAATCAGGATGTAGTGTTCCATCTCCTGCATAAGGATTAGCTAGTAGTTTCTCTATCATACCCGAAGGAATTTCATAATAGATATTTTCAGTAGGTTCAGTAGATTGAGGAGCAACTCTTTGTGCTTCCGGTCGAGGTGAAGCTACCCCGAACAAGCCCCTCAAAGGATTATTTTCCATAGTAACAAGTGACAGTAAATTTCAGCACACTATATAAATTTTTCCTTACCAAATTCCACTCACCAAAGGCGCTTCACTCCCCGGCAACGGCGCCAGAAAAGAGTCTTGATGACCCACAAGTATAGGGGATCTATCGTAGTCCTTTCGATAAGTAAGAGTGTCGAACCCAACGAGGAGCAGAAGGAAATGACAAGCGGTTTCAGCAAGGTATTCTCTGCAAGCACTGAAATTATCGGTAACAGATAGTTGTGTGATAAGATAATTCGTAACGGGTAACAAGTAACGAGTGTAACAAAGGTACTGCAAGGTGGCCCAATCCTTTTTGTAGCAAAGGACAAGCCTGGACAAACTCTTATATAAAGCAAAGCGCTCCCGAGGACACATGGGAATTTCTGTCAAGCTAGTTTTCATCATGCTCATATGATTCGCGTTCGTTACTTTGATAATTTGATATGTGGGTGGACCGGTGCTTGGGTGCTGCCCTTACTTGGACAAGCCTCCCACTTATGATTACCCTCTCTCGCAAGCATACGCAACTACGAAGGAATAATTAAGATAAATCTAACCATAGCATGAAACATATAGATCCAAATCAACCCCTTACGAAGTAACACATAAACTAGGGTTTAAGCTTCTGTCAGTCTAGCAACCCATCATCTACTTATTACTTCCCAATGCTTTCCTCTAGGCCCAAATAATGGTGAAGTGTCATGTAGTCGACGTTCACATAACACCACTAGAGGAGAGACAACATACATCTCATCAAAATATCGAACGAATACCAAATTCACATGATTACTTATAACAAGACTTATCCCATGTCCTCAGGAACAAACGTAACTACTCACAAAGCATATTCATGTTCACAATCAGAGGAGTATTAATTATCATTAAGGATCTGAACATATGATCTTCCACCAAGTAAACCAACTAGCATCAACTACAGGGAGTAATAAATACTACTAGCAACCCACAGGTACCAATCTGAGGTTTCGAGACAAAGGTCGGATACAAGAGATGAACTAGGGTTTGGAGAGGAGATGGTGCTGGTGAAGATGTTGATGGAGATTGACCCCCTCTCGATGAGAGGATCGTTGGTGATGACGATGGCTTCGATTTCCCCCTCCGGGAGGAAAGTTTCCCCGGCAGAACAGCTCCGCCGGAGCCCTAGATTGGTTCTGCCCAGGTTCCGCCTCGAGACGGCGGCGCTTCGTCCCGAAAGCTCTCTTATGATTTTTTCCAGACAAAACCCTCCATATAGCAGAAGATGGGCACCGAAGGCCTGCCAGTGGGGTCACAAGCCACAGGGGCGCGCCTAGGGGGGTAGGGCGCGCCCCCTGGCTTTTGACTGCCTGGTGGGTCCCCCCTGGTATATTCTTCTCCCAATATTTTTTATATATTCCAAAATAATTCTCCGTAAATTTTCAGGACTTTTGGAGTTGTGCAGAATAGGTATCTCATATTTGCTCCTTTTCCAATCCAGAATTCCAGCTGCCGGCATTCTCCCTCTTCATGTAAACCTTGTAAAATAAGAGAGAAAAGGCATAAGTATTGTACCATAATGTGTAATAACAGCCCATAATGCAATAAATATCAATATAAAAGCATGATGCAAAATGGACGTATCAACTCAAATTTATTGATTGGACACAAGGGGAGCCAAAGAATATCCTCGAGTATTAGCAGCTGAGTTGTCAATTCAACCACACCTGAAAGACTTAATATCTGCAGCAAAGTATTTAGAAGCAAAGTGGTATGGAAGTAACGGTAACGATGGCAAACGTGACAGTAGCAGTGTTGTAGTGATTGTAACAGTGGCAACGGAGAAGTAACTTAGGAAAGATCAATATATGAAAAGCTCGTAGGCAACGGATCAGTGATGGATAATTATGTCGGATGGCATTCATCATGCAACGGTCATAACATAGGGTGACACAGAACTAGCTCCAATTCATCAATATAATGTAGGCATGTATTCCATATATAGTCATACGTGCTTATGGAAAAGAACTTGCATGACATCTTTTGTCCTACCCTCCCGTGGCAGCGGGGTCCTAATGGAAACTAAGGGATATTAAGGCCTCCTTTTAATAGAGAACCGTACCAAAGCATTAGCACTTAGTGAATACATGAACTCCTCAAACTACGGTAATCACCAGAAAGAATCCCAGTTATTGTCACCCTGGGGGATGCGGATCATAACTCGTAATAGGTGTCTACAACTTGCAAGATAGGGTCAAGAACGCATATATATTCATGAAAACATAATAGGTTCAGATCTGAAATCATGGCACTCGGGCCCTAGTGACAAGCATTAAGCATAGCAAAGTCATAGCAACATCAATCTCAGAACATAGTGGATACTAGGGATCAAACCCTAACCAAACTAACTCGATTACATGGTAAATCTCATCCAACCCATCACCGTCCAGCAAGTCTACGATGGAATTACTCACGAACGGCGGAGAGAATCATGAAATTGGTGATGAAGGATGGTTGGTGATGATGACGGCGTCGATTTCCCCTCTCCGGAGCCCAAAACAGACTCTAGATCTGCCCTCCCGAGGAAGAACAGGAGGTGGCGGCGGCTCCGTATTGTGAAATGCGATGAACTCTTCTCTCTGATTTTTTTCCTCCATGAATAGGAATATATAGAAGTGGAAACGAGGTCGGAGGAGCTTCTGGGGGCCCACAAGACAGGGGGGCGCGCCCCCCTGGCTTGTGACCAGGTGGTGGCCCCTCTGCGGTTGATTCTTTCGCCAATATTTTTTATTAATTCCAAAAATATTCTCCGTAAATTTTCAGGTCAATCCGAGAACTTTTATTTCTGCACAAAAATAACACCAAGCCAATTCTGCTGAAAACAGCGTCAGTCCGGGTTAGTTTCATTCAAATCATGCAAATTAGAGTCCAAAACAAGGGCAAAATAGTTTGGAAAAGTAGATACGACGGAGACGTATCAACTCCCCCAAGCTTAACCCATTGCTTGTCCTCAAGCAATTCAGTTGACAAACTAAAAGTGATAAAGAAAAACTTTTACAAACTCTGTTTGATCTTGTTGTTGTAAATATGTCTAACTGATGTTTAGGTTTTCAGCAAAGATTATAGACTAACCACATTCACGATAACATTTAGGTCTCACATTTACTCATATCAATGGCATAATCAACTAGCGAGCTATAATAATAAATCTCGGACGACAACAATTTTATTAAAACAATCATGATACAATATGATCTAGTGGTATCTCGCTAGCCCTTTCTGAGACCGCAAAACATAAATGCAGAGCACCTCTGGAGAACAAGGACTGACTAGACATTGTAATTCATGGTAAAAGAGATCCAGTCACAATCATACTCAATATCAACTAATAACAAAGCATACACATGATGGTGGTGCTCTCTAACTGGTGCTTTTTATAAGAGGAGGATGACTCAACAGTAAAGTAAAATAGATAGGCCCTTCGCAGAGGGAAGCATTGATTTGCAGAGGTGCCAGAGCTCGAGCTTTTAAAACAGAGATGAATAATAATTTTGAGCGGTATGCTTTCATTGTCAACATAACAACCAAGAGATTTCACCATCTTCCATGCTAGATACATTATAGGCGGTTCCCAAACAGAATAGTAAAGTTTTTACTCCCCCTCCACCAATCAAACACACTCCACGGCGGGCCGAATCCACGGGTACCGTCCATACAAACAACAATCCTGGGGGAGTTTTGTTTCATTATATTTTGATTTGAATTTTGAGCATGGAACTGGGCATTCTGAATACCAGCCACTTTCTCGTGAATGATAGTGAATCAACACATATCGTGAGAATAACCCACCTAGCATGGAAGATACTGACCACCCCCAGTTGCTACATGAGCGATTCAGGCATACAAAACAGAATATTTATTTGAAGGTTTGGAGTTTGGCACATGCAAATTTACTTGGAACGGCAGGTAAATACCGCATATAGGTAGGTATGGTGGACTCATATGGAACAACTTTAGGTTTATGGAAATGGATGCACAAGCAGTATTCCCGCTTCGTACAAGTGAAAGCTAGCAAGAGACTGGGAAGCGACCAACTAGAGAGCGACAACAGTCATAAACATGCCTTGAGATTAACCAACATTGAATGCAAGCATGAGTAGGATATAAATCACCATGAACATAAATATCGTAGAGGCTATGTTGGTTTTGTTTCAACTACATGCGTGAACATGTGCCAAGTCAAGCCACTTGAATCATTCAGAGGAGGATACCATCCTATCATACTACATCACAACCATTTTAAAATGCATGTTGACACTCAAGACAAACCATTATACACTCTTAGCTAATTAAGCATGGCATGAGCAACTATAATCTCTAATTGTCATTGCAAACATGTTTTATCCATAATGGGCTGAATTCAGAACGATGAGCTAATCATATTTAAAAAAACAAAATAGGTCGAGTTCATATCAGCTTTTCTCCATCTCAATCATTTCATCATATATCGTCATTATTGCCTTTCACTTGCATGGCCGAACGATGTGAATAATAATAAGAGTGCACGTGCATTGGACTAAGCTGGAATCTGCAAACAAATAACTCAAAGGAGAAGCCAAGGTAATATGGGCTCTCTGGTAGATAAACAATAATGCATATGAGAGCCACTCAACATTTTCATCGTGGTCTTCTCCTTACGACCCAAAGAAAAGAAATTTCAAAACAAGAACGAGAAAAACTATTTACACGGGAAAGCTCCCAACAAGCAAAAGAAGAATGAGAAATCTTTTTGGGTTTTCTTTTAATCCTACAACTAAACAGACTAGAAGGTAAAGCTAGAACTAATTTTTTTGGATTTTCTCAAGGTTTTTCTAACACAAGAAGAAAGCGAGAGAAAGAAATAAACTACCATGGATGGTACAATGAAAAAGTATGAACACCGACAACTGGAATGAGTGTGTGAACATGAATGTAATGTCGGTGAGAAATACGTACTCCCCCAAGCTTAGGCTTTTGGCCTAAGTTGGTCTAGTGCCATGGCTGGCCCGGATAATGCCCGAAGTCATAGTTGGGATTGTACTGGGCTGCGGCGGCTACCGCCTGAACGGCTGCAGCACGGAGGCGAGCGGCCTCCGCCTCTCTCTTGTACTCGTTTGCCTCCTCTCTGGTTATAAAGTTTCTTCGTTTTTCCTGAAAGTTAAAGAAGGCAGGAGCAGGAAGGGTAATATGGACAGCACGCTGTCTGTCAAAAATTAGTCGGTACAGGAGAGACTGTTCGTTCCTCTCAAGAAACTGGCAACGCACCAAAGCCTCATAATCAAGAAAAGCAGGTGGTAACTCAATATCATTCTCCCTTATGGGTACCCCAAGATAATTAGCCACCCGAGTGGCATAAATCCCGCCAAAGAAATCTCCTTCCTTAGCATTTTTATGTAGTCTCCTAGCAACAATAGCCCCCAAGTTATATCGTCTATCACCCGTTACCGCACTCTTAAGAATGCTGAGGTCAAGTACACAAAGGTGGCTATGATCATGTTTACCGTTAATACAGCTACCTATGAAGAGATCAAAATAATGTATAGAAGGAAAGTGAATGCTCCCAGGGTAGCCTGTGTAATGTTTCTAGTTTCTCCCACAGTGATGCTAGCAAGGAAATCATTATATTTAGTTTTGTGAGGATCACTATGGCTACCCCATTGTGGAATTTTGCATGCATCATTAAAATCTTCTAAGTCCATAGTATAAGATTCATCATAAAGATTAAATGGAACAGAATGCGTATTATGCCTGGATGAAAATTCAAACCTCCGCACGAAGGAATCAGTGAGTTGATAATATTTCTTGCATTGGTTTGAAACGAAACCCTCAAGGTTAGCATTTCGTATGTACGTGTAAAATTCTTCCTTGAAACCTGCATGAACCATGAATTGATCCGACGGCCATTCACAGGGCCGCACTTGAGCTTCCCTCGGTGGTTCAAAGTCGGGCTCACGTAACGCGAGTCTCGGGGCCTTCTTGCTCGAGGAACCACCTTGGTATATTCTCCTCAACATCTTTTCTTTCTCTGAAAATTTTCTGAAATTTTTAGTGACTCAAATAAAGGTGAACAAAACTCAACAAAACTTATAGCAACTACTCCCACAAGTGCCTAGAGGCTATATCATGCATCGAAACTACTTGGGACCATACAAATTTGACATGCAAGCTCAAGAACAAGGTCACCACAGCAGCAAAAATTTGCAATATATAAAGCACTAGAACAAAAACTAATTGGACCATTGTAGGAGTCACATACCGAAGAACAATCCCCCAAAACAGTTTTGCAAATGGAGCTTTGCACAAGGAGATCAAAAATGGCAGCAAGATGAGCTAGAACACGGGTTTGAGCAATGGTGGGATTTTTTCTGGAAGAAGACGAAGTGGATGGGTGCTGGAATAAGTGAGGGGGCCTACGTGGGACCCACAAGCCAAGGGGGCGCGCCCTGCAGGCTTGTGGCCCACTGGTGCAGCCCCCTGATGTGTTCTCAGTGCCAGAAATTCTTAAATATTCCAGAAAAAATCATACTACATTTTCAGGGCATTTGGAGAACTTTTATTTTCAGGTCATTTTTTATTGCACGGATAAAACAGAAAACAGGAGAATAATAGCATTTTTACTTTATTTAATCTAAAAACAGAAAGTAAAAGTTTGGTACAAAAGGTTGTACCTCCTAAATTCATCCATCTCATGCTCATCAAAAAGAATCCATCAATAAGGTTGATCAAGTCTTATTGACAAACTTTTTTCGAATAACACGGAACCGGAGAATTTTCGAATAACACTAGGTTACCTTAATGGGGATATGTATGTCCCCAACAATAAGTATATCATATTTCTTTTTGACAGTAGGGAGAGGGAATTCAAAATGTCCAATAATAATCGTTGAAATTTTTCCAATGGAGTTGATACTATGAACTTGAGGTTGTTTCTTCGGAAAGTGTACCGTATGCTCATTACCATTAACATGAAAATTGACATTGCCCTTGTTGCAATCAATAACAGCCCCTGCAGCATTCAAAAAAAGGTCTACCAAGGATGATCGACATACTGTCGTCCTCGGGAATATCAAGAATAACAAAGTCCGTTAGGATAGTGACATTTGCAACCACAACAGGCACATCCTCGCAAATACCGATGGGTAAAGCAGTTGATTTATCAGCCATTTGCAAAGAGATTTCAGTAGGTGTCAACTTATTCAAATCAAGTCTACGATATAAAGAGAAAGGCATAACACTAACACCGGCTCCCAAATCACATAAAGCAGTTTTAACATAGTTTCCTTTAATAGAGCATGGTATAGTAGGTACTCCGGGATCTCCTAGTTTCTTTGGTACTCCACCCTTAAAAGTATAATTAGCAAGCATGGTGGAAATCTCAGATTCTGGTATCTTTCTTTTATTAGTCACAATATCTTTCATATACTTAGCATAAGGAGACATTTTCAGAATATCAGTCAAACGCATACGCAAAAAGACAGGTCTAAGCATTTCAACAAAGCGCTCAAAATCCTCATCATCCTTTTTCTTGGATGGTTTAGGAGGAAAGGGCATGGGTTTCTGACCCCATGGTTCTCTTTCTTTACCATGCTTCCTAGCAACAAAGTCTCTTTTATCATATCTTTTATTCTTAGGTTGTGGGTTATCAAGATCAACAGCAGGTTCAATCTCCACATCATTATCATTACTAGGTTGAGCATCAACACGAACATCATCATTAATATTATCACTAGGCTCATGTTCATTACCAGATTGTGTCTCAGCATCAGAAATAGAAATATCATTTGGATTCTCAGGTGTATCTATAACAGATTCACGAGCAGCATGCAAGGTCCTATCATCATTCTTTTTCCTTCTATTCCTAGAATGACTAGGTGCATCAGTATTAATTCTCTAAGAATCTTGCTCAATTCTCTTAGGATGGCCCTCAGGATACAAAGGTTCATGAGTCATTTTACCACCTCTAGTCACAACTCTAACAGAATGATCATTGTTCCTACCATTCATCTCATTGAGCAAATCATTTTGTGCCTTAAGTACTTGTTCTACTTGAGTGGTTACCATGGAAGCATGTTTACTAATAAGCTTAAGATCATTGACAGTTCTACTCATATAATCACCCAAGCGATCAAGCATGTAAGCATTATGTTTCAATTGTCTACTAACATAAGCATTGAAATTTTCTTGCTTAACAACAAAGTTATCAAACTCATCCAAGCATTGGCTAGCAGACTTATTATAAGTAATATCACCTTCCTCAAATCTACGGAGAGAATTTACCTCTACTACCTGTGTCGGGGTATCAAGACCATGTATTTCTTCTATAGGTGGTAGATTCTTAACATCTTCAGCTTTAATACCTTTTTCTTTCATAGATTTCTTTGCCTCTTGCATATCTTCAGGATTGAGAAATAGAATACCTCTTTTCTTCGGAGTTGGCTTCGGAGGTGGTTCGGGAATAGTCCAATCATTATCATTGCTCAATATATTATTCAATAGTAGTTCAGCTTGTTCAACAGTTTGTTCCCTGAAAACACAACCAGCACAACTATCTAGGTGGTCCCTAGAAGCATCGGTTATTCCATTATAAAAGATATCAAGTATTTCGTTTTTCTTGAGAGGATGATCAGGCAAAGCATTAAGTAATTGGAGAAGCCTCCCCCAAGCTTGTGGGAGACTCTCTTCTTCAATTTGCACAAAGTTAAATATTTCTTGCAAGGCATCTTGTTTCTTATGGGCAGGAAAATATTTTTCAGAGAAGTAATATATCATATCTTGGGGACTACGCACACAACCAGGAGCAAGAGAATTAAACCATATCTTAGCATCACCCTTTAATTAGAAAGGAAACAACTTAAGAATATAGTAGTAGCGAATTTTTTCCTCATGAGTAAATAGGGTGGCTATATCATTCAATTTAGTAAGATGTGCCACAACAGTTTCAGATTCATAACCATGGAAAGGATCAGATTCAACCAAAGTAATTAACTCAGGATCGACAGAGAATTCATAATCCTTATCAGTAACAAAGATAGGTGAAGTAGCAAACTTAGGATCATATTGCATTCTAGCATTCAAAGATTTTTCCTTCCACTTGCATAGCAATTTCTTAAGATCATCTCTATCCTTACAAGCAAGAAAGTCCCTAGCTACCTCTCCTTCCATAACATAACCCTTAGGTATATTAGTCAATTCATATCTAGGAGAGCTAGGTCTAGCAGGTGTCTCATAGTGTTCAGTTTCAATAATATCATCAGTTTCAGCATTGGCTCTAGCAATTTGTTCATCAAGAAATTCACCCAGTGGCACAGTAGTATCAAGCAAAGTATCATCATAAGCATCATGCATAGAAGAAGTAGCATCATCAATTACTTGCGACATATCAGAATCAGTAGCAGGTGGTGGTGTCGCAAATTTACTCATAACAGAAGGTGAATCAAGTGCAGAGCTAGATGGCAGTTCCTTACCTCTGCTCGTAGTTGAGGGATAGATCTTGGTTTTTGAGTCTTTCAAATTCTTCATAGTGATCAACAGATATAAATCCCAAGTGACTCAGAGAATAGAGCTATGCTCCCCGGCAACGGCGCCAGAAAAGGGTCTTGATAACCCACAAGTATAGGGGATCGCAACAGTTTTCGAGGGTAGAGTATTCAACCCAAATTTATTGATTCGACACAAGGGGAGCCAAAGAATATTCTCGAGTATTAGCAGCTGAGTTGTCAATTCAACCACACCTGAAAGACTTAATATCTGCAGCAAAGTATTTAGTAGCAAAGTAGTATGGAAGTAACGGTAACGATGGCAAACGTGACAGTAGCAGTGTTGTAGTGATTGTAACAGTAGCAACAGAGAAGTAACTTAGCAAAGATCAATATATGAAAAGCTCGTAGGCAACGAATCAGTGATGGATAATTATGTCGGATGGCATTCATCATGCAACGGTCATAACATAGGGTGACACAGAACTAGCTCCAATTCATCAATATAATGTAGGCATGTATTCCATATATAGTCATACGTGCTTATGGAAAAGAACTTGCATGACATCTTTTGTCCTACCCTCCCGTGGCAGCGGGGTCCTAATGGAAACTAAGGGATATTAAGGCCTCCTTTTAATAGAGAACCGGACCAAAGCATTAGCACTTAGTGAATACATGAACTCCTCAAACTACGGTAATCACCGGAAAGAATCCCAGTTATTGTCACCCTGGGGGATGCGGATCATAACTCGTAATAGGTGTCTACAACCTGCAAGATAGGATCAAGAACGCATATATATTCATGAAAACATAATAGGTTCAGATCTGAAATCATGGCACTTGGGCCCTAGTGACAAGCATTAAGCATAGCAAAGTCATAGCAACATCAATCTCAGAACATAGTGGATACTAGGGATCAAACCCTAACCAAACTAACTCGATTACATGGTAAATCTCATCCAACCCATCACCGTCCAGCAAGCCTACGATGGAATTACTCACGAACGGCGGAGAGCATCATGAAATTGGTGATGAAGGATGGTTGGTGATGACGACGACGTCGATTTCCCCTCTCCGGAGCCCAAAACAGACTCCAGATCTGCCCTCCCGAGGAAGAATAGGAGGTGGCAGCGGCTCCGTATCGTGAAACGCGATGAACTCTTCTCTCTGATTTTTTTCTCCACGAATAGGAATATATAGAAGTGGAAATGAGGTCGGAGGAGCTTCTGGGGGCCCACAAGACAGGGGGGTGCGCCCCCTGGCTTGTGACCAGGTGGTGGCCCTTCTGCGGTTGATTCTTTCGCCAATATTTTTTATTAATTCCAAAAACATTCTCCGTAAATTTTCAGGTCAATCCGAGAACTTTTATTTCTGCACAAAAAAAAACACCAAGGCAATTCTGCTGAAAACAGCATCTGTCCGGGTTAGTTTCATTCAAATCATGCAAATTAGAGTCCAAAACAAGGGCAAAAGAGTTTGGAAAAGTAGATACGACGGACACGTATCAGAGGAGCGTCCTCATGTGGAGGCGCCGGACTCCTGGGCCTCGACTCTTTGTGCCACCCCCAAGGGCAAGTTCTCGTCGCGGGGGGGGGGGCAACTCTCTCGCTCGTTTTGGCGGGGTGGGGTCGCCCGCTGCGACCTTTCTCTGGTCGACCCGAGCTCCGTCGCGCGTCAAGTTCTTCGGCTGGCTGCTCTCGTTGTCGCGCATCCACACAGGTGATGTGCTGCTGCGGAAGAATATTCTTTCGGCGGAGGAGGCGGGGTGTCCTTGCTGTGAGGCTGAGCTGGAGACCGCTAACCACCTCATCTTCGGCTGTCCGTTCGCGGTGCAGTTCTGGCGGTGTGTCGGCCTCTTGCCGGACGGTGCTTCGGTGGGTGCTCTGCAGGACTTTGATGCCTCCCCCGCGGTCGGGGCTGCCTCTCCAGGTGCTTTCGTCCTTCTCTACTGCTGGCGCCTCTGGAAGCGGAGGAATCTTGTCGTCTTCAGGGATGGTTCGCCGTCCCTCGATGCTACCCTCAAAGCGTGTCGGGATGAACTTGTGCTCTGGCGTGCTCGGTTTAGCGCTGATGACTGCCCTCACATTGATGTTTGGACCTCTGTTCTTAGGGTTACGTGAGGTGTGCCCTCCCCTTGGGCTGTCTGTAATCTAAAAACATTCAGGGGGTTTCCCCCCTTTTTTTGGGTAATATATTCAGGTGGTTGAGGGGCTCCCCCTCCTCCCCCGGTGAAAATTCAAAAAAATAAATAAATAAAAAGATGAAGGCATCCCAAGTTCCCAAATTTTGCAATTCATGGAGCTGTCCAATATCTGTGATTTGATAATGTGTTATACAGTTAGCCTGGTTTAAATGGTCCAACTCAAAATTTCAGATTTCTGTTTTTACGCTTTTTTTATGTTTCAATTTCTTTTTTTTTAACTTTTTTAATTGCAATTTGAAAAATTAAAAAGTCAAGCCTGCAATAAGAGTGGAGTAAATATAAAATATACTCCCTCCGTCCCGGTGTATAGGTCATGTACGTAGTTCTAGATAATCAATTTGACTAACAGGTAGAAAAAGGATCGCCAAAACTTGGTGATCTAGCGTCGCCGCCCGCTCCCGTGCAGTGCCGCCGCGCCGCACCGGGGCATCCCCGCCTTCCTCCTCCGGTCCCCCGCCACCACTCTCATCTCCGTCGCCGCCGGCTACGCTGCCAGGGCAAGGCCCGAGCAGCTCGGCGGCGGCGGACTTCTTCTCGTGCGTCAGATGTTCAAGATCGCTGCGGCGGTTCTGATCTTGATATTCTTGACGGTGATGGCAGCAGCGGTGACAAGTCAGATTAGATCTGACCCCGGCGGCGGAGGCATTGGGCCTGGTCTCCGGTTAGACCCGATCCGACCGGTACAATCTCCATGCGCGGCGGCGATGATCGGTGGCAATCCCGTGCACACGATGTTGGACGGTGGGTCTTCGAGCAGATCCGGGTGAAAACCCTACTCTTGGCACGTTGCCAAGGTCGGCGATGACGGCGTTTTTCTGCGTCGTCCCCTTCTTGAAGGCATCGTTGTGGGAAAGCTCCAAACCCCTATCTGCTACCTCCAGGGGAAACCCTAGATCAATCGATCGGATGACGGCGACACTCATTTGTCGTACCCCTCTTGAGGGCGTCATTCTTGGAGGGGTGCATAGGCTCGAGGGACCAGTGGACGGCAACTGCGGTGGAGCGGTGTTTCCTGTGACGCATCGACATCGTGGAGTCTCGGCGGCGAGGCGCAGCAAAGTCTCGCGACGGATGCGTTATGATGAATGCGCGTAGGGAGGAGGAGTTGTCTGGCGCCATGGGGGCGTCGATGGCAGGCCTGGCAAGGTTGATGCGTCGTACCTGCTCTGAAGATGGATTGATGGAAGACGGCAGCAACGACCTATGAGAGTGCGTCAGACCGGTTTGGCCCCAGACCCGGTATGTGGCTTGGTCGGGGCATCCGGCTTTAGATGTTAGGCTTTGGTGCGATGTCTGTTTGGTATTCGACTCGGACATTTGGCACCCCTTCATCAATGGATAGGAGTAGCGACAAATGTTCTCGAAATAGGCTTTCGCCCCGCTTTATAGATAAAGCAACAATCGCATACAAGTTCAGTGAACGACAGATGCCGGGGCCTCGGTGTCGTGGGAACGATTCCGACATTAGAAAGGGGTAGGATAACGGGGCATGATCTATCGAGATGCAAATGGGTGACACGGTGGTTTTAGCGAGTTCGGGCCTCTCACGGTGGAGATAACAGCCCTACGTCTCGTGCTCCGGAGAGGCTTTGCTTATCTATCATGAACACGGAGTTACATGGTGTATTAGAGAGAGAGAGAGAGGGGGGGGGGCAGAATGAGCCCGCAGGGGGAGAAGAAGCTAGCCCTGGCCCTGGGCTATGTGGTGGGGGGTGGCTTATATAGAGTGCGCCACCCCTCACCTCTTATGTTACAATCCGGAGCATTAGTGGCATGATGACAGCCCACTACGAAACCTCCACTATGAGTATGATGCTTCGACTGCCTTGTTGGTCTTCGCATATCCGAGTGAGACATATGGCCGAGTGGTTGACCGTCGTCCGAGTGGATGAACATACTTGTCCGAGTGAATGAACGTACTCGTCTGAGTGACCAGTATGTATGTATTTATCCGGACCCACCTGATGTGTGGACCCCATGGTATTATGATATTTCGACCCTTCATGGGCCTACCTGTTATGTGTATCCCCAACAGTAGCCCCTGAGACTTTGACCGATTGCTGGTAGTCGGTTGGAGTCTGTAGAGTTTTGTTGAACTTGAATGTTGTTGCCAGACCTGACCTAGCAGAATGTTTCTCTTTTGATTTCTCTTCTAGTGGGGGCACGCTGAGTGCACCCACTGGGTGTAGTCCCCGAGCCTCTGTCGGACTGGATGAGTCAGGCAGAGAGTTTAAGTCTTCTAGTGTGGAACTGAACTGAACAAGTGAACTCTCATGCCCTTGGCGTAGTAAATTTCTACAATCTGGAACTGAATCAGTCGGACTGATCTTTGTGCGCTGGGCACGGTAAATAAATATAACCTGGAACTGTGCCAGTCGAGTAAATATTCGTGTGCTTGGCATGTTGAATACTTATTGAGTCTTCCTTATATGATTTCTGGATCAAGGTTAAGTCCCCGAGTGTGGATGATGTCCTTACTCGGAATAATTTTTAACTTAGGCGATACAGAGTCGCAGCTAAGCCCCCGAGTGTGGATGATGTCCTCACTCGGAGTAGTTTTTAACTTAGGCGATACGGAGTCGCAGCTAAGCCCCCGAGTGTGGATGATGTCCTCACTCGGAGTAGTTTTTAACTTAGGCGATACGGAGTCGCAGCTAAGCCCCCGGGTGTAGATGATGTCCTCACTCGGAGTAGTTTTTAACTTAGGCGATACGGAGTCGCAGCTAAGCCCCCGAGTGTGGATGATGTCCTCACTCGGAGTAGTTTTTAACTTAGGCGATACGGAGTCGCAGCTAAGCCCCCGAGTGTGGATGATGTCCTCACTCGGAGTAGTTTTTAACTTAGGCGATACGGAGTCGCAGCTAAGCCCCCGAGTGTGCATGATGTCCTCACTCGGAGTAGTTTTTAACTTAGGCGATACGGAGTCGCAGCTAAGCCCCCGAGTGTGGATGATGTCCTCACTCGGAGTAGTTTTTAACTTAGGCGATATGGAGTCACAGCTAAGCCCCCGAGTATGGATGATGTCCTCACTCGGAGTAGTTTTTAACTTAAGCGATACAGAGTCGCAGCTAAGCCCCCGAGTGTGGATGATGCCCTCACTCGGAGTAGTTTTTAACTTAGGCGATACGGAGTCGCAGCTAAGCCCCCGAGTGTGGATAATGTCCTCACTCGGAGTAGTTTTTAACTTAGGCGATACGGAGTCGCAGCTAAGCCCCCGAGTGTGGATGATGTCCTCACTCGGAGTAGTTTTTAACTTAGGCGATATGGAGTCGCAGCTAAGCCCCCGAGTGTGGATGTGTTTAGCTGAGCGATGGCGCGTGGGACGCCCGAGTGATGAAGACGTGCCGCGCGGAGTGGCGACGCGCGGAGCTTCCAAATCATGTGGACGTATCCCGTGGAGTGGCGACGCGCGGGGCGGCCAAGTGTTGTAGACGCATCCAGCGGAGTGGCGACGCGCGGGGCGGCCAAGTGTTGTAGACGCATCCGTCGGAGTGGCGACGCGCGGGGCGGCCGAGTGGTGTAGACGCATCCAGCACAGCGGCAACGCACCGGGCGGCCAAGTGCTGTAGACGCATCCGTCGGAGTGGCGACGCGCGGGGCTGCCAAGTGATGAAGAAGGATCCAACGGAGTGGCGACGCGCGGGGCGGCCGAGTGATGTAGACGCATCCGTCGGAGTGGCAACGCGCGGGGTGGCCAAGTGATGAAGAAGGATCCAACGGAGTGGCGACGCGCGGAGCGGCCGAGTGCTGTAGACGCATCCGTCGGAGTGGCGACGCGCGGGGCGGCCGAGTGCTGTAGACGCATCCGTCGGAGTGGCGACGCGCGGGGCGGCCAAGTGGTGTAGACGCATCCAGCGGAGTGGCGACGCGCGGGGCGGCCAAGTGATGAAGAAGGATCCAACAGAGTGGCGACGCGTGGGGCGGCCGAGTGATGAAGAAGGATCCAACAGAGTGGCGACGCGCGTGGCGGCCGAGTGGAGCATGTCGTCGAGAATGGCGCACAGAGGCGTCCAGTGATCGTGTAACCTGTGTATGAAAAATAACACAAGCTAACATAAAAAATTCTCGAAGTAATTTGATGTTTGCTGAAATGATTTGTGTAAATTACACCCCTAGACACCCGCTGGGTGTGCCAGGTTCTTACTGGTCCGGAACCAGCAAGAGTCTAAAAGAGTGAAGGATCGGACTGAACTTGTGAAAGTGAAGGATCCGACTGAACTCGTTTTGAGTATTTGACCCAAATGAAGCAGAAGTGTAGTGTTCCGACATGAAAATAAACAACCGAGCGCAGAGGTACACTCGGTGGCGTGATCTCCGAGTGGTCGTCATGCGCGACTTACGTGCCACTCGATAATGCGGAAATAACTATTTAATTGAATGCAGTCTGTGAAGAACGACTTAGCTGTCTGACGACGCACGGGGCGGTCGAGCGAAGTAGACACGTCCGGCTGAGTGGCGATGCACGGGGCGGCCGAGTGATGACGACGCGTCCAGCAGAGTGACGGCGCGCGGGGCGGCCGAGTGACGATGGAGCGTCCGGCTGAGTGGCGATGCACGGGGCGGCCGAGTGATGACGACGCGTCCAGCAGAGTGTCGGCGCGCGGGGCGGACGAGTGACGATGGAGCGTCCGGCTGAGTGGCGATGCACGGGGCGGCCGAGTGATGACGACGCGTCTAGCAGAGTGACGGCGCGCGGGGCGGCCGAGTGACGATGGAGCGTCCGGCTGAGTGGCGATGCACGGGGCGGCCGAGTGATGACGACGCGTCCAGCAGAGTGACAGCGCGCGAGGCGGCCGAGTGACGATGGAGCGTCCGGCTGAGTGGCGATGCGCGGGGCGGCCAAGTGACGAAGACGTGTCTCACCGAGTGGCGATGCGCGGAGCTGCCGAGTGATGACGACGCGTCCAGCAGAGTGACGGCGCGCGGGACGGCCGAGTGACGATGGAGCGTCCGGCTGAGTGGCGATGCGCGGGGCGGCCAAGTGACGAAGACGTGTCTCGCCGAGTGGCGATGCGCGGAGCTGCCGAGGGATGACGACGCGTCCAGTAGAGTGACGGCGCGCGGGGCGGCCGAGTGACGATGGAGCGTCCGGCTAAGTGGCGATGCGAGGGGCGGCCAAGTGACGAAGACGTGTCTCGCCAAGTGGCGATGCGCGGAGCTGCCGAGTGATGACGACGCGTCTAGTAGAGTGACGGCGCGCGGGGCAGCCGAGTGACGATGGAGCGTCCAGCTGAGTGGCGATGCGCGGGGCGGCCAAGTGACGAAGACGTGTCTCGCCGAGTGGCGATGCGCGGAGCTGCCGAGTGATGACGACGCGTCCAGCAGAGTGACGGCGCGCGTGGGCGGCCGAGTGACGAAGACGTGTCTCGCCGAGTGGCGATGCGCGGAGCTGCCGAGTGATGACGACGCGTCCAGTAGAGTGACGGCGCGCGGGGCGGCCGAGTGATGATGGAGCGTCCGGCTGAGTGGCGATGCGCGGGGCGGCCAAGTGACGAAGACGTGTCTCGCCGAGTGGCGATGCGCGGAGCTGCCGAGTGATGACGACGCGTCCAGCAGAGTGACGGCGCGCGGGGCGGCCGAGTGACGAAGACGTGTCTCGCCGAGTGGCGATGCGCGAAGCTGCCGAGTGATGACGACGCGTCCAGCAGAGTGACGGCGCGCGGGGCGGCCGAGTGATGTAGACGCATCCGTCGAAGTGGCGACGCGCGGGGCGGCCGAGTGATGTAGACGCGGGGCTGCCGAGTGACGAAGACGTGTCTCGCCGAGTGGCGATGCGCGGAGCTGCCGAGTGATGACGACGCGTCCTAGGTTACTCGCCTACTTGTTATGTGTATCCCCAACACTCGGCACATTCCAGCCCAAAGAAAGTAAAAGAAATCAGGGAAAAAGCCACCTAGTGGCGGGAAGCATCGCTCCTACTGGGAGGCAAGGTGTCGCGCTGTCGCCTGAAGCAAATCCAGCATGCCATCCAGACGGTCCCGGTCTCGCTGTCTAGAGAGGGGGTCCAAGGAGTCAGACGTCTGCCTCGGGAAGATCCTCTCAATCACCATCTTATTGCGCGTCGTCCAGAGGGTCCACGCCATAGCGGCGAAGATCACCCAGAATAAACGGCGGTGTCGCCCAGGTTGGTTGGCCCTAGTTTGGAGAAACTCCGCGAGATCCTGGACCTCCCAGTCGGGTCCAAGTGCCTCGCGAACGAATTGCCACATATCCCTAGCCACAATGCACGAAAAGAAAATGTGGGTCGCCTTCTCCGGGACTGCACATAAAGGGCACAGGCCGTCCCCTGGGCCGTGCCGCTTAAGCACCTCCGTCCCACTAGGGAGGCGGTTGCGGAGCAGCTGCCACACAAAAAATTGAATTTTTAGGGGGAGGGGTGCCTTCCATAGGGGCGAGAGCCAAGAAATGATTGGTGATCGACAAAGGGCTTGATATGCCGAACTAACCGAAAATTCCCTAGAGGGGGATAGACGCCAAGCCACCGTGTCCAGATAGTCCGGGAGTATGTGTGGCAAGGCGTCTAGCAGGCGGTTCCACTCGGCCGTTTCTATCGGCCCGAATGAACGCCCGACCCTGATATCACATTGCCCTTGGCAGAAGGCTTCTGCTACAAGAAGAGAAGGGTCTACACAGATGGAGAACAATGTGGGGAATTTCGTCCTGAATGGCTCATCCCTAGCCCAAGGGTCCAGCCAGAACTAGGTCCCCTCCCCATTCCCTATATGGAGTCGAATCTCCTTCTTTATCTTTTGAATATTGCGCCAGAATTGGGAGCCGCCGGCGCGAGAACAAGCGAGGAGCGGCTCACCCCTTAGGTATTTTGCCTGGATAAGTTGGAGCCACAAGCCCCCCTCGTTTCGGAGGATGCGCCATACACACCGTAGTATGAGGGCGGTGTTCATGAGGCGGGAGGCTGTGATGCCCAACTCTCCACGTTCCTTGGGTAGGCATATATCTGCCCACTTGACCATGTGATACTTTTGTCGGCCGTCAGCGGCCTGCCAAAAGAACTTGGTGAGCTCCTTATCGAACGAGCTATAGACACTCTCCGGCAGGATGTACAACCCCATTATAAACATGGGGAGGCTAGCCAGGTTAGCACTAATGAGGATCGTTTTACTTCCCTTGGAAGTAAACCGACCTCGCCACGGTTCAGCTCGTGAAGCTACCCGACCAACTAGGGGATCGAACCCAGTCGTCAGGATTTTCGACTCAGCCAGAGGCATCCCCGGATAGGTTGTCAGGAACTCCGCTAGTCTGCAATTGAGGTTATTAGCAATCCTGACCTGTTCCTCCGGTGAGTAGCCTAGGACAAAGACCTCACTTTTATCAAAATTGATCTTCAGTCCCGACATCGCTTCGAAGCATGGCAGGAGGAATTTAAGATTCGCAATGTCAAGGTGTGACCCTTCCACCATGATCATGGTATCATCCGCATATTGAAGGTGGGTAACCCCTCCTCCAGGGATCAGGTGCCTGACAACCCCAGTCAGATGGCCGGCCGTCCGAGCTTTGTCTAGAATTCCGGCCAGTACATCAACGGCGAGGTTGAAGAGTAGCGACAAATGTTGCCAACATGAAGGCTTTAGACATATTGATGTATTACTTTGTAAGGTCTCTGTGAATAATTAATAAAATAGCTGCATGCATCTATCAGATGCAGAGGCCGGGGGTCATCCTTCTTTTCTAAAAAAATCAATTTGACTAACTAAATCTATGTTATATGTCATCACTAGATTGGTATGCAGATGTAGTTTCTATAAAAAATATCACATGTAATTCATATTTGACTAGTTAAGTTGTCGATCTAAAACTACGCGCATGTCCTATACACCTGAACGGAGGTAGTAGAAAAGAATGTTGCCGTGCTTAAAGTTGTGTGCGGGTTGCTAGACTTACAATTGCTCATATACGAGGCTCATCAGCAAATCTTTGCCGAGTTGTTACCCTCCCCTCCCCTCGTTCACATTTTGTATTTCACCCCTTGGTAATTCTCGTCTACCTCCATCACTGCATACGGTATGGTAGTTCTTCCGCCCTTCACTACTGGAATCTGAGATTTCACCCGCTTCTAAAATGTTTGTCAAGTGCATTTTTGGGGGGAACCCGGCAAAGAATTCTTTGCCGAGTTTTTTTACATCGGGCAAAGAATTCTTTGCCGTTTTTATTTACACTGGACAAAGAAATCTTTGCCGAGTTCCTTTTATTTTGCTCTCGGCAAAGAAATCTTTGCCGAGTTTTCTTTTAGCACTCAGCTAACATTTTTTTTAAAATCTTCTCCTTTCTCTTTGCCGAGTGTATTGTCATTGCACACGACAAACTATTAGCTTTTTCATTTTGTTTTCCCTTTTTCTGCTTCTTATCGTTAGTACATTATTTATTTTACTTTTCTGTTTTATGCTCATTTATTTCTACACAATTTATTTTGTATCCCACCCCTCTATATATATATCCATTTATAGACATTTTAGTGAATATAATAAAAAAAATGGTGATGCGACCTGTGCTTCATCCGTTGGCATTGAATTTCTTTTTTCTACACTCAATGTACACCACTACATGATCCATGTAAAAATTTGGCATGTTTGGGTGTCCGCTAGCTAGATATTTATCGAATATAATTCAAGTTTGAACTACCAATGAATGAAAAAGTTGGCAAAATTTTATTGAAAAATCATATATGTTTTCAGGACTTATAAAAGAAAAGGAAAGTAATTGCAAACATGAGGGCGCCAAGACTCGACCCCGAACATGGAATTTTTAGGTTTTTAAATTTGAAAAACGCAAACGAACTCCGAAAGGCATGAAACTTTGCATGGTTTGATCATACGATCCTTTTAGTGCATTGTAAAATTTGAGAAGGTTTCGTAAAATTTATGACATGCATTGCTTAGAAATCGAATCAACTATGAGGAAGAAACATGGTTTGGAGAGAGAACATGTCTAATTTGAAGGCAAAGCGACCGATACTTCATATGTTGGCGCTGAAAAAAAAAATCTACACCGAACACACACCACTACATGATCTATGTAAAAATTTGCCATCTTTCGGAGTCCGTTTGCTATATTTAAACCATTAAGTGCATTTCTAGACATTTAACGAATATAATTCAATTTGAACTATCAACGGATGGAAAAGTTGTCAAAATTGGATTGAAAAATCATATATGTGTTCTTGAGTCCATATTTAGGCCTTATATAAGAAAATAAAAGTAATTTCAAACATGAGGGCGCCAAGACTCGGCCCCAAGTATGGAGTTTTGGGGATTTTAAATTTTGAAAAATGTAAACGAACTCCGAAAAGCATAAAACATTGCATGGTGTCATCATATGATCCATGTAGGGCGTGGTGAAAATTTGAGAAGGTTTAATAAAAGTTATGACATACATAGAAATCGAACCATCTCCGAGAAAGAAACGTTGTTTCGAGAGAGAATATATCTAGTTTGAAGGCGAAGCAACCGACACTTCATCTGTTGGCTGTGATTTTTTTCTACAATCAAGACAAACCATTACATGATCTATGTAAAAATTTGGCATCTTTTGGAGTCCCTCTTCTATATTTGAACCATTAAAAGCATTTGTAGATGTTTAGCGAATATTATTCAAATTGGAACTGTAAGTGCTTGAAATGGTTATAAAAATTGGATTGAAAAACCATATTTGTGTTCTTCAGTCTATGTTAGGTCTTATGCAAGAAAATGAAAGTATTTCCAAACACGAGGGTGCCAAGACTCGGCCTTGAACATGGAGTTTTTTTTATCTTTTAAATTTGAAAAATGCTAATAAACTTCGACAAACATGAAACTTGGCAAGTAGGAAGAAAACCAACCAATGTTTGTTGGGAAAAAAATAACTTTTCATCATTTATTTTACTATTTTTTAATGAGCATAGAAAACACACAATCTGCCTGCTGCATGCTTTATTCTTATTGGTTGGAAAGAAATGACCCGGATCAGTGACATGGCATCAATCCAATCATCCATCACGTCAAAATCCAACACCCCACCTCTCTCTCCGTGTTCTCTTTCCTCTTTATGCCTCTCTTAAAGCATCTCCAACAGCCTTTGTATATTTGCACTCACTTGCTATTTTATAAATCTTGGTCAAAAAACCTTCTCCAACAGCCTTTTTATAAGTGGTCCCCCATCAAATTTTTTTACAAAGCTTGCTATATTTACACCCACACTTTGCATATTTGCCAAGCCAAAGGCCACTTTGTAAATTTTTAGCAAGCCTCCTAAAGCCTCACTTTGTCTCAATGACAGGTGGGTCCGTGTACTAGTGTGTGTGTGCTGCGCGTGCGTTGTGTGTGTGCGTGTGTGTGCGCGTGTGTACGTGTACGTGTTTTTTTTTGTGTACGTGTACGCGTGTGTGCTGCATGTGTACGTGTGTGTGCTGCATGTGTACGTGTGTGTGTGTGTGCTGCATGTGTGTAAGTGTACCCGTGTGTGCATGTGTACGTGGACGCGAGTTGTGCTAGTATACATATACATGTACGTATGCTAGTGTGCAATGTGTCTATGACAAACTGTCGCCACATGTCATTGTGTGTTTTGGGCAAATATTGCAATCCAATATACAAAGGCTACCAAAGCAAAAAAAACATGTTGGCTTTGTAAACCTTCTCTCTCCTCTTGCTATAACAAGTTTTTAGCAATCCAATATACAAAGGCTATTGGAGATGCTCTTACCTCTTTTTTCCACAACTCATGAACCACCGGTCAACCACAGCGGCCTCACTACTCCAACTCTGCCTCCCTCGTCTCCGTGCCTCGTCGGTGGCCTCGTTTCCCAGCCCTCTCAACCATTTCCCACATCGAAGATCTGCATCACAACTCCTTCCTCATCACACGATGTACGCCACCTGCCTCCACCTCCTCCAATGGATCGGGGCCTCAAGAAGTCACCGCGATTTTGGAATCCCTGTCGCGCAACTGATACGTCTTCAACGTATCTATACTTTTTAATTGTTTCATGCTATTATATTATCAATTTTGGATACTTTATATGCAATTATAAACTATTTTATATCATTTTTAAGAGTAACCTATTAATCCAGTGTCCAGTGTCAGTTCCTATTTTTTTTTGCTGTTTTTGATCTTATCAGAAAATCAATACCAAACAGAGTGCAAATTGGATGAAAATTTACGAGGGTTATTTTTGGAAATAAAGAGACCCAGAAAGCTTTGGGAGGAGGCCAGAAGACCCACGCGGTGGCCACGAGCCTGGAGGGCACGCCCTGGGGGTAGGGCGCCCCCCCCCCCCCCCCGCCCCGAGCTCGTGGGTCCCTCGTGATACCTTCTGACCTAATTCCACTTCTATATATTCCCAAATACCCCGAAAGCATCAGAGAGGAACCCGAAATAATTTTTTCCCCACCGCAAGTCTCTGTTCTTTCGCGATCCCATCTGTAGGCCTTTTCCGGTACTCTGCGAGAGGGGGAATCGATCACGGAGGATGTCTACATCAACCTTAATGCCTCCATGATGATATGCGAGTAGTTCACCATAGACCTACGGGTCCATAGCTAGTAGCTAGATGATTTTTTCTCTCTCTTTGATCTTCAATACCATGTTCTCCGCGAGAATCATGGAGATCTATCCGATGTAATCTTCTTTTGCGTTGTGTTTTTTGGGATCCGATGAATTGCGAGTTTATGATCAAACTATTCATTGAAAGTAACTGAATCTTCTCTGAATTCAATTATGCATGGTTTGTTATAGCTTTTTAATTCTCTCCGATCTATTCGTTTGGTTTGTCCAACTAGATTGATTTATCTTCAGTGGGAGGGGTGCATTATAATGAGTTCAATCTTGCGGTGCTCTATATACCAATAATAGAAAGGACCAACACACGTATTGTATTGTTGCCATTAAAAATAAAATGACGGGGTCTGAACATAGTGCTTGTCTTATTTTGTCTACATCTTGTCATCTTACTTAATGTGTTTCTCTATTCGGTATGAACTTAATACCATAGATATAGAATCGTTTCGGTCGATTAGTGGAGTAATAGTAGTAGATGCAGAATCGTTTCGGTCTACTTATCACGGACGTGATGCCTATATACATGATAACATCATAACTATGCGCTTCTCTATCAATTGTCCAACATTAATTTGTCTATCCACCGTATGATATGCGTTCGAGAGAAGAGTCTAGTGAAAACTATGGTCCCTGGGTCTATTTAATCATATTTGCTAAAATCCTAAAAATACCCGTTGTCTTTATTTATTTGTTTTTTACTTTTTATATTTAATTATCTATCACTATCATAAGTAATCCTTGCAAGTAACATGTTCAAGGGCAACCCTCTTGCCTACGTTGGGTGCAAGTCTTTGGTTTTGTGTGTAGGTGCTGACGACGAGAGTTTGCCTTGATTCTTGTACTTGTTCGATAACCTTGATTCTCACTAAAGAAAATATTTATCGCTACTATATTGCTTCCGCCTTCCTCTTCGAAAAAAATCCCAACGCAGCTCACAAGTAAGAGCAACCTCACTCAGCCTTCGTTCATCTTCCCTGTCTTCCTTGGGCACCCAAGTATTGCACGGCTGCGTGCAGTGAAGTCTCCAGGATGTGTCCTCTGGCGGCTGTACTAGTAGTAAACGGTTGTGCTCATGTCCGTAGCAGTTTTTCTTGGATGATTATTGTGTCTCGTTGTTTGTACGTTGTCAGATTGGGGATTGATCCCATGTGTTGTCTATATATGAATGCGTCTTTTGTTGTTGTGGGTGCACGTCTTCTCATATTGGGAATTGATCTCATGTGTGACCCTATATGAATAAATCTTGTAGTATTTGGGAGGCAAATATGTGGCTGCTGTTGGCCATTTTTTTTTTTCAATTCTGCTACATAGGATTGCCGAGTTTTGCACTCGGTAAACCTTGCCCCTATGCTAAGTTTCTGCACTCGGCAAACCCCTGTGCCACATGGCATTGGTCATGTTCACTCCGTTCCGTCTATGATATCTGTTTGCCGAGTTTCATGAGTTGACACCCGACAAAAAAAAATTTGAGTTCATGTGAAAAAGAACACATCAAAGATAACATTGCTGAGCCCTTTTCAGCTGAGTCCTTTTTGCTGAGTTATGAACTCAGGTAAAGTCTTTGCTGAGTTTGTTTTGCCCTTTGCCGTGTCTTCCAGGAACTCAACCAAATCATCGATTCTAGTAGTGCCTAACACTATTCACAAGGCCCTATCTACGGCTCATGCTTGAATTGTTGGCGTTGGGACTGGGTACACGATGGTGGCTCTCCGACAAGACAACATGCATGTGTGCCGGCTTGACGAATGAATCCGGCCAGTGATGCGTATTCTGAAACATCGCCTACCTTAACCTCGGCAGGCGCAACAATCTTGAACTTTGAAAATGGCTACCGCAACCTTGAAGGGGGCTTCAAGAACCTATGAGCTCTCCCTCTTGGCATGGACGGTAGTATGACCGCGATGCATGACCTGGAAAATAGGGCCGACGCTGCCCAGACCGTCGCCGCTGTGATGGCAGTGACCATCAGCGAGTACAGCCACCTCAAGTCGAACTCCTGATCCGAGATTGAGCTTCTCTCATTATTGCGGGCATAGTTTAGTTCTAGCAGGGGGAGGGCACCCCAGTCTTAGCCAAAATTGTGAGTCACGCAAGACATTTACATGCATAATACAATCCAGTAGAAGAGAAACTACAGACTACCTGGTAGCATACGAGGGAATTACTACCAATACATCGGCAAAGCAAGCCGCCTCAAGCTGCTATCCACAAACATAATTTCATACTGATGTTGGGACTCATGATCAGGGATCAAGTTTCTCTTGTTGTCTCTGGCGGAGCTTAGATCTAGTAGGGGGGGCGCCGCCCCTAGGCTTAGCCAGAGTATGGAGAAAAAAGCATAGGCTTAGATTAAAGAAAAAAACAATATTTTGCCGCCTCCCCCCGTCCCTAATGTTTACATTTAGCCTTTCACACTGCCCCTTCCCAGGAATTCTTGCCTACCTCTGCCACTGATACATCGTGACAAGTCTTCCGCCCCCAAAATATATAGAGAACAATATCAATGGCTCATGCTTGAGCTGTTGGGGCTGGGATTGGACACACGATGGTGGCTCCGCGACAAGACAACATGTATGATGTCGTATTTTGAACAAATCAGGCCAATGGTACTATTCGGGAACAATGACTACCTTAACCTCATACCAGGCGAATAATCTTGAACTTTGCTGATGACTACTACGGCCCTGTGTTTTGAATTTCGGCCGTAAAAATCAGATTTCGGCCGAATTTCGGCCATCTCGGCCTGGGGCGAAATCTATCTTTCAGCGAAATTGGTCAAATTTTAGTTAAAATTCAGTCAAAATTTGATCAAATTTCAGCCGAAATTTTTAAAAATGACCGAAATTCGGCCATCTCGGCCTGGGGCGAGAAAAATTGCAAACCGAAAATCAAAACGCTGCTACGGCCTCGTCAGGGGCTTCATGAACCTAGGAGCTCTCCATCTTGGCCTGGACGCAAGTCCTACCGCGGTGCAAGACATGGCGAAGAGGCTTGTCACTGCCAAGACCGTCGTCGCTGTGATGGCAGTGACCATAAGTAGTGATCCAAGCCGCTTCAAGCCGATCTCCACCAACATAATTTCGCACTGGATGCCGAGACTCTTTATCGGGGATTGAGTTTCTCCCTTGTCATCTCTAGCGGAGCTTAGTTCAAGTCGGGGAAGGAGGGGCACCGCCCCCAATCTTGGCTAATACTGTGAAGGAAAGAAAATATAGGAGGCTTATATTATTGAAAAGAAATTAGATTTTTGGCTCCCTAAATGTACATATTTTGTTTTTCGCCCCCTTACGTATTCTCGTCAAGCTCCTCCATTGCTCTAATATTCGGCTTTTACTCTAGCCAACTCTAGGTCATACCTTCGTTACTTTGCAGGTGTGTTAAGCTTCGTAGGTTGTTTCCTAGGTGTAGGATTTTCACGGTTTGAACCTCCTTTTTCCGAAACAAAAAAAGGCCATTCGAGATTTCGGTCCTGGTCTCTTTGGTAGACTCCTTGGTCCTAGAGAAATGGTCTCCGGACACAATAAACCCGGACGGAGGAGTAAGTGTATGATAAAATGGGTCACCGTACTAGATAATTCTATGAGTACATGCGCTAGACGCCGGAAAACCATTCAGTTTCCTGGCAGTCCTTTCAAGTTTCATCTATGTTTGTGCACAGTTGCCCTTTCATATTCCCCAATTAACGATGGTTTGGCTCCCATCCCTGAGTATGAGGCGAAACTAATACCCTGCCGAGCCGTGTGCTGTTCCAACTTCTATAGCTCTGACGAATCGATGGTCAACAATCTCCTCCTCATCCTCACCAAATTCATGACAGGCCACTCTGTCTTTAACGTCTGCATTGGAAACCAGGAAATTACTGCAACAAGGAAAACGAAGGTTTGGGAGCGGCCTTTATAAACCACATCGAACAGCGCCGATTCATTCGCCCCTAGTACTGGCTACTGCTCTGCCGGCGCAGGACGCCGTCCATCGTCGAGGTTCTTCAGACCCATCAGCTCTTTACAGCGTATACACTACCTAGTACTAGCTCTTTGACAGCAATCTCTGTTTTCAGGTGCTCAAGGGGAATAATGGAGCTGCAGCTGGACGCCCCGACGGCGCCGGTGGCATCCGACAGCAGGGACTGGTCGGAGCTGCCTCTCGACGCCCTCACTTTGGTCTTCGCCGGGCTCGGCGCCGTCGAGGTTCTCATGGGCGCGGGCCTCGTGTGCCACTCATGGCTTGAGGCGGCCAAGGCGCCTGAGCTCTGGAGTAAGGTGGACATGGGGCGCGGGGAGCGTGACGAGAAGGTGATGGAGAAGAAGACGGGCATTCCTTGGCGGCGGGGCATTAATATAGACGACATGTGCGCAATGGTAAGGGTGGCCGTGGACCGATCCGACGGGAAGCTGGAGGTGTTTGCGGGGGCGTACTTTGTTACTGATCGGATCCTCGAGTATATTGGGGACAGGTACCCATCTTATTTTCTGACTTCCAGTGTTAGATTTGTTTTGAAATGCGTACGTTACTGAACGTTTTGTGTAATCAGTAGTACTTAGATCATGTGGTCCTTTTTTTTGGAATTTCTATTGCCGCTTTTTCGACTTCCTATGTATCATGTTTGCATCTTGGTTGATATCTTTTGCATCATCTTGAAGCTGCAATGCAATAAGAAAAATCCCATGATCTTTTCTACTTTCTAGGTCACCCTCTCTGAAGGGGCTTGAGCTCGTATCATGTGACGAAGTAACCAGCAAAGGATTCACCTACCTGGTAAACAAGTGCCCTCTGCTAGAAGACATTGAGGTTTCGGATTGTACGGAAGTCTACGGGGACGGAATCGTGGCCACAAGCAGGGCATGCCTGCGGCTGCGACACCTTAGACTCGTCCACATCGCAATCTGGGCCAAGGAACTCATGGCCGTCGTCGATGGCTGCCCGTGCATGGAGCATCTCTCGGTGGTCAACTGCCACAAAATAGTTGTCGACGACGCCTTGCAAGCAAAGTGCGCCACTGTCAAGACGCTAGAGCTTCCGACTTGCCAGTTTGACCATCATATTTCCGATGAGTGTAGCTTGATGCCTGACTGGGACGATTTTTATGAGAGTGGTTATGATTATGAGTACGAAGGATAAAATGTGAAATGGTAATTATTGTTCGTGATAGCTGCCTATGATGGCCAAGCGATGTACTCCTATAATGCAAGCAAAAGATGGAGGGAGTACTACTATAACGTATAATTGGGTTTGCGATAAAAAGACGAACTCGGTCCTAATAGTTCCCAACTTCTTTGTAATTCATGGAACTGTCTAGCATTGTTGATGGATGGCAATGGCACTACTACTGGTGTAAACACACCTACTCTAAGTTCCCATTCTCTTTTTTGTGAATTAATGATCTTTTTTCTTATACTTAGCCAGGATTATAATCGGGGTTTATTACTCATTTTTGTACTTGCTGTTTTATTTTCCAATTACTTCTTCAATTGAGAGAAAGAAAGAGACTAATAAGAATTCTCTTATCCCATTTGGAAGGATACCATGCCCTCAGCGTCGAGGAACATGTGCTAGGGTGTATGTGCGACTCGTTCAGATCATGACTTCAAACAAATATAAAAAAATTTGAAGTATGCTGCAGAATACCAGCAAGAAAAGAGGGAATGCAGTTCAACCATAGACATCTCCTCCTAGACTCACTTTCCTGTTTGGCACATATGTGAGCTGCTTCGTTTCGTCATTCATATCCTGACTAAGAGTATCTACAGCCGGACTGGCAAATCCGACCCCTCAAACGCCCGCGGACGCGACGGGGCGCGTCCGCGGACAGTGATCGGTCACCTATTAAATTTTTATTTTTACAGTAGTCATGTCCCTCGCTTTATCCCTATACGCATGTCCCTCGCTTTATCACATGCATGCAACGGATGGACATGAAGTGAGAAAGAACAAACAAAGAGAAAATGCAGGCTCAATCCTATGTGGCGGATGCAGGACCACTCGAGCATGCCCGGGCACTCCTCATAATCATCTCATATATGAGATGGATATGAGTGGTGTCGGTCAGTCCGGGCGTTTGAGACCCGTTTAAGGTGCCCGGCTGAGTAGCATTTTCGTGACCGGGCGGCCTGTTCAGGCGTTTAAGACGGATATAAGGGGTCCGGTTATAAATGCTCTAATAAAACTCATTTGGAAGCTCTCAAAATTAAGCTCGTGAATCTCTGAGTTTCCATTTACTCTGCGCGCCTACATACTTCACCGACTAGCAACACATGCGTCGACAGAGCACGTGGGGTGGTGCCACACATAATGGACATAGGTTTTCCTTAGTCTTCGGTTCTTGTTTGCATAACCCCCGCAAAAAAATTGTTTGTATAACTAGAAGCGCAACTAGGTTCTCCTTGACACGTTTTTAAGAAAACTGGGTTTTGTCGAATATTTTTATTGGCCAATCGCCAATGCTAAGCGTCGGCCCACATGCAACATTTTTGTCATTTGTGTCACATCATTGCAACTTTTTTCTCGCGACGAGTGGAAAATATTGCAACATTTTGAACCCATCCCTACAGTAAAAAAACTTATGTATGCAATGCAAAGACTCCCTATTGGCCGATCGCAGCAAATCATCAAGAAATATCATCCAACTTGTATGCAACATAGAATCCAAAGCTTGCAACAACACAGAAACAAATTGTAGCATGAATGCAATATTTGCAGCAGACTCCAAAGTCATCGCAACTTGTGGCTTCATGAACCTTCGAGCACTCCCACTTGGCGGAGAGCCGAGTCTGGCGACGGTTCACGACCAAACAAACTATCAACATTCGCCCAAGTTCGTGGTCGTCAAGAGCACCATCGTCGTGACGGTAGTGCGGGTCAACGAGGCCAGCCGCCTCAAGTCGATATCCACCTTCATAACTTTGCACTGGGTGCGAGGACTCATGATCAGGAATCGAGCTTCTCTACTCATCGTTGGCGGAGCTTAGTTCAGGTCAGGAGGGCCGACACCCTCATCCCTAGGCAGATCTATGAAGAAAAAAGTACCAAGGGGCTTAGATTTGAAGAAAAAATGGTTTTGCCCCCAACCCCTCCACTAGTATAGAAAACCTTATAGGTGTAGATAATTAATGTTGTCGGCCCAAAATGGAACGTTGCTGGTAGTTTAACAAAATAGCAACAAGGGGGAAAAGGGGGGCAACAACTCTATAAGAGCAAGTACAATAGTGGGTTTATAGCATGCTTACATGGAATTTTTGTCTATGTGAAAGAGAGAGAGATGAAAAGGTAAGGAGAGTGGGCTCTCATGTAAGAGCAAGTACAATAGTAAGCTATAAGCCCGCTTACATGACAATTTTGCCTATGTGGAGGAGAGGGACATGAAAAAGTAAAGGGAGTGGGCTCTCAGGCATGAAAAAGTACAAGAGCCTGGCTATATGTGTGCTCCTAGGCAGATGCAATAAATGTGAAGAAAGAGATAGAGAGAAGATGAGAAAAAATACTAATCTTATAGCCAACCTTATAGCTAACCTTGTTGTATGAGTGAATGTATGGGTTGGCTATAGATGATATGGCAACATCTTATAGTCAGCAGTTGGCTGTTTTATTAACCATGCCCTAAAAGCCTAGCTATATGCGCATTCCTAGACAAATGCAATAAATACAAAGAAAGAGATAGAGAGAAGGTGCAAAAAAGTAGTACTTTATAGCCAACCTTATAGCTAACCTTATTGTATGTGTGGCTATAAGTGATGAATATATGTGGCATGGTAACATCATATAACCAGCAGTTGACTATACTATTAACCATGCTCTAATATGGTACTATTGGCCCTTGGTTTTATGCTAAATATCACGCGCGTGCTCTCTTTTTGCCACACCACTGAAACTGCTAGTACCCGCGACGTGCAATAGGGATTCCTTCTGTAGATGGGCGCCGCTGTTATATTCACAACAAATTTGACAAAAAAAACCTTATAATTCTTAAAAATATTATGGTAAATTTGATACTTAATTTTTTTAAGTAACTACATCCTTTATTAATCATGAATGTTCATAGGGATACATATGATATCGGCATAAATAGAAGCCACACATGACGCGTGAAGAAAGAGAGGAGGCCGCTTTGGCAAAGGCATGAGCCTCTCCATTACATCGTCTTCTTTCGTGAATGATCTTGACATCTTGGAAGGAGTTGACTACACTGATTGACCGCCAAAATATATTACGTGCGAACCAATAAGATGACTTTGATCCTTGTCGTAGCTAAAAAAATTACCCTACTAGCTACACTACTAAACTACTATTGGTAGGCGCTCTAGAACGCAGAAGAACACCGCAGAAGACCCACTACGTGTGCGTCGCTCCTCATCGTTTTCTCCTCGCTCACCGGCCGGTGCGCGGGGCCGCCCCGTCGACGATGGAAGCCCCAATAGCGGCAGCCACTGCGGCATCATCCGCAACCTGTGTGGCGCCGTCCGCAGCCGCCAAGAGCATGGACTGGGCAAAGACCACTTCGAGCATGGCCGCCCCTCCGCATCGAAGCGGGCATACACAAAACCACCTGGGGCCATCGTTCGTTTTGAGACAGGTGGCGCGAACTCCACCTCAAAGCGTGCAATGGCGACATCGGCAATCGCCTCCTCCTCCTTCTCCTCCTCCTCCACGGATTCTAGCACGCGGAACAACGTTGGTGGAGGTGGGAGCAGGAACGGAGCCACAGGGACGACCGACGTGGCCGAGGGTACATTTAACATTTTTTAAAACTTATATTTTTTTATGTCTACACTTTTCATAACCAATATACATTTTTTTTGTGCATCATGAACATTTTTCTTCATACACGTTCAACATTTTTCAAATACTTGGTTACCATTCAAAAAATTATACTTTTATGGCACTTTTTTCATATACATTGTACATTTTTTTGTATACAATGAAAAGATTTTTTATATACATGTATAACATTTTCATATACCTGATTAACATTTTTTTTCATATATATGTTCTGATGTTTAATTTTTTTCATACACATTCTAAATTTTTCATATATACGAGAACAAAGTTTATACACAATTAACATTTTTTTAAATTACATGATCAATATTTTTTAATATACATATTTTTAAAAAATTCAATATATATTAATTGTTTCAAATGCTGGATTAACATATTTTAAATACTTGGTTACCATTTTTAAAATTCTTGATTAACATTTTTTATGTACACGCTTAATTTTTTCATACACATTGTATTCATTTTTTTCGTACATGAGAAACAATTTTCTATGCACATTTAACATTTGTCAAAGGATTGATTATCATTTTTCAAATGTTTTTTGCAAAGTGTTTGTTGTAAAGTATAACCAACAGTAAAAGAAGAAGATAAAAACGTGAAAAAAAAATGAAGCTGTGTCCTTCTGCACGCCTGGGTTGGCCTATCTTGCGCTTGCCTTCAGGTGAGGCTTCCCTATGTCTCGCTCAAAACGAGATATAGGCATGCCAACTCGACGGATTTTATTAGGTTATTTTTTATTTTCTTTAATATTTTTCCCTTTTTATTTTTTATTTAGTTTCTTTTAATTCAAAAAAATAAAAATTCAAGAAATATTAATATATATATTTTTTCAAATTCGTTAAACTTTTTGCAAGATCGATGACTTTTTTAAAATTTTGTTGAACTTTTTTTCAAATTCGATGAATTTTTTTCAACTTTTATGGACAGTTTTTCAAGATCGATGATTTTTTTTAAAAAGAGATGAACTTTGTTTTAAGATCGATGATCTTTTTTCAAATTCATTGAACGTTTTTCAAAATCGATAAAGTTTTATAAAAATTTGATGAACTTTTTTTCAAATTCGTTGAAATTTTTTCAACTTTGATGAAAATCTTTGCAAGATCGATGATTTTTTAAAAATATTCATGAACTTTGTTTTAAGATCGATGATTTTTTTCCCAATTCGTTGAACTCTTTTCAAGATCGATGAACTTTGTTTTCAAATTCGATGAACTTTTTCCAACTTTGATTAACATGTTTTCAAGATCGATGATTATTTTTTAAACATGAACTTTCTTGTAAGATTGATGAACTTTTTTTCAAATTCGACGAACATTTTTTCAAGATTGATGATTTTGTTTTTTCTAATTGGATGAGCCTTTTTCAATATTGATGAACTTTTGTTTCAAGATCGATGAACTATTTTCAAATTCGATGAACTTTTTTGAAAATCAATGAACTTTTTTTCCAAGATCGATGAACCTTTTTTCAAGTGGATGAACTTTTTTTGAAATTGATGAACTATTTTTCAGTTTTTGTGAATGTTTTCTCCTAATTCGATGTTTTTTTTCAAAATCATTGATTTTTTCTTAAATTTGTGATTTTTTTAAATCCATGTACATTTTTTAATTCCCGATTTTTTTTTTACTTTTTTGCGTTTCTTTTTCCAAACTGGTGAACCGCGACCTGTCCAAATCGATCGAGCGACAGGATCGACAACCGGCGCCAACAGCGCCGATTAGGAGCACCCAGGGGGAAACCATTGGGCGGGGCGGCAGCCATGGCGGCGCCACCCACGCCCGGCATGGGCGACGGCGAGAGGGAGGTCCCGGAGGCCCTCTCCAGATCTGCCCCGACTACCCAGCCGACGCACCAGCGAGCCTCGCGGGAACATGACGCCGCCCGCAACAGTGACACCGAGCCCCCCCCCCCCCCACACACACACACACACTGGCGGCAGGCGCACCCGTGGTGGCGCCAAGCCCAAAGCGTGGCAGCTTCCCTGTCCGGCGTGTAAGCCCAAAGCGGACGAAAGCGCGGCGCCATGGCCAGGAACTCCCCAAGCGTCGGCGGCGTAAGCGGGCCTCCTCCGCGAGGCGAAATCGTCGTCGTCAGCAATCAGGGTGGACACGGTCCGGGCCGGTCCGGTGGCTACGTGCGCGCCTGATGTGACGAAGTGGACGACTGCGCCAGCGCCTACGTGCGCGAGAAATTAGCTAACAACTGAAACTTCAGCGAAACCAACAAACTGAATTTTCTGAACCTGACGAAACTGAACCAACGTAGCTACTCTCTCTCTCTCTCCGTAACTGCCAGTCATAGTCTCTAGTTCATGATCGCATGACCTTATCTAGATGAGTTTGTTACGGAGGTTATTAACGTAGTGGCCGCACCTGCATGCTCCTGTTACATTTGTAACACTCGACAGATACATGAACATACTACCTGTTTCTCTCCTATTGCTCCTTCTTACACTGACGAAACTGACGAAACTGAAGTGCGTGAGAAATCCCGACGACCACAGAGGGACTCCTCAAACAGCAGTGGTGGCTTCGCCTTCAGAGCGTCTGGATCGTGCCGGCTAGGCGTTTTCCTACCTGGGGTAGCTGGTGGCCTGTGTACGTGCTGTCGCCATCGCAGGACTTGATGCCAGGTTTGGGGTCGACTCCATGGTCGAGAACTTCAGATCGGCGCCGGTGCACGCACGCCAGCGATGGCGAGTGGCGCCAAGAGGCTATGGCACACTGGGAGGTGAGGAAGGAATGAGAAGGGATGCTCGGGGACATGATGGTTCACACGGGGGCTGCCGGTGGCCACGACGTTGAGGCATGACTATGTTTTCTCTGTCCGACCGAGCGGCTCGGTTAAAGACCGGACCGGACCGACATTTTCTCGGACCGAAAATTGCAGCCCGGACCGACCAGTTTTCCTACCGGTCCTAGACCGTACGGTCCGGTCCTTAACGGGCCACGAGCGGACCGAAAAGCTTGCTCGTGCCGTCCACCCTTAGTCGGCAATGTCGGCCAAGCGCAGGCCGCGCGGCACCCATGGGAGGAGCAGAGGACAGGGAAGCCGGAGCCGTTGTCTGCCCGGTCACCACGGACTCCATGGCGGCAGCGGGGGCGGAGGCGGAGCGAACCATCAGATCGCCGTGTATTCGCCTTGGCTACGTGCATCCAGGATTCCAGGACTGGTGGTTCGGTATGACCCTGCACCGCCGCACGTTGCTTCTCGGCTCTTGCTGATTCCGCCGCTGTCGCATAGGGCATGATTGGAATGTAATGTCGCTCCTCCTTCAATGTTCCAGTGATCGAAGGATGGAGAGGAAGAATACAACGAAAATAGACTCGTGTTTCCAGCCCATTGCTTCTAGCTCGGACATACCTGACAATGCAAATGCACCCGAGGAAATAGCTGCAAAGGTCATATGCGATGAGTTCATCAACATGTTCGACGATGGTACGTATTCTTGTGTGGTGTCTTTGGATCGGTTATTATTTTCCTTGCACCCCTCATGTCCAAATCCTGGCTCAGCCCCTGACTGTTTGTGTTAGATGTAATAAACAGAAAATTACAGAGTGTATGACACGCTTATAAGTTCGGTAGGTAACTGACATTGCTCATCCACGTTCTTTCATGGAAACATATGATGTTACTGTTTGTTCTTGGGGTTCAACCGGTTGGCAACGCAGACTCTTGTCACCACTTGGATGATATGTACTGCTAGATCTAGCTGACTCAATGATGAATGTGTGTCGCCTGGTCATGAAAGTCGAGCTATCTACTGCTCTGTTTTGGCTGGTGGCACAGACCTTAGATACATGTCAATCATACCTTGTCTGAATTCCGATGAATTTCAGTCACATTAGAATAGTCACCTTCCCGAAGAGAATTACTTTTGTGTTGCTATAAAATCTAAAGATACATTTCTGCCAAGAAACTAGCAGATGTATGGAAATTTAGAGAGACACATGCTACTAAATGAAGAATAGTGCTCAAAATACTTTATGCAGTAAATACAATAGGCTCTGGCATCTGGGCATGCATTCATCAAAAAATTAAACCTTCCTCTACATGAGGAAATCTTTGATAGCCTGCAACTCTTTGATGGTATCTTTGATCAACATTCTACTCATGGGCATTTCCTGGGAGCAAGATACTCCGAGTCTAAGAAGTGAGGTCAGGCAGTCAATCCTTCTCTCATCAGAAGGATCATACGTTCTTGAATAAATAGAAGAGTCACCTGTGGCTAGCGACCCCTTCTCGACGCGGGAAAAAAGCCGCATGTCAACAACGTCCATTACTCCACTATGTATGGCCATTTCAGCATACTTGTGGAGATTTAATCCTTGTATGAACATGCTATCGGTGGGCCTCTTCCCAGTTACTATTTCTAAGATGAGAATTCCGTAGCTGTACACATCTCCTTGTATAGAGATCACATTTCCAGCACCATACTCTATGACATTGAACATTGGAAGATATTAGCATTTCGGTGATGTAAACCGTTCTAAGGAAACATGGGGAAGAAAGCGAACTGGACAAACCTGGAGCAGCATACCCAATCGTCCCTCTAAATCCCATTGAGCTCGTTGAGTTTTGGGGAAAAGAGTTTCCCTCGGTAAGAATCCTAGCAAGTCCAAAGTCACCAACATGGGCTACCAAATCAACATCCAAAAGTACATTGCTTGGCTTAAGATCATAGTGAGCAATCGGTGCAGCGCCGTTGGAGTGAAGATAATCCAGTGCATATCCCACATCGAGTAGTATGCTCACTCTTGTAAGGAGATCCAAATGCTTCTCCTCATTTTGGTCTGGATGCAACCAATCTTCTAGACTTCCATTAGGCATGAACTCAAAGACGATTGCTTTGAAGTCGTCCCCTCTGGAATCAATGCTTGAACACAATGTCATTATCTTGACAAGATTTCGATGTCGAGTGTTTCTGATTGCTTCGCATTCCATTGTGAAACTTTTGAGTGCACCAGGTGTTTGGAGTTTAAGTACTTTGATAGCAACAATATTTGCACTGTCACCGCTATCTCCGCCCAAGTTTCCTTTATATACAGAGCCAAAAGTGCCACTACCCAACAAGTTTGCTGCTGAGAAACCATTTGTTGCTTTTACCAATGTAAGGTAAGAAACCGAAGGGTAGCCTTGGATAGTTGCAGTCGAAGGGTTACCATTTGATCTTTGCTTGTTCCAAGCAAGCAGGAAAAAGACCAAGAAAATGACACCCAACACCGCAACTAGGGGAATAATTATTGTTTTCAATGGAAGTTTGTTCTTCTTTGTTGATTCGACAGAACATGGGGGCAGGTGAAGATCCTGGATTCCACCACAAAGTTTATCATTACCTTGCACTGAAACTGTAGTAGCATTCGTGAAGATACCGGTAAACGGCACTTCACCAAAGAAGTTATTGAAGGAGAGGTTTAGATAGTGAAGTGTGTTGAGGTCCTCCAAAAACTTTGGTATTTGGCCTGATAATTTGTTGCTTGAGAGGTCTAGGATTTCTAAACCCTTCAGTCTACTCAAGAGTGGCGGAATACTACCTTCCAGGAAATTGTTTTGTAGATATATGTTTTGGAGAATCTCACAGTCACCGAGGGTAGGAGGGATTTCATGTGATAATCTATTTGACACCGCTCGGAATTCTACAAGGTTTTTTAGTTTTCCAATTTCAGACGGTATTGACCCCTCCAAACAATTATAGGAGATATCCAAACCTAGAGAGAGTGTGCTGATGTTGAATAAACAACTGGGAATTATCCCTGTCAAGTTGTTGGTTGAGAAATCAATATTCAGTAAGGATACCAAGTTCCCCACAGTGCTTGGTATGCTACCGCTGAAAGTATTGTACCCGAGATACAAGTTGCTTAACTGAGTAAGATTTCCGATGGCTAAAGGGACACTACCACTTAAGTTGTTCCTGCCGAGGGACAGATCTCCCAAGTTGGTAAGGATGCTCAAAGAAGATGGAAGAGTTCCCGTGAGAAGATTATTCTCAAGGGACAGGACCTGCAACTGGAGAAGATTGCCAATCCTTTCAGGTATGTTCCCTAGTATTCGGTTACGAGAGAGGGACAGATATACGACCGACGTTGACAGGTTAGAGATCGACGAAGGAAGCATCCCTCCTAATTCGTTTGAGGCCAAGTCCAGATACTGTAACTGGGAGCAGTTAGATAAGGTGGACATGAAGTTCCAGTCACTTGGATTTGTAGCTTGTAGCAGATTGTTTGAGAGAGCCAGCGATTCAAGATTCTGCAAGCCTCCAATCTCTGGAGGAACCGTGCCACTAAAGAAATTGTACCCGAGCTCAATTCTCTGCAGCTCGGAAGAATTTGCCAATATAGCCGGGACACGGCCATGAAACTGGTTGTAGCTCATGTAGAACAATTGGAGGAGAGGGAGGTCAGCGGATGCACCTGCAGGTATCGTGCCACTAAGCGCGTTGCCAACAACGGACAAGCCTCTCAAGGAAGAAATGGTCCATATTGGAGGAGGGATGAGTCCCGAAAGATTGTTAAACTGGACCGAGAGCAAAGAGAGGCGGGGCATGCGGCCAAAGGATGAAGGAATGGCCCCTGACAGAGTGTTGTTCCCAAGGTTGAGCGTTTGGAGCCAAGACAAGTTGGCTATCGGCGGCGGAATCTGCCCCGACAAATTGTTGGCGAAAAGGTTGAGGATCTCCAGGTTTTCCAAGGAGCCTATCTGAGCAGGGATCTCACCTTGGAGGAGGTTATTCCTGAGATTGAGGATCCGCAGCTTAGTGCACCTTCCCAAAGCTGCCGGGATGCTCCCTTGGAGGGCATTCAGGCTGAGGTTCAGCACCTGCAGCCTGCTCAGCCGACCGAGCTCCGGCGGCAGTTTCCCTCCAAGGTCGTTGTCGCCAAGGTTGAGTTCCCTGAGGAAGGTGAGGTTGCCCAAGAAGGGCGAGACACGCCTCCCCGCCAGGTGGAACGAGTTCAGATTCAGCGCGACGACCCTCTCGGGGTGTCGACGGCCGCAAGTGACTCCTCGCCACCTGCACAGGGGGTTGGACGTGTTCCATGAAGACAGAGCGCCTGCTGGGTCCGAAAGCTCCGACTTGAAGAAGAGGAGGTTGAGCTCGTCGGCGGTGCCGTTGCTGCTAAGCACGGCCGAGCAGAGCCACACTGAGAGGCATTGTAGCGCCACCGCCCGCATCAAGCGGGGGAGAGGACACGATGAAGCTTGCATCGGTCGTAGGATAGATGGCAGTGGCTTTGGCTGATGGCAACAACTCACGAAGCTCTGCTGGGAAGACGAGATGCGATGGTGTACGGTGGTGCAACCTTGCAGCAAGCTAAGTAGTAGAGATGCATCCACATGTACGGTGGTGTCTGTAGTCAAGTAAACGCGTCAAACGGCTGGACGTCAATGTTCCGGTCTTCCGTTCACATCGATGATGTTGGTTCGACGCTCAAGTATGAGCATCTTCTCTCCGCATGCCAGCGCTGCAAACTTGTCTTGTCCCCTGACCTAGCGTGTGCACGAACCGGCCGGGCTGTGATCCAACGTCAGGGAGCAGGTAACACCAGAGACACCGGACAACAGGTCACCGTTTAATTGACTCTGTAGCCGGCCATCCTGCATCTTTTTCCCGGTCGATGACTAGCTGCCAGTACCTCTAAATTGACGGGGTGGGTGCTATGGTTTCTGCATCTGGGACAGCAGGACCCCGAGTCTTCGGTCAATCCCATGACTAGGAATGCCGTTTCTCTAACGATGAAATTCCATCGACTAGCCTATATTACATCCGTATCTAGGTAAATCTAAAGAGACTCTAGGCATTGTCTCTATTTTGCTGTTAAGTTACTGTAGGCATTTGATGTTTCGGGCTGGAGTATGTTAGGTGGCTGTGGCTTTTGGTATTATCTCTCGGTCTGTAATAGGGGTAGTTATTTCCATGCTGTCAGGTTTTCGCCCCATGACATCCGTTTCGATGGCGGGCGGATGTAATGGGTTTCCTGGCAGTGCGTTGGACTCGCTACTCTCTTTCCCTGTCCCCTGAATGTTTTTTGAACTGATGTATTTACATTCTAGTAATGAAAAGGGGGTTAGTCCGGTTTAAGAAAAAATGAAACAAGTAATTCGGAACGGAGGGAGTAATATATACTAGGAGCACCGTTATCCCGTCCACTGGGGCAAGGGCTATCTGGCGGTTACCCGCCCAAGAGGATCCTATCGGTCACTTTCCGGGACGTACGGTGATCCCGCCAGAAGGATCATGTGAGAAGAAATTTTATGCTTTGGTTTTTTACTAAAGTTCCATGGGCATAGAACAAATCCTATAGATTTCAGATTTGACACCATATCCTTCAACTTTTAGAAACATAAAATAAACTTTGGGAAGGAAAATAACTAGCACACGCATCATCTTCGGTGTGTCGTAAGTGCTGATTATTTTTTACTTTTTATATGCAGACATTTTCCACCCATTTACCCCCTTCATTATAATGTAAACAACTTCTTAAGCATGAATGCTTTCTTAAAGTTGCAACTTTGACCCTTTTTTTTCATATCAATAATATATTTTCTTATAAAAAATATATATGATGTCACTGATTCATTTCTTAGTATCAATAACATGTTATACAGTGACCTATTGAGCTGTGAGGTCACCGGTCAAAACTAAAATCCTGATCTACACGCCCGCCCGCTAGGTCAATTGTCGAATGCTCACTCGTACTCCCTTCGTCCCAAAATAAGTGACTCAAAAGTAACTTAACTTTGCACTAAAGTTAGTGTAAAATTGAGTCACTTTTGAGTCACTTATTTTGGGACGGAGGGAGTATAAGTTTGCAAAACTACACCCACCCGTGATTTTGCATAGTTATATAGAGTAAACCGCTTTTGTTCATATCTTCCTTGGAAGGAAAGTTACCTTATTTTTTTAGTTTTTGTTTGAATATTCAATTAGATCTGTTTTTTTACCACATGATAGAGGGACAGTCATTTATGCACACGATATGCACACGAACTGTTGGATGAAGCTGAAGAGGCAGTATGTGTACGACATGATCCGTTCATGAAAAACTTGTTGAAAATCCGGTCAATCTCGTTGAATTTGAACTATTGTTGTACTAGACTTATTTGCATGTTATATATGAATGATTTGTCCTATTTTCTATCCGAACTTTGATGAAACTCATCGTGTTTGCATGAATCCGGTTAGTTGACTAGCGAATCTTCTATTCTGTTTCAGCGCCAACGCACGACTCGCTGAGTGTGTGCATCTAGGGTAGTTGGGTGAAATGTGGCCACCGGCAGCACTGCACAACCAACCCAGATCAGCGGCGACGGCCGAAGCTGTTATGTTGCGCTCGGCGACGGCCGAAGCTGTTATGTTGCGCTCGGCGACCATGACGACAGGTGTGCAAGAAAATCCTACAATCAGTCTCCCGTTGATTTGTATCATGTTACTGGTCCAACAATCCAAATTAGGCCACACCATTTTCTTGATTTAGATGGAATTAGTTAGGCCAGTAATTTCTTGTTTTATCCTCACAAATTGGTATTGCAAATTAGGCATGATGCATTGATTATATCATTTATATTTATTTTTTTGTCAATCATGGTGCTAGTCGATGATAGTCGGACGGGGGTCAACAGGAAGTTGGAGTTATGGAGGCAAACCTTGGAATCGAAAGGTTTTAGACTTAGTAGGACTAAAACCGAGTACATGAGGTGCGTTTTCAGTACTACTAGGCACGAGGAGGAGGAGGACGTTAGCCTTGATGGGCAGGTGGTGCCTCAGAAGGACACCTTTCGATATTTGGGGTCAATGTTGCAAAAGGACGGGGATATTGATGAAGATGTGAACCATCGAATTAAAGTCGGATGGATGAAGTGGCGCCAAGCTTCTGGCATTCTCTGTGACAAGAGGATGCCACAAAAGCTAAAAGGCAAGTTCTATAGGACGGCGGTTCGACCCGCAATGTTGTATGGCGTTGAGTGTTGGAGATGCGCATGTTGAGATGGATGTGTGGCCACACAAGGAAGGACCGAATCGGGAATGATGATATACGAGATAGAGTTGGGGTAGAGCCAATTGAAGAGAAGCTTGTCCAACATCGTCTGAGATGGTTTGAGCATATTCAGCGCAGGCCTCCAGAAGCCCCAGTGCATAGCGGACGGCTAAAGCATGTTGATAATGTCAAAAGAGGCCGGGGTAGACGAACTTGACATGGGAAGAGTATGTAAAGAGAGATCTAAAGGACTGGAGCATCACCAAAGAACTAGCCATGGACAGGGGTGCATAGAAGCTTGATATCCATGTGCCAGAACCATGAGTTGGTCGCGAGATCTTATGGGTTTCACCTCTAGCCTACCCCAACTTTATTGGAACTAAAGGCTTTGTTGTTGTTGATTGTATTTGTATGGTCATGAAGAGGAAAATTATATATTCATTTAAAACAATTATATGCACATTTGCTCTTTTAGCAGTCAAGAAGCCAAATTTAAACAAGTACAAACATCAAAAAAAAATTCCCCACTGACCATATAATTTATAAAAAACGTACAATATATTTGTCATGTTATTTTATTTTTTTCGTTACATGCCCTCCCCGCGTCCCCATGTCTAAATCCAGGCTCCGCCCCTGCTTCAAGGTGAACATGTAATTAAGCATGCTATAAGCATACGAATGTCTGGTTGATCATTGGTTCCCTCCGCCTCGTCGCGAGTGGCGGTGCGAGCACCAAAAAGCTGTGGGTTCAAATGCGTTAATCTCTCTAAAATTTCTGATTTTTTCTACGCAAATATGAACTTGCAAGCTGACCCCATAGCTTACATGTGGAATCGCCCCTGCTCGTCGCCCTGTTGTACCCCCTATTTCTCTACAAAAACATACACACATGAATTGTTTGTGGGTGCACGTGAATGAAACACAATATTCTGGGAAAACCAAATGAAGGGGGACAGTGATTCTGGCGAATGCTAAAAAGGACGACGAGATAATGATCCTAGCCGAACCATAACGAGTGGCATGCATTTCCAGGGATGGTAAGATAAAAGCACAACACATACAATAGTGTGCTCCATAAAACTCACAATTTTTCAGAGTGTCAGTAGCACTCACATAAACTTGAGTTTCGGAAATCAGACTCCTCATAACGTATGCAAACGTATAAAGAAATAAACGAGAGCATGCTAGGGAAATATATTTTGGTTTCTGGTTGTAGATACACTCTATATCAAGAGCGATAAGGTGGCCGCTGTGGAGAGAAGAAAATTCTAGTGGAGATGGATGAGCTTCTCATAAAGGAAGAAATCATGTGGAAGCTGTAAGTGCATCTAGTGCCCCTTAGTGATTTTGGTGTATTGAAGACTTATAGGTTAAGGGACTAATATGTTTGTGAGTGTACACAGGCTCTATAAGTCTATGAGGAGTTTGATATATACGATGAATATCGACCCCTAAAAATGAATGTCTTCAACTGAAGACTTTGGTGAAGAATTTGCTGAAGACTTTGGTATTTCCTGAAGACTTTGATATTGAAGAAAACGGTGTGACCTTGAAGATATTAACGAAGATTATGAAGCATGAAGACTTTAGTTTTTATTGTTTCTTTTCTTTTCTTGAGTCACAGGAAACACCGTACTGTTAAAGGGGGTCGAGGTAAAACTAAGGAAAAATTTCCATCTGATGCTCAGCTCAAAAACCTCAACATAACCCAATTCCTCGAGTGAAGCCTTTGGAAACCTCTTACAGTTCAGTCAAGTTCTTCAGTGACAGAGACGATGTTCTTCTGGTCTCTGAGGAAATTGGTCTGACTAAGGAGTTATGATTTCGCCAGTGCGAATTGCCTACAAGTGAGGAATATGATAGGCCCTGAGGAATTTGACAGTTCAAATTCCGACCGTTGCTGTGCTTTGCGCCAGCTGTCCAGAGGAACTTGACACTTGTCATTTGAGAGCATCCCATTCCTCGAGAACTTTGAGCGAAAATCATCAGTGAGAAAAAAAACCCAAAACCAAACCACCAACCCAAAGTGATTGAGCATCACTGAAGAAATTGTTCCTGTGTGGAACTAACACTTGTTACCTTTGAAGACTGTGTATCTTCCAGACGGTCATGGTCTAGTGCATCATGCAGTCAATTGGGGATCGCCAGGTAACCGTGGTCTAGAGCATCCAGCAGTAAATTGTGGATTGCCGAGTGACCAGTTTGTGAGGGTTTTGGAAGTCTACCCTGAAGACTTACCACGAGTGTTGGGCGAGGTCTGTGTGACCTTAGCTCAAGGAGAATACAGTAAGGACTGCATGTCCTGGGACTGTGTGTCTTCTGGTTTAAATACCAGGCCGCTCCAAACCAGACGTACGACTGTCACAGCAGTTGGAACTGGGTCATCAAATCATTGTCTTCATCGAGCCTCTGGTTCTATTTCCTCAACCCCTTCATTTCCTCGTATATCCGTTGATGAAATTGATCGTTACTGTTTGAAGAATTTGTGTGAAGACTTTCTCAATTTCCTCACCCCAAATTCTTCAGTCACCGTATCTTCTGCCTGCTTATCCTGTTCACGCTACTTATGCTCTGTGTATGTTTCATTTCATCATGATGACTATACTGCTGCTATGTTTCACATGCACTTAAGTGCTTATTCCGCTGCGAGTAGTTCGTTACTTAGCAAATTCCTCAACTAGTATTTCCTCAAGTGACGAATTTGTAAAAATCGCCTATTCACCCCCCTCTAGTCGATATAACGCACTTTCAGAAGCAAAGGTCTTGCATTGACAAAATGATTTTGAGGGACCGTAATACACTTTTTCCAGAGAAAGGCCTCTTGCAGGGCGAAGAAAAATAATATATCTGCTATCAAGAGGAGTGATGGACCCCTCACAGAGAATATGGAAGAAATCATAAGTATCACAAATTTGTTCTTTCAACAACTTTCTACATGTGACAATGATGTTGATCCTTCTCGTATTATTCCGATTGTGAAACCTCTTGTCACTAATGATATGAATGCGGAACTTTGCAAACCTTTTTCTGCGGAAGAAATTAGTGATGCTCTTTTCCAAATTGGTCCGTTAAAAGCACCAAGATCGGATGGGTTCCCTGCAAGATTTTTTAGAGGAATTGGGGTTTAAGTAAGGAGGACATTGTTAAGGCAGTTCAACAATTTTTTATCTCAGGAGTTATGCCCGAAGGTATCAATGATACTACCATTGTCCTTATTCCCAAAGGAAAAGAAATCCTCAGTCCATCAAAGACTTCAAACCAATCAGTCCGTGTATTGTCATCTATTAAATTATCTCGAAGTGTTTGCTGAATAGACTGAGACCGCTCCTGAATAGTATGATCTCTCCCACTCAGAGTGCCTTTATTCCAGGAAGGTTAATTTCTGATAATGCACTTATTTCTTTTGAATGTATTCATTCGTTGAGTGTGTTAAAAGATCAACAGGGAGATTTTTGTGCATATAAGTTGGACCTAGCAAAAGCGTACGATCGAGTGGATTGGCAATTTTTGAAGAACATGCTTGGGGCTTTTGGTTTTGCGTCGACTTGGATTAACTGGATTATGACCTATGTTACATCAGTGATGTTTTCAGTTTGTTTTAATGGGCAACTGTTGGATCCTTTCTATCCGTCTTGTGGACTCAGGCAAGGGGATCCTTTATCTCTGTATTTATTCCTATTTGTGGTTGAGGCCCTCTCTTTGATTTTGAAGGACGCATGTGATAAAGGTGCTCTTAAGGAGTTTCAGTTGAACAGACAAGCTCCAGGTATTTCCCATCTATTGATTCCGGATGATAATCTTCTATTTTTCAAGGGGTCCATAGATCAAGCCTTAGTCATTAAAACTATTTTGGCGACTTATGAGAAGGGAACTGGTCAGCTTCTGATCCCCGATAAGTGTTCTATTAAGTTCGGCAAAAAGTGCAGTAAGGAGGATCAGGTGGCCACGATGGTTATTCTAAAGATTATTGCGGAAGGTTTTGAGGATAAGTATCTTGGTTTACCGGTGCCAGAGGGTAGAATGAAGGTGGGTAAATTTCCGTCAACCAAAGATAAGGCCTTAAAAAGATCATCATATTGGGTTGAAAAGTATGCCTCTAGCGGTATAAAGGAAACTCAAATTAAGGCAGTGTTGCAAGCGCTCCCAGCGTATGCCATGGGTATATTTAAATTTCTAGCCTCTTTGTGTGATGAGCTTACCCAGATTATAAGAATTTTTTTGTGGGTGACAAAGAAGACAGAAGGAAAACCCACTAGTTAGTTTGGGATAAACTAACTAAGCCAAAAAGAGAGGGAGGCATGGGGTTCCGTGATCTTAGGTTATTTAATCAAACACTCTTGGCTAAGTAGGACTGGCGGTTACTGGTGTATCCGGAGTCGTTGTGTGCTAAGGTTTTGAAGGCAAAGTACTATCCCAGTGGTAACATCTTGCATGCAGTCTTCCCGTAGTCCACATTAGTGAATTGACAAGGTATTATGCATGGACTGGATCTGTTAAGAAGGGGGTCATCTGGAGAGTGTTCGATGGTAAAAATGCTAATATCTGGAGGGATAACTGGCTTCCTAGAAGTCCAGGACTAAAAGTTGTAGCAAAAACAATCGAACTAGAATGAAATGGGTTTCTGAATTATTCATGAGTGGGACAAGACGATGGGATGAGAATTTGATTAGGTACTTGTTCTATCACCATGATGCCGAGGAGATTCTAAAGCTTCGTATTCAGTCTGTGGGAGAGGGTGATCTAATTGCCTGGCACTTTGAGAAAATGGCATGTTTTCTGTCAAAAGTGCGTACAGAATGGCTTTAAACCTTAAAGAGAGTAAGGGTGATACTAGAATGTCCAACACTCCAGGTAATGTGGAAAGAATATGGGATATTATTTGGAAGACCAATGTTCCGCAAATAATAAATTTTACCTGACGAGCTGTGTCCAACGGTTTAGCGGTTCAGGTAAATAGAGTATCCCATCACCAAACGGTGTCAGGTATGCGTTCTATATGTGGTGTTCAGGATGAAAGTATTTTCCATGCCCTTGTGACTTTCCCAAAGACGCGTGCTTTCCGGTTCGCCTTGGGTGAAGTGTGAAAGATCCCAGGTGAGGAGTTTTCTAGATTTACGGGCCAGACTAGTTCCTTATTCTACTTGACTAGTTGGGCTCATTGGTACGCGAGCAAGTTTTATTCATGTTCTGGAGAGCTTGGCATCTGAGAAACAACTTGATTTTTGGAAGGGGGGAATCCTTATCCACCTCTGTTATTTTTGTGCAAAATTATTGGAAAACTTTTTCATTAGCCAACACCGGTGGTCAGGTGGACTTAAGCAACAAAGGTAAGGGGGTGATAGATAGTTGGAAGTACATTATTCTTCCCGCAAATGATCGTGCTATTTGGAAGTTGCCGACTCCTGAGTGTATCAAGCTTAACATGGATGCTAGTTTTGTGGAGAGTGTGAGAGCTGCTAGTGTTGGGGTTGTCGCCAGGAATCATTTAGGCGAAGTCTTCGTCTCTTCAGGGGATTTTATTCATTCGTGTATTTGTGTGGATGAACCGAAACTCCGTGCGTGCCTCGCCGGGTTATACATGGGTATTACACTTCACAAACCAATTGTTTTGGAAACTGGTAGCTCCTTTGTTGCATCTTTTCTGGTAAAAGAATCCATTGACAAGTCTCCTCTTATGGATCTGAAAAAGGAAGCGCTAAGTGTCAAAGTTTATACAGGACCTCAAGATTGTGAAGATTGATAGGCAGGCTAATAGGGTCGCACATGAGATTGCTAAATTTAGTTTTGATAGTAGGTTGTGCTGTAATAGTGTCCCGCCCTGCGTGGCGAACTTATGTAATGAACGATTGTAAGGATGTTGTTAATTAATTAATATATGGGCGGGGTTTTAAAAAAATCAAAATAGTTCAGATTTTTTAGAATAAACTTGACTTTCTTTTGCGAAAAAAACCAACGTTTAGGAAAAAAAGACAAAATTTATTTGTTATTATAGGTCATTATTCACACTATTTTTGCTAAAATTGTGTTTTTAAAGAAGTCAAAGGAGGATTTCCTTTGTGGAATTTTTCTCACAAGTACAATGAAAGGTCAAGTTTATTTCAAAATTATTTTAAGATTTTTTTGATTTTTTGTTGAATTACTAAAAAAATATATAGGATGTAGATACACCCAGAAACCAAACATTCGCGGCCGAGCATGCTACCACTACTTCGGAAAAGAGAAAATAATGCTATAACACAAGGGCAGGAGATGATTGTCAAACAACAAGTATTATGTGTTATCTCTGTCCGAATTTGTTGGTGCCCTTCGTATTTTGTGTCAAAGTTTAGGCGTAGATTTGAGTAACAAAATATAAATTGTACTATGCCACAAAACTTATATTGTTGGATTCATGTTTCAAAGGGGTTTTCAGTAATACAATTTTATGGCATATAACTTATTTTTTGTAGTAACTAGTTTGTGATGAATCTTATGACAAATAGGGCATAACATTTTCCGACATGTTGAATATGAAGAAAGAAGCAAGCCTTGGTCCTTACCGGATGTTAGCTATTAGAGCATGTCCAACCTGTACAAATTTGACCTTCTCTATCTCCGGCAACAGCCGGTCACCCCTGGATTTTAGATCCAAAGCATTTATCTCTGACATGTTGAATACGAAGAAAGAAGCAATCCTTCTATTTATCCGTCCTGACAATCACACCTTCCATTTTAAAAGCCTCAAAATGATGCACACGTCGATCATTAAACAATACAAATACACAAAACAATGAATCTAACATATAGAAGATGTCTCTGTTGAGATTTAATTAACACATGTGTTAATTAAAGATAATTCCCACTATCCCTAACCGCAATACACAAGAGAGCGATGGTTCGCTCCCGTTTCTCCAAGCCATCGCGTCTGTTCGATGCATCCCCTCAGGGCTATGTATACATGTAATCAATCTCATCAATAAAGATTACCGTTCACTTTACATCTCTGTGTCCATTGTGTCTTTACTTTTACATTCAAGAGTAGTTACTTTGTAATTTCCTGGATTTTACATCCAAAGCATTGTATCCGTAATGGTTACAGGTATTTTTCTTTAAAAATAAAGAGCTAACTACGAGTATGATAAAATGGAATACAAGCGCTAAAGGCCGGAAACTGTTCGGTTCCCAGGCAACCCGTTCAAAGTAGCCCTTTCATATTCTCCAATCAACAATGGTTCACATCCCTGACTATGAGGCGAAGTTAATAGCCCGTGTAGAGTACCTCTCAGCGAGCCATTACGAATCGACGGTCAACTATCTCCTCCTCATCGTCACAGTATCCATGGCGACTCTGTTTTCAACATCTGCATCGGAAACCAGGAAATTACTACTCCTACTAGCAAGGAAAACGAAAGGTTTTGTGCTGGCCTTTAGACCTCTTCCAATGCATTGGTGCTTAGGTGAGGTGCTAAGCACATTAAAAACCTTAGCAACTAATCTTCCCAATGCATAGGTGCTTAGCTTTTGTTGCCAAGCTTTTCTCATTCAATTGTTTAGTAGTCATCTTGCATAGGTTTACGTGCTTAGCACCGTTTCTTCCTGGGGTCACCGTAATGTTCTCTCTCCTCTTTAATTGCGTTGCCACATCACTTTTTTGCATATGTGACACCCTTAGCACCGGTACACGGTGGAGCACTGGGAAGGGCCTTAGGCCTTATTAAAATATAGAAAGCTGAGCATCGATGCCCTGATAAATTTCTTTGGCACCGGCCTCACACCGTGCAGGTGTAGCCCGTAAAAAAGTGGGACGCATACGTACATAGAAAAATCGAGGAAGCCAACCTCCCGTCAATCCTTCGCGCGAGTTTCTCTCGTCCACCTCCAGAAAAATTCCCCTTCTCCTCAGATCCATCTCCTTCCTCACCCATCCTCGTCTCGATCCGGCGTGGATCTCCTTCCTCACCTCCTCACCTCCAGGCTACGTATTGGTCGGCCCAAGGTCTGGGCAGATCGGAGGAGCGAGCAGAAGAGTCTGGCGATGTCCGCCGAGGCGCCGCGGTGAGTGGAGGTGGTGTGCGGCGGCGGACGGACGGCCTGAGGCGCCGCGGTGAGTGGGCTGATGTGCGTCGGGGCTACATAGTGGAAGGCCTTATAAACCACATCGAAAAGCGCCGATTCATTCGCCCCTACTACTGACTAGTACTGCTCTGCCGACGCACAGGACGCCGTCCATCCTCGAGGTTCTTCGGACCCATCAGCTCTTTGCGGTGTACACACTGTACCTAGTAGCTTTCTGACACGCCAAGCTCTGTTTTCAGGTGTTGAAGGGGGATGGAGCTGCAGCCAGACGCCCCGCCGGCGCCGGTGGCACCCGACAGCAGGGACTGGTCGGAGCTGCCTCTTGATGCCCTCACTTTGGTCTTCGACAGGCTGGGCGCTGTCGACGTTCTTATGGGCGCGGGCCTCGTGTGCCACTCATGGCTTGAGGCGGCCAAAGCGCCTGAACTCTGGCGTAAGGTGGACATGCGCGCCGGAGATTTGGATTTTGACTACCCATGGAACACCACGTACGCAATGGCGAAGGTGGCCGTGGACCGATCCAACGGGATTCCATTTTGTCTAAAAGGACCACGTCGCGAGTGCAAATGTCAAAAAAGACCACCTGGGAGTAAAAACGCCGGATCAGACCCCCCCCGGTCGCCACCAGCGCGGGCGGCTGGGCCTAGCCGCCACTGCCGCTGGCGGCCGGCACTGTTCGCGGGCCCGGCCGCCACCAGACACGGCGGCCGGCACTGTGCGAGGGCCCGGCCGCCACCACACGAGGCGGCCGCCACTGTTGCTGCATGTGCCACTGTGGGCGACGGAACGGGGAACGGGAGGCGGGACCGGCCGCCAGCTCGGGAGGCGGCGGGTACTGTAGCGCCTGCGCGCGCCGACAAGGCCAGACGGCGCTGATTACGAGGCGGCGCTGATTCTCATGTCAGATGCTGCCGGTTTCTTTCGGTGCAAATTCCGCATGCTGCCACTGCTTTCGGTCGAAATTCCGCACGCTGCCGCTGCTTAACGTCTGATGCCGACATTACAGTGCTCCTATTGTTCTTATAAACGATGTTGTTCTCTCGCTCTCTCACACGCACTCTGCTCTCTCGCTCTCTCTCACGCACACGCACTCTGCTCTCTCGCTCTCTCTCAGACACACACACTCTGCTCTCTCGCTCTCTCTCACGCACACGCACTCTGCTCTCTCGCTCTCTCTCACGCACACGCACTCTGCTCTCTCGCTCTCTCTCACGCACACCCACTCTGCTCTCTCGCTCTCTCTCACGCACACACACTCTGCTCTCTCGCTCTCTCTCACGCACACACACTGCCTCACATTTGGATTTTGAAGAAGTTGTAGTTAAGGAAACGATATATCAAGGTAAGCGCTGTCCATTTTTGTTGATTGTGTTCGCATGCATAACATTTTTCCTCCGTTTGATTTGTGTCTAAGTGTGTATTATCTGTTGTTACAGGCAGCATTTCGTCACTTCATGGAGTAATTTGGAGCTTTAGGAGAACGATTTGCCGTGTGAAGTGAACTACTGAGTTGAAGATCAAGGTATGATCTTTGCAGTACATGAATTTTCTTGTGCATGCACGTTGGAAATTAATTAGCTTTGTAACCCGACATTAGCTATGCGATGTTTACTGCTTAGAGGTTAATTTCGTAAGCGATATTTTGCATTTATAGTAATATTTGTCAAACCAGTATGTTGAAGATGTTATAGATCAATGTTAGCTGTGTCTAGTAGTACTATATTTTTTGACATGCAAGATGTCTTTTTGGTCATTAAGTAATAATTATGACTTCTATTAAATGTCTAGGTTGAGTTAGAGCCGGAATTTAGACAACATATATTTTATGTGTCTAAAATTTTTGTTCATGTGATAATAGGTCGACTTCGTTCATATATTACTGCTGACGGATATTTATTATTCGGAAGGATATCCTCATTGAAGTAGAGGTATAAATTACGTCGTGTAATATTGCGAATATTTATTCATGCATGCAACTGCCATTTTGAAACTTTTGGCAGAAAAAAAAATTGTGTGTGTAATATTTTTATTCATGTGATAATAGGGCGACTCCGCTGATATGTTACTGGTGATATATTCATGCATGCAACTGTCATTTTAAAACTTTTGGTAGCAAAAAAAAATTGTGTGTGTAATATTTTTGTTCATGTAATATTTTGGGGCATTGATATGAACTACAAGCTATTGTGGCCAGAAGGGTCCAAATGGGTTCCTGATCCCGCGTTGATGAGAACCTCCAAGGGACGGCGTGAGTCTAGGCGTCATCGCAATGACATGGACCATAGCCAGTCGGGAGAACCAAGACGATGTCGCGTTTGCAGGTGCCCTGGACACTCGCGTAGGGAATGTCCGTATCGTACCAACAACACCGCATGATATTTAATCATGCTATGTATTTTAGTTTCATTTAATCGTGATGTAATGTAATCTTCGGATATTTAATTTCATTTCATCGTGATGTAATCTTCGGATATTTAATTACATTTAATTGTGATGTAATGTACTCTTCGGATATTTACTTTCATGTCTACAGGAGACGTAGTTTGTATGTTCAGCCTGCACCATATGAACCTAAGGGTGAGAGTTCTTCATCTACGGGTGGTGATGAACCTAAGGGTGAGACCTCTTCATGTAAGGACACCTAGTTGGTGGGTTCAGTGATCATGAGCAGTCAATTGTAATTTGTATCGTAGACTTATTTATGTAATTTGTATCGTAGACTTATTTATGTACACCTAATGGAATAAAAAATACATGACCGATTGGGCCCCGTCGGCCTCGCCAAGACCGACTGGATAATATTTTTGAAAATTTTCAAAATTGTATATTATTTCTGTAATTTACCAAAAAAATGTATTATTTAAAATAATTTAGCAAATTAAGATGCATTCAAAATAACATGCATAAAATAAGATACATCAAATAACATGCATAAAATAAGATACATAAAATAACATGCCTAAAATAAGATACATAAAATAAGATACATAAAATAACATGCCTAAAATAAGATACATAAAATAAGATACTTGTTCAAATTAAGATACAACTTCCTACGAATTTTAAGATCCAACTTGCTTCAATGCGAATTTTAGGATACAATAACATAAATCTACTGAGTCCAACGTGGATATTTTCCTTTTCCATCACCAGCTTCTTCTGCTGCCTTGGCTGCACGAGCCCTTTCTTTCTTCATCTGCCTCTCAGCCTCACGGGCCTCCTCTCGCTGTCGGTAAACCTCCGCCAGTCGAAGTCCCTCTTCTTTGTTTTTCTTCTTCATCTCATCAAGAAAAGCCCTCTGCTTCACACAATACTCTTGCCACTCTCTCTCCTGCTCTGCTTTCTCATCTGCTGCCGCCTTCGCGCGGCGCTCTTCCGCGTCCAAATTTGCCCATGCACGACGACCTCTTTCACGAATCTCGGTCACCGCCCAGTCCGGTTTTTTCGTGTCAATCCAACGATAGTACATGCACAGAGGCGGAGGAGACTACAACAAAAATAGAAATATAAATATTAAATCAACAATAATATCAACAACGTGTTTATTCTTGATGACTGAAACATACCGGAGGCCTGATGTACGGTGAAATAGAAACGGGTGGATCTTCCTCATAATTAGCGCACATAAAAAACTTCATGCCCAACCAATCTGAAAAATCCGTCACCTCCTTCACCTTGCAGAGATCGCCACACCAACAACGAAGTACTTCCACCCCCCGAGGCAAAGTCGCACTCTTCATTTTCTTAGGCCTAATGCTTTGATCCGAGCAAGGCAAACTCATGCTGACTAGCGCGTTGGTGTTCTGAAGTGTGGCTGGACGATGGACGAAGATAGGAGAGGGAGCGGTGTGTCCGCGCGAGAGAGTAGGCAATGTGTCTGTGCGAGAGAGCGAGAGAACGAGAGAGCAGGCTGAGGCAGAGTGTGTGTGCGTGAGAGAGCGAGAGAGCAGGCTGAGTGTGTGTGAGATAGAGCAGCAGCAGGCAGCATCGTTTATAAGAAGAATAGGAGCACTGTAGTGTCGGCAGAATACGTTAAGCAGCGGCAGCGGCACCTCGGTTTCAGCGCGATTTCCACCGAAAGTAGCGGCAGCGGCACGTCGGTTTTCAGCGCGTGCGGCCGTTTCCCGCTAAGCTAGCGCACTGGCAGCATCTTGCATGGCATGGGAATCAGCGCCCCGCCTCGGAATTTGCGCCGTCAGGCGCGGCTGTCGGCGCGCGCAGGCGCTACAGTAGCTGCCGCCAGGGGAGCTGGCGGCCGGTCCCGCAGCCCCTTCTCCGTTCCGTCCAAACGGTGGCAGAAGCGGCAACAGTGGCGGCCGCCGTCTACGGTGGCGGCCGGGCCCTGGCACAGTAGCGGCCGCCGTCTACGGTGGCGGCCGGGCCCAGGCACAGTAGCGGCCGCCGTCTACGGTGGCGGCCGGGCCCAGGAACAGTGCCGGCCGCCACCACACGAGGCGGCCGCCACTGTTGCTGCATGTGCCACTGTGGGCGACGGAACGGGGAACGGGAGGCGGGACCGGCCGCCAGCTCGGGAGGTGGCGGGTACTGTAGCGCCTGCGCGCGCCGACAAGGCCAGACGGCGCTGATTACGAGGCGGCGCTGATTCTCATGTCAGATGCTGCCGGTTTCTTTCGGTGCAAATTCCGCATGCTGCCACTGCTTTCGGTCGAAATTCCGCACGCTGCCGCTGCTTAACGTCTGATGCCGACATTACAGTGCTCCTATTGTTCTTATAAACGATGTTGTTCTCTCGCTCTCTCTCACGCACACGCACTCTGCTCTCTCGCTCTCTCTCACGCACACGCACTCTGCTCTCTCGCTCTCTCTCACGCACACGCACTCTGCTCTCTCGCTCTCTCTCACGCACACGCACTCTGCTCTCTCGCTCTCTCTCACGCACACGCACTCTGCTCTCTCGCTCTCTCTCACGCACACCCACTCTGCTCTCTCGCTCTCTCTCACGCACACCCACTCTGCTCTCTCGCTCTCTCTCACGCACACACACTCTGCTCTCTCGCTCTCTCTCACGCACACACACACTGCCTCACATTTGGATTTTGAAGAAGTTGTAGTTAAGGAAACGATATATCAAGGTAAGCGCTGTCCATTTTTGTTGATTGTGTTCGCATGCATAACATTTTTCCTCCGTTTGATTTGTGTCTAAGTGTGTATTATCTGTTGTTACAGGCAGCATTTCGTCACTTCATGGAGTAATTTGGAGCTTTAGGAGAACGATTTGCCGTGTGAAGTGAACTACTGAGTTGAAGATCAAGGTATGATCTTTGCAGTACATGAATTTTCTTGTGCATGCACGTTGGAAATTAATTAGCTTTGTAACCCGACATTAGCTATGCGATGTTTACTGCTTAGAGGTTAATTTCGTAAGCGATATTTTGCATTTATAGTAATATTTGTCAAACCAGTATGTTGAAGATGTTATAGATCAATGTTAGCTGTGTCTAGTAGTACTATATTTTTTGACATGCAAGATGTCTTTTTGGTCATTAAGTAATAATTATGACTTCTATTAAATGTCTAGGTTGAGTTAGAGCCGGAATTTAGACAACATATATTTTATGTGTCTAAAATTTTTGTTCATGTGATAATAGGTCGACTTCGTTCATATATTACTGCTGACGGATATTTATTATTTGGAAGGATATCCTCATTGAAGCAGAGGTATAAATTACGTCGTGTAATATTGCGAATATTTATTCATGCATGCAACTGCCATTTTGAAACTTTTGGCAGAAAAAAAAATTTGTGTGTGTAATATTTTTATTCATGTGATAATAGGGCGACTCCGCTGATATGTTACTGGTGATATATTCATGCATGCAACTGTCATTTTAAAACTTTTGGTAGCAAAAAAAAATTGTGTGTGTAATATTTTTGTTCATGTAATATTTTGGGGCATTGATATGAACTACAAGCTATTGTGGCCAGAAGGGTCCAAATGGGTTCCTGATCCCGCGTTGATGAGAACCTCCAAGGGACGGCGTGAGTCTAGGCGTCATCGCAATGACATGGACCATAGCCAGTCGGGAGAACCAAGACGATGTCGCGTTTGCAGGTGCCCTGGACACTCGCGTAGGGAATGTCCGTATCGTACCAACAACACCGCATGATATTTAATCATGCTATGTATTTTAGTTTCATTTAATCGTGATGTAATGTAATCTTCGGATATTTAATTTCATTTCATCGTGATGTAATCTTCGGATATTTAATTACATTTAATTGTGATGTAATGTACTCTTCGGATATTTACTTTCATGTCTACAGGAGACGTAGTTTGTATGTTCAGCCTGCACCATATGAACCTAAGGGTGAGAGTTCTTCATCTACGGGTGGTGATGAACCTAAGGGTGAGACCTCTTCATGTAAGGACACCTAGTTGGTGGGTTCAGTGATCATGAGCAGTCAATTGTAATTTGTATCGTAGACTTATTTATGTAATTTGTATCGTAGACTTATTTATGTACACCTAATGGAATAAAAAATACATGACCGATTGGGCCCCGTCGGCCTCGCCAAGACCGACTGGATAATATTTTTGAAAATTTTCAAAATTGTATATTATTTCTGTAATTTACCAAAAAAATGTATTATTTAAAATAATTTAGCAAATTAAGATGCATTCAAAATAACATGCATAAAATAAGATACATCAAATAACATGCATAAAATAAGATACATAAAATAACATGCCTAAAATAAGATACATAAAATAAGATACATAAAATAACATGCCTAAAATAAGATACATAAAATAAGATACTTGTTCAAATTAAGATACAACTTCCTACGAATTTTAAGATCCAACTTGCTGCAATGCGAATTTTAGGATACAATAACATAAATCTACTGAGTCCAACGTGGATATTTTCCTTTTCCATCACCAGCTTCTTCTGCTGCCTTGGCTGCACGAGCCCTTTCTTTCTTCATCTGCCTCTCAGCCTCACGGGCCTCCTCTCGCTGTCGGTAAACCTCCGCCAGTCGAAGTCCCTCTTCTTTGTTTTTCTTCTTCATCTCATCAAGAAAAGCCCTCTGCTTCACACAATACTCTTGCCACTCTCTCTCCTGCTCTGCTTTCTCATCTGCTGCCGCCTTCGCGCAGCGCTCTTCCGCGTCCAAACTTGCCCATGCACGACGACCTCTTTCACGAATCTCGGTCACCGCCCAGTCCGGTTTTTTCGTGTCAATCCAACGATAGTACATGCACAGAGGCGGAGGAGACTACAACAAAAATAGAAATATAAATATTAAATCAACAATAATATCAACAACATGTTTATTCTTGATGACTGAAACATACCGGAGGCCTGATGTACGGTGAAATAGAAACGGGTGGATCTTCCTCATAATTAGCGCACATAAAAAACTTCATGCCCAACCAATCTGAAAAATCCGTCACCTCCTTCACCTTGCAGAGATCGCCACACCAACAACGAAGTACTTCCACCCCCCGAGGCAAAGTCGCACTCTTCATTTTCTTAGGCCTAATGCTTTGATCCGAGCAAGGCAAACTCATGCTGACTAGCGCGTTGGTGTTCTGAAGTGTGGCTGGACGATGGACGAAGATAGGAGAGGGAGCGGTGTGTCCGCGCGAGAGAGTAGGCAATGTGTCTGTGCGAGAGAGCGAGAGAACGAGAGAGCAGGCTGAGGCAGAGTGTGTGTGCGTGAGAGAGCGAGAGAGCAGGCTGAGTGTGTGTGAGATAGAGCAGCAGCAGGCAGCATCGTTTATAAGAAGAATAGGAGCACTGTAGTGTCGGCAGAATACGTTAAGCAGCGGCAGCGGCACGTCGGTTTCAGCGCGATTTCCACCGAAAGTAGCGGCAGCGGCACGTCGGTTTTCAGCGCGTGCGGCCGTTTCCCGCTAAGCTAGCGCACTGGCAGCATCTTGCATGGCATGGGAATCAGCGCCCCGCCTCGGAATTTGCGCCGTCAGGCGCGGCTGTCGGCGCGCGCAGGCGCTACAGTAGCTGCCGCCAGGGGAGCTGGCGGCCGGTCCCGCAGCCCCTTCTCCGTTCCGTCCAAACGGTGGCAGAAGCGGCAACAGTGGCGGCCGCCGTCTACGGTGGCGGCCGGGCCCAGGCACAGTAGCGGCCGCCGTCTACGGTGGCGGCCGGGCCCAGGAACAGTGCCGGCCGCCACTGGCAGTGGCAGCTGGTCCCAGCCGCCCGCGCTGGTGGCGGCCGGGGGGGTCTGATCCGGCATTTTTATTCCCAGGTGGTCTATTTTGACAAATTGACTCGCGACGTGGTCTATTTGGACAAAAATTCCGGATCCTGGAGTATATCGGGGACAGGTGCTCATCTTATTCCATGACATCCAGCAGAGTCAGATTTGTTTTGAACTGCGTATACGTTACTCTTAGTTTTTTTTTTTTTTTTTGTGGTAAAATCGAATTGTATTCCAAACTGCCGTACGGTTTCCCTTCCACCAAAACTTCTCATATAACGGCTCACAGTATTCTGCTGACGGATCACATGAGTGCCTCGAACTCTCTATTCTCTGTGATCATGCATGTAGCTTCCAGGCTACCATAGAAAAAAGAATCGCGCACCAGATTTACAACGGACCAAACTTCTTTTGAGTAATCATCATAGTACTTAGTTCATGTGGTCCATTTTTTGGAACTTCTATTGCCGCTTTTTCTTCTTACGCATAACCTTGAAGCTGCAATGCAATAAGAAAAATCCCATTATCTTTTCTACTTTGTAGGTCGCCCTGTCTCAAGGGGCTTGAGCTCGTATCATGTGCCGAAGTAACCAGCAAAGGGTTGACCTATCTGGTAAACAAGTGCCCTCTGCTAGAAGACATCGAGGTTTGGGATTGTGTGCTTGTGTGTGGCGACGCAATCGTGGCCGCCGGCAGGGCATGCCAGAGGCTGCGACACCTTAGACTCCACATCGAAATCACGAACGAGGAGCTCATGGCCGTCGTCGATAGCTGTCCGTGCCTGGAGTATCTCTCTGTGGTCAATTGCTACGACATAGTTGCTGACGACGCCCTGCTAGCAAAGTGCGCCGCAATCAAGACTCTGGAGCTTCCGACTTCTCAAAATTCTGATGAGATGTCTGACCTGTACGATTATATTGAGACTGGCCAAGATTTTGACCATGAGTATGACTATGAGTACGAAGGATAAAATGTGAAACGGTAATTATTTTAGACTCTTCGTGATTGCTGCCTATGTTGCCCATGCGATGTATTCCCTTTGTCCGGTGAAGAGTGTATGTTTGGGACCCCGGTGCCTTCGCGCGCGCGGGGGGGGGGGGGAGGGGGGGGCGGAGCGGGCGTCTGGATAAGAAGAACAAGGCGTGCAACATCCCGACATCCAAGCGCGCAGAGTATAGGATGTTGGAGGCTTTTGGTGAGCTGCCGGAGGTCAGCAAAGCTGAGGGTCCAAAGCAAAAGATGCAAGCATACCTGGACATGTACAAAAAACCGCTCTCATCGCAAGTGATCCAGGCGTTGGGCTCTTTGGCGAGGATTGCGGGGAAGTCAAAGTTGGACCTCTCAGGATGTTTTCCACAAGATAATGTTAGCACATGATTCTTTGAGGCCGAGACAGAAGAGCCATTCGATGTGGGTGGTTTCCCTTCGGCGAGTGGCAGTCAGTTTGGCTACACGTGAGCCTCGCCTAACTTGCTTTAGGTCTAGGGGCTCTGGTGTCCGGCTCCGACGATGTCCCTTGATGATGCATTTGTCTTGTCCTTGTCCCCAAATTCTAGTGTCTCTTTTTTCTCGTTTTCTTTTTTCTTTCTTTTTTCGGGTTTTTATTCGGTTTTCCTTGATCAACCGAAAATGTTAGGTTTTCGGGTCCGGTTTTCCTTATAAATCGGACCAACTCTCTTCTTCTTAATGAAATGCAGGAACCCCCTGCCCCTCTCGAGGTGTTCTCGAAAAAAAAAGAGTGTATGTTTGGTTTTAATTTGTCCACAAACGAGTGTATTTATATCTTTTTAATAAACTTTAAAGTAGAAAAAAAATATCCTCTCTTATCACATGGTAATTAAGACCAATAACATTCTATACATAGTCTCCTTAATTTCTACATGCACTTAGATTATTGGGTTGGGTAATTATAGAACAGAGAGATGGTGGCTTGGATTTTTACTTCACTTTAGAATTTGTCCTAATATTTTATATGTACTCTTTTCAGCGGACGAAGGGAGTATAATGTATAATTGGTTTCATGATAAAAAGATGAACTTGGTCCTAGTTCCCAACTTCTTTGTAATCCATGGAACTGTTAGCATTGTTGATGGATGGCAATGGCACACCCCTGCTAGTTCCCATTTTCTTTTTTATAAACATTTTTGCTTTGGTACACTTCTAACGCTCAAACACAAGGAGGGCTGAGATTGTCCGATACCCCATCATAATAAGAGGCATGATGGGTATATTTAAAAAAAGTGACCATCTCTCTGTCTGCATGCGGCGTGTGGGTATACAAATAAAGATTTTTTTTATATTTTTATTCATGAGGGGCCCGCTTCACGGGTCAGCGCGTCAATTATGGCAGTGATGCGATCGTGGACGCGGTTGCCCACATTACTCCGCCGCTCTTCCTTGCCTGCCGCGCTACCTTGCCCGTCGCACATCCTCGCTCTAAGCGAGATATAGGCACGCCCACTTTGCTCAGCCAACCTGGCATGGGCTTGCCCGCCACACGAGTCACCACAAAACTACCCTGGGTTCGCCACATCGGAGCGGGCATACACAAAACCACCCGAGGTCGGCGTCAGCTTTGAGACGGGTGGTGCGAACTCCACCTCGGAGGGTGCAATGGCGACATCGACAATCGCCTCCTCCTCCTCCACTGATTCTATTATGCGGAACTACGTCGGTGGAGGTGGGAGCAGGAGCGGAGCCAGAGGGAGGACCGGCGCTGCCTCTACCAACGGGGCCGAGGGTACATTTAACATTTTTCCAAACTTATATTTTTTATGCCTATATCTTTCATAACCAATATACATTTTTGTGTGCATCAGGAACATCTTTTTTCATAGACGTTCAACGATTTTTGAATACTTGGTCACCATTCGAAAACTTATATTTTTATGCCTACTTTTTTCATATACATTGTACATTTTTTGTATACAATGGAAAGATTTTTTATATACATGTTTAACATTTCTCATATACCTGAGTAACTTTTTTTCATATATATGTTCTAATGTCTAGTTTTCTTCATACACATTCTACATTTTTCATATATACAAGAACAAAGTTTATACACAATTAATATTTTTTAAATTACATGATCAATATTTTTTCGTACATGAGAAACATTTTTCTATGCACATTTACCATTTGTCAAAGGATTGATTATCAGTTTTCAAATGTTTCATGTAAAGTGTTTGTTGTGCGCCTGGGTAGGTTGGCCCATCTTGCGATTGCCTTCAGGTGGAAAAAAAAACCCGAGGCTGTGTCCTTCTACGCGCCTGGGTTGGCCCATCTTGTGTTTGCCTTCAGGCGTGGCTTCCCTACGTCTCGCTCTAAGCGAGATGTAGGTAGGCACACGCACTTGGCTCAGCCAAGCTGGTATGGGCTTGCCCGCCACACGAGCCACCACACAGGTTCACATGGGGGACCGGCCAGGTCCAGCCCAACACAAGAGCCCCGGTCAAACTTGCACACGGTGGAGGGAAAGGCATCCATATTCATCGCTGTACCCCTCAAAAAAAAAATCATCGCTGTGAGCGGGATGGTTTCAAACTCACGATATCGAGGTTCAAAGAGAAACGACCTACCACTAGGACATTGAATCACCTCTGCATAGAAATTTCCTTTTCCTCTATTTATACTTTCTCCAGTTCGCAGAAGCCCCGGTTATGCAAAGCTTCCAACCGGATTTTATTTTCATTGCGGTTTTTTCCTTGACGGATTTAATTAGGTTGTTTTTTTTTAATATTTCTCCCTTTTTCTTTTTTCTTTATTTTCTGTTTTTTCAATTTTTTTCAAAATTCACGAAATATTTCTAATTTAACGATTATTTTTTTAATTCGTTGTACTTTTTCAAGATCGATGAACTTTTTGAAAAATTTAATGAACTGTTTTTTCAAATTCAATGAACTTTTTCCGACTTTGATGGACATTTTTTCAAGATCGATGATCTTTTAAAAAAAGAGATAAACATTGTTTTAAGATAGATGAACTTTTATTCAAATTTGTTGAACTTTTTTCAAAATCGATGAACTTTTTTAAAAATTTGATTTTTGTTTCAAACTCAATGAATTTTTTTCAACTTTGATGAACATTTTTAGAAAAATTTATGAACTTTGTTTTCAGATCGATGAATTTTTTTCCCAAATTCGATGAACTTTTTCAAGATTGATGAACTTTTTTTTCAAACTCGATAAACTTTTTCCAACTTCGATGAACATTTTCTCAAGATCGATGAAAGAATGATGAACTTTGTTGTAAGATCGATGAACATTTTTTCAAGATCGATGATTCTGTTTTTTCAAATTGGATGAGCTTTTTTCAATATTGATGAACTTTTGTTTCAAGATCGATGAACTATTTTCAAACTCGATGAACTTTTTTTCAAGATCGGTGAACTTTTTTTCAAATGGATGAATTATTTTTCGCAATTGATGAACTATTTTTCAAATTTTGTGAATGTTTTTTTCCAAATTCGATGATTTGTTTTCAAAATCATTGATTTTTTTTTCTTAAATTTGTGATTTTTCAAATCCATGTACATTTTTTAATTCTCGATTTTAATTTTCTTTTTCCAAATTGGTGAACCGCGACAGGATCGACAACCGGCGCCAAAAGCGTCGATTAGGAGCACCCAAGGGGAAAGCATTGGGCGGGCGACGGCTACCCAGCCGATGCACTAGCGAGCCTCGCGGGAACACGACGCCGTCGGCAACTGTGATAGAGTGAAAGCACAATATGCTTCCTTGGTGATTTTGATAATTCATGACAACATACATTGCCTCTTGGACTAATATGTCTACATAGTGTATTTCAGGTGAAAGTCCATAGAGAGAGATGGGTTGGCAAAAAAAGGATTGTGAGGAGAAACCCCTAGAAGCAAGGAAATGGATTGGCAAAGCTTCAAGCAAGAGGACTCTACATTTTACTTTGTGAGAAATCACTTTGAGTCCATAGGAAAGCCAATACTATTAAAAGGGGGTAAGGTACTGTTGGTGAACAAGATGCTCCACGTACACAAGTGATAGTCACCAAAAACACCCACAAACTCTTTCACAAAAGTCTGTCCAAGCCTATCTTGAAAATCGGTGCTACCAACAATTTTCATTCAGTCCCACCGATTCCCACCTCAGACAGACCAATGCCAAACCCTAGCATCTCGGTACTACCATCATTCCATTCGGTGCCACCGAAATCAGTTGCCAACTTTCGGGTATCCTATTTTCAAGAATCGGTACCACCGAGTTTTGCCAATCGGTCTCACCGAGATTTGGACCAACTTTCTGGTTAGCCATTTTCAAGAATCGGTACCACCGAGTTTTGTGAATTGGTCTCACCGAGTTTTGGACCAACTTTCTGGTTAGCCGTTGTCAAGAATTGGTACCACCGAAATTTGAGAATCGGTCTCACTGAGTTGTGCATTATGACCGTTGGTCATCTTATCGGTACCACCGAGATTTATATATCGGTCTCACCGAGATTCAAAAGTTGCTACCTTTGGAGCAACTCGGTACTACCGAGTTTTACACTTCGGTGTCACCGAGTTGGTCACTTTAAGTGTAACGGTTGGATTTTTGGGGATGCCTATATATACCCCTTCACCACCACCCACTCGAAAGAGAAGCCCTCAGAACTATTCCATACTTGCCCCATCCAATTTTCTGAGAGAGAGCCACCTACTCATGTGTTGAGATCAAGCTATTCCATTCCTACCATATGAATCTTAATCTCTAGCCTCCCAAGTTGCTTTCCACCAATTCAATCTCTTCCACCAAAGCCAAATCTGTGAGAGAGTGATTGTGTGTTGAGGAGTCTATCATCTTGAAGCACAAGAGCAAGGAGTTCATCGACATTACCGAGCCTATTACCTTTTGGAGGGTGGTGCCTCCTAGATTGGTTAGGTGTCGCTTGGGAGCCTCCTACTTCGTGTTGTGGAGTTAACCAAGAAGTTTGTACGGGCAAGGAGATCGCCTACTTCGTGAAGATCTACGCATAGTGAGGCTAGTCCTTCGTGGACGGAAGCCGTTATGGAATAGTCAAGGTTGCTACTTCGTGGATCCTTATGGGTGGAGCCCTCCGTGGACTCTCGCGACCGTTACCCTCCGTGGGTTGAAGACTCCATAAACGTGGATGTACGATAGCACCACCTATCGGAACCACGGGAAAATCTTTGCGTCTCCAATTGCATGTGTAGGGTGTGTTAGACTTGCTATAATTGCTAAAATCTGCCAACCAATTAACTTAGGAAAAGATTAGGTTTTAATTCTTGCAAGTAGTCTATTCACCCCCCCTCTAGACACACACTTCTAGTGATCCTACATAGAGAGTCCTCAACCGGCGACAGGCGCACCCGAGGTGGCGCCAAGCCCAAAGCGTGGCAGTTTCCCAGAGGCACGACGCCTTTGCTAGGAACTCTCCAAGCGTCGGTGGCGTAAGCGGGCCTCCTCCGCGAGGCGAACATTGTCGTTGTCGTTGTCGGCAGGGCCGGGCCCACAGTGGCTCCAAAAGTGTGGCCCGCACAGGGCCCAAAATTCTGCAGGCCCCCAATTTTATTATTCGGCCTAGTAATAAAAAAATCTAACCGCTACTGGGCCAGCTCCCTGCTGGCGCTGGAGTTGGGCTAGAGGAGGGGACGAGGCCATTGAACGCACTAGTTTTAATCGAGGAGGTAAGAACCAATCTCTAACGAAGTAACAATCCCTGCCAATAGTTAATTAAAAAACTAGGAATTAGGAGTAAGAACCGAAGTTAATCGAAAAAAAGACTCGCTAAGCATCTAAAGGCTGGAGTCGGTCACCGATCAATCCGACGAGACGTCATCGACGAGTTTGAAATTTGAGAGAGGAGGTGAAGAAGGCAACGATGGCAGCACTGGAGTTGGGCTAGAGGAGGCGACGAGGCCATAGTGTAGCAGTTTCACCGGACATGACTCAAAACTAGGACCCCATTTTTTCTGCGAGAATACATACATTATATTAGCTCGTTAGGCGAGAGGGAGGTCCCGGAGCCCCACTCCAGATCTGCCCCGACTACCCAGCCGATGCACCAGCGAGCCTCGCGGGAACATGACGCCGCCCAACAGTGACACCGAATCTCTAAAACACTGGCCGCCCGTTCACATGCATCGGATGGCTAGCATTTGCTAGCTCTCTGCCGGCGTGCAACAAAGCTGCTATGCACGAGCCCATGTTTGTAAAAAACAATCAATGAGCAAAGGGAAACGGTACCCAGATGGGTCCCATCATCTTTCAGAATCCTCTCAATATCTCTACTCTCTTTCTCAATATCTCTACTCTCTTCCAGAATCCCATGTGTGAAATAAACATGCTTCATTCTGGTGTCTCTGCTCTGCAAGGAGCTATGTGACCCATAATTTCTGATGCAATAAATATTGTTATTTCTTTTTATTATACCATGATCCAAAACAACTTTACAAATGTGGGAAAATAAAAAGGAAAGAAATATTACAAGGCCTTTCAGTGTTGGTAAAACTAAACTAATTTGTGAAAAACAAGATTTGTTCCTTCTCTCTCAAAATAATACACTTGTGACTTGACGTGCTTTGCACGTGCTGTTAACTAGTCATAAACTATTATTATATGCATCATACTAGTATATGATATTCTTCCGGACAGCCTAAAAGCTAACTACGACTAGGATAAAATGAAATACAAGCGCTGGAGGCCGGAAACTGTTCGGTTCCAGGCAATCCGTTCATCAATGTTTGTACAAAGTAGCCCTTTCATATTCTTCAATCAACGATGGTTCGCATCCCTGACTATATATGAGGCGAAATTAATAGCCTGCAGAGCCCGTGTGGTGTTCCAACTTCTAGCTCTCACCGAGCCATTTACGAATCGACGGTCAACTATCTCCTCCCCGTCCTCACCGTATTCATGGCGGACTGGGATCAGGTGACTTGCCCACTCGCAGTCACGCCGTAACATGCGGCCAACAATCCAGCGTCCATTCAACATTCAATGGTGTGGATTGATCTAAGAGGAAAACAGTCAACACTTAGCAGGTTTTAGGACGTCCACACTAGTAGTTTTATGTACATGCAACAGGCTATGCACTAAGTGTTCTCGTTACAAATACATTTAGATCAATTACCAGTATTAATTAAAAATAAATTTTAAAAGCAACATTAAATTGAATGTACGCATGCCTTATGTTTAGCGAGTCCTATATATTACACTGCAAAGTTCTTTATATTACATTTAACCAGACGCTTTTAACAAGTTTAATTATTTAAGAAACCTAAACAAAAACTAAGCGAGGTACCGGACAATGACCTCGTTCGCATGAACGCCATGGTTGGCAGCACATTGGTCGATGTTCGTGTCGTCGTTGTCATCGTCGGAGGCCGGCGTCGGCACCGCGCGAACGTCTCCGTCGTGGTCCTGGACCGGTCCTCGGCACAGGCTAGCGCGAGGTCGGGTCCGACGTCACCTAGCCCGGCACGACGTCTGACGTCGGTCCGACACTCGTGTTCATGTTGCACGGTGGGGAGGGTGGCTCCGCCTTCACCTCCTCCTTGACGCGACCAATTGTGACAACGCGGTAGCGCTATGGTGACACCAGCTCCTGCTTGACGTAGCTGAGAGGCAACGACAGTGACTCCCACTTGACGCTATGGAGAGGCGGCAACAACAGCCAGAGCAGGGTTCTCGGTCACATGTCTTAAATAGCAGGGGCACACAGACGAATACCGCTTCACTGCGGCCGCAGCGCCCAGAGTAGGGTTCTCGGGCACGTCGGTCTAATCGGCATCCATGTCATCGAGGGGCATCCGCTCTGTAGCGGGAAGATTGGGATGAATGCACGGTGACCATTGATGACCCATATTTTTGTACATTTCGTTTGAATTTGGGCGGCGACCGTTGGAGATCCGTCCGGTACCTCGCTTAGTGTTTTTTTAATTAGTTGAACTTGTTAGAAATCATCTGTTTTGAATGTAATATATATAACTTGTTAAAAACAGATGCCCACCCCGCTGTGCAACACGCTCATGAGCGCCTCCTTGATTACCTCGGCGACGACGGCAACGACTTTGTGTCACACAACACGGCTGTCGACGGGGTGGTAGCGGGGCAAGCGCGGCGAGACTGGGGCAACTTGCAATGTTGGACCAGTTAAAAATCATCTTGTTTTAATGTAATATAAGGAAATTTGCAATGTAATATATAGAACTTGTTAAAAATAGGGCATCCGTACATTCATTCAGTCTAGTAGTTGCTATTAAAATTTATTCTTAATTACTACTAGTTATTATTATTATTTTAGGGAAAGTAATTATTCTAAATGTATTTGTTATGTGGAGATAATTTAGTGCATAGCTTGTTGCATGTACGTAAAACTACAGGTGTGATCGCTCTATGCTAAAAACTGGCTAGTTTCTCCTTAAATCAATCTCCTCCATTGAATGTAGAATGAACGCTGGATTGGTAGCCGCATGTTACGGCGTGACTGCCTGTGGGCAAGTCACCCGATCCCACTCTGTTTTTACATCTGCATCCGAAACCAGGAAATTACTGTATCGAGGAAAACGAAAGGTTTGGTCCCGGCCTTTATAAACCACGTCGATCCAGGCCGATTCATTCGCCCCCACTACTACTGGCTACTGCTCTGCCGACGCAGGACGCCGTCCATCGTCGAGGTTCTTCAGACCCATCAGCTCTTTGCGGTGTACACACTGTACCTAGTAGCTTTCTGACACCAACCTCTGTTTTCAGGTGTTCAAGGGCAATGGAGCTGCAGCCAGACGCCCTGCCGGCGCCGGCGCCATCCGACAGCAGGGACTGGTCGGATCTGCCTCAGGTTGCGCTTACCTCGATCCTCGCCGGGCTGGGCGCCGTCGACGTTCTCATGGGCGCGGGCCTCGTGTGCCACTCGTGGCTAGAGGCGGCCAAGACGCCTGAACTCTGGCGTGAGGTGGACATGGGGCGCGGGCCGCGCGACAGGAAGGTCATGGATATGGACGGAGACATTGATCTGGACCTCTCAAGCCAAGGCTTGTTTGCCAGTCGTATGCTTCCCCGTCAACCTAACGACCACTACACGGGCGAGAACAGAGAGGTGATGTGCGCAATGGCGAAGGCGGCTGTCGACCGATCCGACGGGAAGCTGGAGGGGTTTGTGGGGGCGCACTTCATCACTGATGAGATCCTCGACTATATTGGGGCCAGGTACTTAGTAGATCATGGTGTCATTTCAAAATCTTGTTATGCCTTTGTTGGCTGTTCGTCTGAATCCTGGTATGGAGAGGTTGGTTGATATATTTTGCATCACCCTCATTGCAGGTCGCCCTCCCTGAAGCGGCTTGCCCTCGTCTCATGCGAGGAAGTAAGCTGCGACGGCTTCACCGATCTGGTAAACAAGTGCCCTCTGCTAGAAGACATCGAGCTCTCGGGCTGTAAACATGTCGGCGGCCACGGAATGGTGGCCGCCGGCAGGGCATGCCCGCGGCTGAGACGGCTGGTGCTGAACAAACCGTGGAGGCGCCGGTGGGACAGGTGGGACGCGGCCGGCATCTCGACGATGCGCGAGCTGCGGCACCTCCGCATTTCCCGCAGCGAAATCCGGAACGAGGAGCTCATGGCCGTCGTCGATGGCTGCCCGTTTCTGCAGCATCTCTCGGTGGCGGAGTGCCCCAACATAGTCGTGGACGACGCCTTGCGAGCGAAGTGTGCCACTGTCAAGATGCTGGAGCTTCCGGCTTCCCGGGACTTGGACGACCTTGATGCTTACGAGTATGGGAGTCTCTCCTACTATGTCCACGTCGACAATGACTGGATGTCCGATCCTGGCTGGATGGCCTAATTGTGTTGATTTGGCTGGGAGCCAGGGCCCAGTGCTTGCATCGATCGTACGTACCCATCGTCCTTCATTTGCAGGGGAAAAATCTATGAACTCGATCGATCTTGGTCCTCAACTTCGTTTTACCTTCTTCGTGACCACTTCCTATGTTGGTTGTGCGATGTGTAATGCATGATTGAGTTTGATTAGAAGATGGACTCGATACCAGTTATCAACTTCGATCGTAGTAATTTTTTTTTTGCGAGGGTAATAGAGTTTTATTCCATAGGTATAGGGTTACAATCGAGAGGCAACAAGTCCTCAACACACGGAGGTCCCCGACCAAGCCATACAGCAGTAGTGCTCTCTGTACAACTATAGAAAGCTAACCGATCTGCTACCCTATTCTGCTCTCTTCTAACTTTCAATGGAGTAAGCTTTGTCTCACCCATGAGATGACGAATTTCAGCAACTAAATGTCCATATGCCGAGCGGATAAGACTGTCCCCTGTCATCGCCAACAATGCCTCCGAAGAATCTGACTGTACACTGATAGGCAGATTACAATGTTGTATTGCCAAGGCCATACCTTGCATCATTGCATGTAGTTCTGCCTCCAGTGCGTCATTGCAATTAAAGATATACCGGTACGCAGCAAAGATGACGTCCCCATCATGGTTCCTCAAAACCATCCCTGCAACCGCTGTCCCGTCTGCCGACGAGAAAGATCCATCGACCGACAAGGCCGCCTGGCCAGCAGGAGGTCGTGGCCATGAAAGCGCCAAAGTGGCCGCATGCTGCCTAACAGGAACATCATCAGCCACAGTCATCGTTCCCTTTATAATCTCCTCCGTGGAATATTTCTTGGACAAATGCAGCAAATGCATATAACTCTGAAGATAGTTGGCCGTCACCTCCATTGGCGGAACATCCTTACCATGCGCCAAGTCCGATCGCAACGTCCAAATTCTCCATAACAGCATAATAGTACAATCCCGCATATGATCATTACAATTTTCCAACACATTGAGGAGCCAATCATTACCTGTATCACGGAGCAGTTCTTGATCAGGTAAGTTCCATACCGACCGCAATTGCACCCACACTGCTCGTGCATGATCACATGTTACTAGTGCATGAAAACTCGTCTCTTTCTCAGTACCACAAAGAGGACAGGTATCTCGTGTGGATATATGTCATACTTCTTACATGAATTTGTCGCCAATGCTCCCGACACCACCTTCCACGCAAGAATTTTCATCTTGAGAGGGACTTGTGCATCCCATACTCTCCGCCAAATGGGTCTGTGCCCGCTTGGATTGCTGCTCGCCGCACCCAATTCAGAAGAAAACTGCCTTTCTGTAGCAAGGCGATAGGCACTTCTGACCGTAAATAGTCCACTCTTCTCTGGAAACCAAGCCAGAAAATCTTGGCCCCTCCTTGGAGACGTCCGGATCTTAACAATCTCCCGCACGTCCATCTCCCAAAAATATTGTTGGAGTCGTTGGACATTCCATGCACCTGCATCATCCAAAAAGTCCGCCACCCAGTTAAATCTGCATGTACCTTTCAGGGTGACCGGTCTAAAATCATGACCCCTTGGGATCCACGCATCACGCCAAGTTTTAATGAGAGTACCATCCCCCACTCGCCAAATAAGACCCTTCTTCAATAATTCAAGGCCATGCACAATTCCTTTCCACACCGCCGAGGAGCTAGCAGAAAAACTGTGTCAAGCAAGTTCCCATTAGGGTAGTATCTAGCACGCAGTAATCTGGCACACAAACTGTCAGGACTGTCCAACAATCTCCAGGCTTGCTTTGCAAGCAATGCCTGGTTAAAAGCACGCATGTCCCTGAAGCCCATGCCTCCCATATCCTTGGGTAGAATCATCTTCTCCCAACTGAGCCAGGCCATCTTTCTCTTGCCATTTTCCACACCCCACCAATATTTTATCATCATTCTGGTTAAGTCATCACAAACTGACGCCGGCAGCCGAAACACACTCATGACATAGGTAGGAATTGCCTGTGCCACTGCCTTTATCAAAATCTCCTTGTTACCAGAAGAGACATATTGTTCACTCCAATCAATTAGTCTTTTCCTCAATCTTTCCTGTAGGGTCTCAAACTGACCTTTATGTATCCTACCTTCAGGCACCGGCAGACCCAAATACTTTGGTTCAAAAACATGTTGCGTCACCTCCAATGTACTCTTCACTTCCTCCGCCACCGCATCAATGCAATTGTCCAAGAAAAGGATGGAACACTTGTCTGGGTTAATAAGTTGACCCGTCGCCGAAGTATACGCGTTCAACAAACCTTTAACAATGCTTGCTTGCTGGCTAGAAGCTTCGAATAACAACATAGTATCATCCGCAAATAGAAGATGAGATATAACTGGAGCACCTCGGCAGATAGACACCCCCTTCAGTTCCCCATCATTGACTGATTTTGCAATAAGAGCAGATAGAGTGTCAGCAACAAACAGGAACAAGAACGGAGACAACGGATCACCTTGCCGAAGACCCCTAGAAGGGGTAAACGCCTGAAGCAATCTCCCATTGAATTTGATAGAGTATTTAACTGACTTCACACATGCCATAATCCAAGATATCCACTGAACTGAGAAACCCCATTTAGCCAGGGCTTGCTCCAAAAAATCCCAATCCACACGATCATAAGCCTTAGATAGATCTAGCTTATATGCACAAGCCGCCGGCCTGTTCTGCTTTAGCGACTGTATGTGATGGATACATTCAAAAGCAATTATAGAATTATCAGAGATAAGTCGTCCAGGGATAAAAGCACTCTGATTTTCTGAGATCAAATCCGCCAAAAGCGGTCTCAAACGATTAACCAAACATTTGGAAACAATCTTATAAATGACATTACACAAGCTTATCGGTCTAAAATCTTTGAGTTCCTTTGGATGCGGAACTTTTGGGATAAGAACAATAGCCGTGTCATTGACCCCATATGGCATGCTTCCTGTCTGAAAAAAATCCAACATCGCAACAATAATTTCATTCTTCATCACAGCCCAGTTCCTTTGAAAGAACCTAGCTGGAAGACCATCAGTACCAGGCGCCTTAAGAGGCCCTATTTGAAAGAGGGCATTTGAAACTTCCTCCTCCGTAAACGGTGCACATAAAATATCATTCATACCTTGCGCAACTTTTGGTGAAATGCCCTCAAGAACAACCTCAGGATTCAAAGTCGGATCCTTCGTATAGACCTCCTTGAAGTATGACGTGGCCATACGCTCCATATCTGACGGTACAGAGCACCACGTGCCATCCATGCGCCGCAGCCGCTGGATATAGTTCCTTCGAGCTCGCCACACGGCTCGGCGGTGAAGATAAGCTGTGTTCCGCTCTCCCTCCTTCAACCATGTAATACGCGACCTCTGGAGCCAAAGCATCTCTTCCCGATATAATAACTCGTCGAGCTGGAACATTTTCTGTTTAATTAAGTTCCTGTCTGCATCATGTAGCTGCAAATCTGCAAGTTCTGACCGAAGCTTCTCAAACTCTGTAACTACATGGCCAAAGTTTTCCTTGCTCCACGACTTCAACCTCAGCATCATCTCCTTCAAAGCATCTCGCACCGCGCCCAAGTTACCCGCCGGCCGACTCTGCTCCCAGCGACTAGCAACAACACTCGTCAATGCTGGATGTCTCTCCCACATGATCTCATACCGCGGCGTACTCCTAGGCCTTTGTGGTTCAGCCTGAGCATACCGAACCAGGATCGGACAGTGGTCCGAACACGACGTCGCCAAATGACTCACCTGCGCTAGAGGGAACAAATTCCTCCATGCTTCATCAGCACATGCCCTATCCAACCGGACCCGGACGTTCCGGTCACCAAACTGGCCATTATCATATGTGAAAGGAATTCCACTAAATCCCAAATCCATCAGCTCGCAGGACAGCAAACAGTCCCTAAAAATTTGCATCTGATTCTCATACCTTTGAGTATGAGAAAAGTGTTCATGTTGCCACATTGCCTCATTAAAATCTCCACATACTGACCAAGGCTCCGACGAGATCGCCCTCAGACTAGACATAGCTGTCCACATGCGATGACGATTCTCCGTACGCGGCTCCCCATACACAAAAGTAGTTCTCCATGACTTATCATTTGCATTGTCAACAATCCGCACGTCTATATACCGTGCACACGAGTCCAAAACAGTAACATGTAGATTTTCATCCCAAAACAACGCCAGACCTCCACTTAGTCCATCACTAGACACTCCCACAAAACCTTTCAATTGCAATCTCCACTTCAATTTCTCCATCTTGCTTGAGGCTTGTCTTGTTTCAGAAAGGAATACAAGCCCCGGGGAATTGGCTTTTGAGAGGGCCAAAACCTCGCGAACTGTCCGGCGGTTCCCCACCCCCCGCAGTTCCAACATAACAGACTCATTGCGCCCGGCGGTCCTCCTCGAAGGAGGCCGCCGATCCATTACCCAATACGTCATTCGAGACAATCCGAGCTCTCTTACTTCCAGTACTGCTGCTAGGAGACTTGTTTTCATCTCCATCCTCGCCCTTACCAAGAGTCAAAGCGAGAACAACGTCCGTTTTCTCGTTGAGCTCCTTCCCTTGTCGCCCACTTTCAGCTTCCATGGCCAATCTCTTCCTAACAGCTGGATCCACCTGCATATCAGTATGCCCACCTTTTGACGGGCTCATGGCGGTGTCCAGAGTGTCAGGATCTGTACGCGTTTTCTCCGTCGCCATCTTCTGCTTGGGCTCATGGACAGGCTGCTTCTGTCCTCCACCTCGACCGGACGGATCATCAGATCTAGGCTTGTTTGGGCCATCAGCATACAGCCATGCACCAAACTTCTTGCTCTTCTCCTCATGAATGCCTGTTCCACACTCCTTGTACTCGTGGCCAATGAGGCCGCAGACACTGCAAAAACGAGCTAACTTCTCATAGCGCACCAGGAACACCTGTCGTTCCTTTCCCCGTACAATGCTCACAAATTTCGTTAGGGGTAGACGAACGTCATGGCGAACCCTAACTCTGATATAATCTCCTCGGGTATTCCCATTCAGTCTCATCTCTAGGATCTGACCTGAGTTTCTGAGGAGATGTTCAACAATGTCCTTCTTACAAAATCCATCTGGAAGTTTGTGAATTTGCAATCAGATTGGCATATACACCATCGGCACCTCCTCGGCCACGGTGAATCCATCGTACGGGCACATTAGCACCAACCAATTCCTAAACAGCCATGGTCCCTGCTCGACCATGCGCTCCCAATCACCGAGGCATGACGCCTGAACGACAAACAGATTCGGCCCGACCGGCCGAAACCTGACCTGCTGGGCAGGGTTCCAAGCAGCGTGCATATCTTTGTAGAAGGCGGCCTAGCTGAAGGTTTTCTCGGTGTGAACCCTAGCTAGGGCTAGCCAGCGAACACTTGCGTTGATCTCTAGATCGTTCTCATCTATCACCAGATCATCGAAGACCTCGTCTTCCAGGTTGAGTTGCTCCATGAAGTCACCAAGATCATACCTAGTCGCAGCGCCCCCACCACCACTCGTCCCGGATTGAGCGTCCGCTGTCTCCATCGCGGGAGGGTTGAGGCGCAAACGGCGAGGGAGAAAGCACCCTGCGAGAGGGGAGAAATCTATCGGGGATGGGACTCTCGTAGGGGAGAGACCGACCAGGGATGCGGGAGGAGAGAGATCGATCGGGGAAAGATCGATCGAGGAGGGAACCGCCTCTGTCTTTAGATCGGAAAGAACTGTCGATCGAGAGGAAGCACACACGAAAACGGACCGGGTCAATCGGGAGATCGATCGGGAGTAGCACTCGAAGGCGACGGAATCGCCAGCGAGGAGAGAAACCCTATGTACGTTGGGTCTGGATTGGCATGCGTTTCGATCGTAGTAATTCATGGAAATGTGTCGTGCTTTGCTCTCAGGTGGAATCAATTAAGCGTTTTCTACCTGAAAAAAAAGGCGTTTTTCACTTAGTGTTGCTAAATACTACCTTCGTCTCAAAATAAGTATCTCAACTTTATACTAACTTTAATACAAAATTATATTAAGGTTGAGACATTTATTTTGAAATAGAGGGAGTAAACTGACATTGAATCCAAAAATAATCTTGTATCTTATTGACGTTTACTACAGCGTCAAACTTGTTACTGGTTCCATCTGATCGTTTTGTTAAGTTGAAGCATGCATGATTATACGAGTATTCTGTACGAAACCTCTAATACTCCGATATATTTGTAGTAAGGGTTTTTGAGCTACTAAAATTATGTTCCAGTCTCAAGTACGACCTATATATTAGTCTGGAAGACTCTGGATTAACCTAAAAATAATTTAGTAATCAATGGCGAACCAACATGTTAGTGGGTCAGCTGACCCCACAACGTTTTTGAAAAACAGCCGCAAAACACTGTTCCGTTACTATTCATCGTGAAGTAAAGAAAAATACCACTAACCCCACAGATTGTTAGGGCTGACTGTAATATAGTAACGACCTAACAGATATATGTTCTCAAATGTAACTGACCGGCTGATCCATCGGTCGGGCTCCCGCTCCAACTCCTTCCTCACGAGAACCTTTCCCTATGATTCCTTTTCTCTTCTGAACGCCCCCTTCTCCTCCATCGTTCTTCCTCCTTTGGATGCCTATCTTTGCCATATGTGTCCCCGTGGAGTTGCGCATCACGAATGAATGACTCCATGGTGGATCTCGAGGGCACACCACCAAGCTCTAGAAAGGCACTTGGACCATCTGCCTGCGTTGATGGTGTTAGTGAAGAGAAGGACTTCGGTACACCCCCCCCTAAACGTATAAGGGCAGTATGGTTTTTACACATTGTGTACAATATCCGTCGCCCGCCCGCCGTACGCCCGATCTCCACGTACGCCACGTCAGCCCACGCGTCGGCGGTTGGTTTGGAAGAGAGAGAAAAACCCGGATACAAATCCTATCTTCTCTCTCCGCCGCCGCCGTGACTCCACCCCGCACGTCTCCGCCGCCGTCTCCGCCGTGGTGGACGTGACCACCGACACCAACAAACCTCCGCCACCGACGCTTCGACGCCCTTCTCACCGTCACCATCACCGTGGTCCCTAAGAAACACCACACGGCGGCGGTTGCAGTGACTGACGCGGCGTGTCCACGTTCAAACGATGACGTTGTAGCCACCGGTGCATCGACGTCGAACACGCCGACCGATGTCGTTGAACCCTTCGACGGCCGACAGTAAGTTTTTTTTCATTTAATCCATACGATTTTTCATGATTTCATTGTATGCTTTATGATGTTGTGGTATGGTGACATTGATAAAACACCTTTTGAAAGGTTTATTGTTAGAGCAAGACACCGAATATGCCGGTGATGACTCTAGTAGTGAGGATGGATCATCGTCATTGAATGCAAATGAATCGCCCGGAGACAACTATATGAGTCAGGATGAATCGTATAGTGGTAATGTAAGTGTTGTGGACGTTGACTAGAAATTATGGAATATAAGCTAATACATTGACACTTACATTTGCTATTGAATTTAAATAGGTGCATGCCAATGATGACAATGACGATTACGATATAGATGAACAATCTTATGCTGAAAGTGGAACCCAGGTACGTTTCAAATATGTTGCATAATTACTAGCATACAAATTGTATTACCACTTACATATTTTAATCTGCACAGAGAAATACCGATGGTGACACTGAGCCGAGAACTTTAGATGATGACAATGATGACGATGATGACAATGATGACGACGATGTCGATGCATCTAATGAAGGAAGTGTGAGCGAAGTAAGTTATAGTGTTCAAATTATTCATGAAAACTAACAACATAGCAATAGACTGACGAACATGGTTATATGTCTTATTTTGCAGGGGGGTGTTGATGGTCCTAGTGGGAACGATGAGCATGTTGACGATCTTGAGTTTGACCTTGACATCGGCTATGATGAATATCAGCAAGAGTCACTGGATAGGCATTGGGAAGTGATGGCCAAGACATTCAGGTCAGAAGGAGAGGCGTACACGTTCTACAACCAGTACGCGAAAGATCGTGGGTTCGGTATCAGGAGGGACTTGAAATTTTTTGCAAAAGGTTCTTCAAAAGTTTTGCGCTTGAGGAGGTATCTCTGTTCCAGGGCAGGAAAACAACAGGCCAAATTTTGTACCATGGAAGGCCGGACCCGCAGACTGAGACCGGAGAGTCGATGCTTCTGTGAAGCCCATTTAACAGTGAAGCTTGATAGAAAGAGTGAACTTTGGTATGTCAGCAGTTTCTTCGATGATCACAGCCACGTTCTTGCAAGACCGGACGAAGTCTGTTTCCTCCGGTCTCACAATGTGATCAAAGAATTTCAGAGAGCAGAGATCTCAGCTATGGCAGGAGCTGGGATAAGAAAGCACATTATTTTTGATAACTTTGTCACCAGGTATGGTTCGTACGCTAATACAGGGTTTGGAAGGAAGATGTATAATATGTGCTACAGGGAGAAGATGAAACTGCTTGCTCAGGGTGATGCTGACACTGCTATAGGAATCATGATGGCTAGAAAGGACAGGGATCCGGATTTTTTCTTTGAGCACACTGTTGACGCTGAAGGCAGGCTGAACAACTTGTTCTGGTGTGATTCGCAATCACGTCGGGATTATCTTGACTATGGTGATGTCACTGTGTTCGACAGTACGTACAAGATGAATAGGTATGGAATGTCGTTTATCCCTTTCGTCGGTCTCAACAATCACCGTTGCACTACGGTATTTGCATGCGCCATTGTTTCAGATGAGACTGAAGGTACGTATGTTTGGCTGCTAGAGACGTTTTTGAAAGCTCACTGTCAGAAGAAGCCCCAGTCCGTAATTACTGATGGAGATGCAGCGATGATAAGGGCTATCAGGAAGGTGCTTCCTGACGCGTGGCATCGTCTATGTTCATGGCATATTGAAAAGAACATGCAGAAACACCTCCACCACAAGTCGTTGAAGGAATTCAGGTCACTCATGTACTACGCCACCACACATACAGTTTTTGAGGAGAGATGGGCCCCGTTTGTTCGTAAATGGCAGACAGAGAAAACAAAAACATGGCTCCATAGGATGTATAGGAAGAAGAAGCTTTGGGCTGCATCATATTTGTCTGGTGGGTTATTTCTTGGTATGCGGAGTAATCAGATGAGCGAGAGCCTGAACTCATGCCTGCACCTACATCTTGACTACGGTATGACAATTGTTGACATGATTGTACACTATGAGAATTGCATTGTGTGCCTCCGCGAGAATGAATCGCATGACGATTGCATGGCCTCACAGACTCTCCCAGTAGCAGTGACTGAGTGTAAGACCATTGAGGTGTTCCCTGCCAAAGCATTCACACAGGCAAACTTTTATATATCTTGCAGGAAGATTTAAAGAAGGTACATCATCTTGAGGTATGATAGATTGAGAGGAGCCGACAGTCAGAGATTCGTGGTTGCGTGGAAAAATAACAGGGACCACAGGTTTACTGTGGACTATGCACCAAGTAACTCTGCAGAAACTATAAAGTGCAGTTGTCGAAGTATGACTCGCAAAGGTCTTCCTTGCAAACATATTCTTCATGTTTTGAATGCACTCAACTTACCTGCGATACCTAAGTGTTGTGTCCTACAAAGGTTCACAAAAAAGCAAGATCTGGATTGCCCGTGAAGCGCACCAGCGATCTGTTTTCATGGGGTTGGACTGGTACTGAGGCCAGAGCTAGATATAGTAAGTTGAGCATTGTATCTGCAGAAGCTTCTCATATCGCATGTCATAACACATTCTTATTCGACAAGATGCTGGCAGCAATGGAAGAAATTATAGCGAGTAAGGACATCTTGGGGAATGAAGAACCTAGTCAGCACAGCTTTGTGAATAATGATGAATTTCAGCCTAACCAAGATCATATTCTGATTCGTGATCCAGTGAAAGGGTCCACCAAAGGGGCTCCTAAGCAGAACAGTAGAGGTCGCGGTAAGAATGGTCCTGAGGTGACCAAAAATGGGAGACCAAAATCATTTGATGAGAAAACCGGACGTCTATGTAGCCTATGCAGACTTGGAGGTCATAACAAGGCCACTTGCAACCAAAATCCAGAGTACGTGTTAGTATGTGTTTGGTTTATTTATTTTACTTATGTTGTTTTGTTTATAATTATTCTTACAATCTATAACTTATTTTATGCAGTAACTGGGATTGAAGACACAAGCGGTGTTATTGCAAGTGTTTTACTTCATTCTTTTATACAAAGCACAAGAGTTTACTTTATTCAATAATATGGAAGACAATACGTATCTTTGTATTCGCGTTATATAAAACATATGAGACTTTTTTATATGTGTGATCAAGACTATTGTGTTATATAAGACAATATGTATATGCTTTTCCTGTTATTCGAGATATATGACTTGTCATAATTTGTCGCCGTTATAGTTGCTAACTATGCACTTAAGCCGTCGCCGATTTTGTTGTTTTTTTCATGCAAAAAGTATGCCCGTCAGTTACCGCGCCGCGGCGACGGTGGGGTTGAGTTTTTTTAAATCAAAGACGTTCAACGACGTCGGGGCCGACGGTCACATAATCAGACGTTCAACAACGTCGGGGGCGCGGGGTATATAAACAGGTCGTCGCGCCCTTCGGCCGGCGAGGTGGGACTAAAAAACGACGCGTCGCCGGTTTCGCACGCCGGTCGTCTTAGTTGGGCCGGCCCATGGCGCTAAAGCCCGTCGTACAATAACTGTACGTCGCGCGGCCGACTGCGTGCACCGACGGCGCCCGCGCAGTTGACCGCCGTTTCTTCCTGGTGCACCCGACCGACGACATGGCGCGTTTAGCCACCGTCGCGCAAACTTGGCGTCGGCTTAAATACATTACTAACGAGAGATTGAGATAGCAAATTTTATAGTATTTTTAACAACGACATAATATTCTCTGTAAACAATAATATATTTAAAAAACACGACAAATATCATTACGTATAAAATCTTTCAAACACAAAATATCATGAAGTATATGTGAAAAATATATATGTCTCTTACAAAATGTTCGCAGCAAAGTACGAAAAACACTAGAATAATCTAGTCCCGTAGTAAACTCAAGCACGCGTGAATCTCCTCCGGTGTCATCTATTTCTTCCTCCTTGCAATCCTAATAACTTTGTTTTTCACTTCCCCAAGTTTTTCTTTTCAGAAAAAATAATTTGCGCTATCATTAGTTCCCTCGAAGCATCAATTGATCTCTGCAAAACGAATCATGTTAGTACACTATAAAGTGTTCATAGTAAAGAGTACTAATATTAGTTTTGTACCTGTGAAAAAGAGCCAGTCCATTTATCGCCATTCCAATTTTTAAAGCAATGAAGAACAAATAATCCACATGAGTTCCTGGTACATATAATTAACAATAAATAATTATGCATCACACACATATAATACACCGACATTATATTCAACTAGATACTCACCCATCTTCTTGTTGAGGCATGCCGTAGGTTTCAATAGGCCATGTGGATACATCTGGATACTGCACAGCTCCGGTTGCATTTGCTTCTGCAATATCTGCTCCAATTTCTCTTCTCTAAAAATAAAAATAACAGCGCGACAAACTTTCAGTAAATAAGGTAAACACATGATGGTTTGGCAATGCAAATGTGTATTAAAACCTACCAAGTCCTCAACGAGTTCTCTAGTTCTACTGTCAAGTTCTTGTCCCATCAACGAGTCTAGAACCTGGAACTCTTTCTTTTCCTTATGCATGACGACCGTAACCCAATGGGTGTCATCCTTGTTAATAGCCATATAAGTCTGCATGTCAAAGAGAATATAACCCAAATCAATACAGCATTTGTTATACTATTGCATTATTTGTATACCTTACAACCACTCGAACATACCTTAGGTGTTTTGAAATACTCCTTGAGACACCTATTCACGGGTTCATTTTTATTTGACACTGTTTCATAGTCATTACCGTTGGCCTGCTTACCAGTTCTACAATCAAGCAGCCACTTCACCCTCCAAGTCGGCAATATGTGACGTTCGTCTTTAGCTTCCCCCAGCAAAAAAGAAGAGTACGCATTGATAACCTGAAAATGATATAACAAATGTAATGATTGTACTTTGTTGTGAAATATAATGTTAAAAACGAAAATAACTTACATCACCGCTTAGCCATCTGTGGTTAAGAATCTGACAAGCTCTTTCTGCACTCAAAGCGTCGGCCGAACCATCATTGAAAATTTGTGTATCGCTATGTTTCTTTGAGTGCTCACATGCGCGTACGAACTTAACACTCGCTTTGATCACATCGACGTCATCACTAGATTTCTTAACGTCTTCTTTACTAAACAGTTCTGCAAATCACAAATCAAACATTAGTAAACATAATTATACAATAAACTTTGTGTCACCAAAAAATATTGATTCATAACAATCTTACTTGCTTTGGCAGAACGTTTTGCACGCTTGATGGGTTTAACAACAACAAAAGGAGACTTTACGGCTTTTGATGTAGTGCGTTTACGTTTGCCAAGCACCTCCTCCACTTGCTCATCTACTCCGTTAGAATGACCCGATCCGTGTGATGCTATTTCATTTCTCTCTAAAGACGTGTCCGCCTTTTCATCTGATACGTCAGGTACTTTGATAGGATCACTCCTATCACCCTTGAAACTATCCAGATACTCAGGAGTGCAATAATAAGGTACCTTACCATGAGAATTCACATCACCACCGTCATCGTCCTTTTGCTTATTCATTTTACCATGAGAAGGTGTGCGATAGTCGTCCATATCATCATGATAAACAAACTCCTTATCACGAAATGCACTATCATTTGTAGATTCATTAATGTCACCGTATAGATTATCTTCTTCTTCTTCCATGTCACCGGTTCTATAGAACACACCGGTTTTGTTCATTTTCTCAATCATCCTCTGAAAAAATATTTATTCATCTTAGTTATGTAAGTCAATGAAATACATTATGCACGATAGTAAAAATGTGTTGTACTGTTACCCGTGCGCATAACTCTGGCAAACGAAGCATGTCCTTGCGTATCTCCTTCAGCTCATTCAAAATGCGGTCCATAACAAGCTTCTGCCTCGCGGAAGCCTCTGATGTGCTGCCCTCTTTCTTCCTTCCACTAACAGTAGACTTTTTTGTACTTGATTTTTTATTTTTTTCAGCTTGTTCTTGAGCAATTTTTTCACCCTATACTCCTCTGTAATATTGTCATCAATCTACAAGAACGATAATTAGAGAGCGATAATTATACATCAAAGCTTAGACAATTAATTGAACCATGTAAATGTAACATTAAAAGAAGAAAATATGGATTACCATCCCAACACCCCGACCATAATCATAGTCGTATTTGTCTCTTTTCTCCGCTAGAGCTTCCGTCCAGTTCCTCATCAAGGGGCTCAGAAGTGACAACGGATCATATTTTGGACCTATAACTGGCTATACCTTCTCCCAATATGCATACTGATATACACCAAATATGTTTGAATAATACATATTTGACTAACATTACATAAGTAATAATTTGAAAACAATGAATAAAATATACCTGCAAAAGGGCAAGGTTCCCATGTGGCCATTCCTTAACACGGCCGTCCTCTAGAACCTTTCCAATCTCCGAAAAAAAGAACTTCAAAGTGAACTCGTTCCAGTTGAACTTACTTATCATCTTTTTATCCTTAACTAAGGCATAATACTCATTCGGAATATATTCATGAGAGACTGGTGCGATTACTGTTCCCAACAGAACTAGAAACGTCATCCGGACAAAGTCATCATCTGTGTTTTCATTCCTCACAATCTTATTGATTAGATCATCAATCATGATCTTACCCTTTTTTGTGTCCACAAAATTAATTGGTATTTTTTTCATTGCTTTTTGTCCTTCCGTTCTAAGAAAACCAACAACATCAACTCCTTGATTTTTCAAACCAAATATAGAAAACACATCATCATGCCCTACTGAAATAAGGCCTTTACTCCCAGATGCCTCTTGAACCATGAATTTTTTACTATGACGATTGTAGCCTTGGATCAAAAAGTGAAGTAAAAATGCACGCATCTTTACCGACGATATTTGTAACATGCCTTGCAAATCCATTTCATAAAATGTAAATTTCTGACTTGGTGAAAGTTTGTCAACAAGGCTAACCCACTTCTCAACTAAACATGGAATCACACCATCAATATCCATCCTTCATAATTTAAAAATATTGTCACGTACGATGCAACTCATTTGACATGTGAATACTAACATGAAAACATCGTAAAAATACTTACCCAAACCACAAGGCTGACGGCGGACGGCGTACGGTGCAACGGCGGACGGGTTGGTAGTGGACGTCTGACGGCGGACGGCGGGGGAGCGGCGACGTACGGACGAAGAGGTGCGACGGCGGACGGGGTGGTAGATCACAACGACGTACGGACGGCCAGGGGAGAGGGGGGAGAACGCTGCGGCGGCGGGGAGGAGGGAGGGCGGCGGGGCAGTCTAGAGCGGGGGGCAGTGGCGGCGGCGACGGGGAGGATGGTGTGCGGCGGGGAAGTGTGGAGCGGGGGGCGGCGGCGGCGAGATCACGTCGGGGTAGGGCTAGATGTGGGATAAAATTGCATGCACGTCGGTTATCCCGACGGGCGCGGATATCCTACCATGACGACGTCAGCTGAGATCACGACGGGCCCACTTACGACGCCGACAGGAGTCTAGCTCTTTTAATATTAAGACGGGGCCTTATGTGTTTTCTAAGTTAATTCAAATTTTAACTTGTCACAAAAAAATTAATCAAACGGACCCATTTTTTTTCTACGCTTCCAAATGAACTTCACAAGGAGGCACGTCAAAAAAATTTATTTTCTGACAATCCGTGCGTTTTCTGTGAATTTCCATGCAAAAACAGGCAAAAACAGATGCCGGACGTGACGCAACGTGCGTTTGGTCTTCAATTTCCTTCAACTTTTGCGTGGGACAATTGGATGTGCATTCTCAAGTGCTGGCAAAAGTTGGATAGATTTCATGCATGTATGCATGTACATCATGTGCAACCCACCGGTGTCGGTATGGGCGGATGGGGTGTTACAATGTGATCTTGTTACTCCCCTTCATCAAATAGACCCATTTTTTTTCCACGCTTCCTAATGAACTTCACAAGGAGGCACGTCAATTTTTTTTCCTGACAATCCATGTGTTTTCTGTGAATTTCCATGCAAAAACAGATGCCGGACGTGACGCAACGTGCGTTTGGTCTTCGATTTCGTTCAACTTTTGCGTGGGACAATTGGATGTGCATTCTCAAGTGCTGGCAAAAGTTGGATAGATTTCATGCATGTATGCATGTACATCATGTGCAACCCACCGGTGTCGTCGGTATGGGCGGAAGGGGTGTTACAATGTGATCTTGTTACTCCCCTTCATCAAATGGACCCAATTTGTTTCCACGCTTCCTAATGAAATTCACAAGGAGGCACGTCAATTTTTTTTATTTTCTGACAATGCGTGCGTTTTCTGTGAATTTCCATGCAAAACAGGAAAAAACAAATGCCGGACGTGACGCAACGTGCGTTTGGTCTTCGATTTCGTTCAACTTTTGCGTGGGACAATTGGATGTGCATTCTCAAGTGCTGGCAAAAGTTGGATAGATTTCATGCATGTATGCATGTACATCATGTGGAACCCACCGGTGTCGGTATGGGAGGAAGGGGTGTTACAATGTGATCTTGTTACTCCCCTTCATCAAACGGACCCAATTTTTTTCCACGCTTCCTAATGAACTTCACAAGGAGGCACATCAAATTTATTTATTTTCTGACAATCCGTGCGTTTTCTGTGAATTTTCATGCAAAACAGGCAAAAACAGATGCCGGACGTGACGCAACGTGCGTTTGGTCTTCGATTTCGTTCAACTTTTGCGTGGGACAATTGGATGTGCATTCTCAAGTGCTGGCAAAAGTTGGGTACATTTCATGCATGTATGCATGTACATCATGTGCAACCCACCGGTGTCGGTATGGGCGGAATGGGTGTTACAATGTGATCTTGTTACTCCCCTTCATTAAACGGACCCAATTTTTTTCCACGCTTCCTAATGAACTTCACAAGGAGGCACGTCAATTTTTTTTATTTTCTGACAATCCGTGCGTTTTCTGTGAATTTCCATGCAAAAACAGGCAAAAACAGATACCGAACGTGACGCAACGTGCGTTTGGTCTTCGATTTCGTTCAGATTTTGCGTGGAACAATTGGATGTGCATTCACAAGTGTTGGAAAAAGTTGGGTACATTTCATGCATGTATGCATGTACATCATGTGCAACCCACCGGTGTCGGTATGGGCGGAAGGGGTGTTACAATGTGATCTTGTTACTCCCTTCATCAAATAGACCCAACTTTTTTCCACTCTTCCTAATGAACTTCATAAGGAGGCACGTCAAATTTTTTATTTTCTGACAATCCGTGTGTTTTCTGTGAATTTCCATGCAAAAACAGGCAAAAACAGATGCCGGACGTGACGCAACGTGCGTTTGGTCTTCGATTTCGTTCAATTTTGCGTGGGACAATTGGATGTGCATTCTTAAGTGCTGGCAAAAGTTGGGTACATTTCATGCATGTATGCATGTACATCATGTGCAACCCACCGGTGTCGGTATGGGCGGAAGGGGTGTTACAATGTGATCTTGTTACTCCCCTTCATCAAACGGACCCAATTTTTTTCCACGCTTCCTAATGAACTTCACAAGGAGGCACGTCAATTTTTTTATTTTCCGACAATCCGTGCGTTTTCTGTGAATTTCCATGCAAAAACAGGCAAAAACAAATGCCGGACGTGACGCAACGTGCGTTTGGTCTTCGATTTCATTCAACTTTTGCGTGGGAATTTTGCGTGTCGCTCAATTAAACGCGCGTTTGGTCTTCAACATCATTACAACAAGTGCCACGCAAAGTCTTTAAAATTATATAGAAATATTCAAGCTGAGACAATCTTCGTTCAAATTGAAACAGTTTACTTTCGGTACATTTGAAGAAATAATAATAACAACACTTAATTCAGATAACATAAAACATAACCATAGTTCATTAATATTACATTCGAACATAACACGACATTTTTTGATAAACTCAAAGCGAAATTTAATTAAACATTACTAAAACTTTCTAATAAACTTCGCGATTTGTCGCGAATCTAATCGGACTCGTCGAGGTTGACGAAGTCCGGCTCCTCCACCGCGACGTCCCCGTCCGCGCCGTCGTCGTCGTCCGAGCTGACGCCGAGGTTGTCCCAGTCGATCTTGTCGTCCTCGTTGTCGCCGTCATCCTCGACGACCGGCTGCGGATTCCACACCTGTGCCGCCGCCGCCTGGATTGCCGCCGCGGACTCCGCCGCCTCCCTCGCCGCCGCCGCGGCCGCTGCCGCCGCGGCGGCCGCCGCCGCCGCCTGAGAGGCACGCAGGGCGACGAGCAGCCCCGGAGTATCTTCGGGGTCGCCGTCCTCGCGGAGGACGATCTGCTCCGGCGGGAGGTCAACCTCCGGCGGGGCCACCGGCGGGGGCTGGGGGGTTTACGCCCGCCGCCCGCGGCGTCGCTGGCTGCCGCCGGAGTTGACGGGGTTACCCGCGGCCGCCGACGCGCGCCGGAACTGGGTGATCACGTTAGCGTAGGACTTGCCGTCCCAAAACGCGTGCCGGCCGTAGATGTTGCACCGGCCGCCGCAATGGTTACGGCGATCCTCCGCCGTCGCGCCGGGCCCGAGCGTCGCGTAGCCGTCCTTGTCGATTTTCCACGGCTTCGCGAGCCGGCACCCCGTCGGCACCAGCAACGCGTAGCGGTGGAGCTCCTCCTTCGCCGGCCCATCAAGGCTCGTCGGCCAGATGCTCGGGGGGTCGTCTCCGGCGCCGGAGCTGCTGCCGCCGGCGTAGAATGCCATCGCCGGAGGGAGAGGAGCGACGAGGCGACGGGGGGAGTGGAGAGGAGCTGCGAGGCGACGGGGGAGTGGAGAGGAGCGACGGGTCTGGGCGACGGGCCGAGGCGCCGGCTTTATATAGGCCGCCGGGGGGGGGGGGGCGACGTGCGGTTGGGCGGCGTTACTCCCCCGGAGTAAACGCATCGCCTCAGGAGCCGGCGGGCCTCGGGAGGCGACGGGCCTCGGGAGACGGCGGCCTGACGGTCAATAGGCGGCTTCGTCAGGCTTCAATGCGACGGGAATGATGGCGCAGGCCTCGGGACGCGACGGGTCATCTGAACCGACGGCGTCTCGGGCGACGCGGGCTGACAGCGCAGGCGAGATTAATGGCGGCGGCCTCGGGAACCGACGCGACGGGCCTGGTTTGACCGCGGTCAGGGCGACGCGGGCTGACGTGGGGGCGCCACGTCACGCTGGCTGACGCGGGGGTATTCGTCCTGCATGTACGACCCCCCCCCTCCCCCCGTACATGTACGTCGCCCGACCGTCCGCTGGCGCCGCGGGGCTGACGCGCGTACGTCGGCCCGGGGGGGAAAGACCATCCTGCCCTTTTTTATGAAAGGGTATCGTTCAATCTGAGCCGTCGTTGTGTCCGGGGGGGGGGGGGGGGGGGGGGGGGGTTGTACTGAAGAAGTGGTTAGTGAAAGGCACTGGAATTTTGATGTTGCATAGGTTGTTTAGACATATTACATGCTTACTTTTGATGTGTTGGATACACGTACATGCCATGCAATGATGACATTAGATGTGAGATGCAAATATTGCGTTCATGTTGAAAGCTGTATTTGCGTTGTTGCAAGCTTTGAATTCCATATAGCATATGTTCGATAATTTGGGAATCAATGGGAATGGGTCGCATACACCTTTTTTGGTAAATGGGTGTGCTTAAAATGTTGGAACTTTCTTTTGCATGTTTTTTACTTTGTCATGTATAAAAAATGTTGTCGTGATGTTGCATGCATATAAGCAAAATTGCATGCTGAGATGGTGACTAAATTTAGCTGACAAATCTAGCATTAGCCAATACAAATGCTTGAGAAAAATAAGTTTTCTAATAGCATAGGAATCGGTAGGTTTTGTTATCAAGGAAAAGACCACGAAGAGTCTACAAACAAATTCTTAGGTTCTGTCCTCGAGGAAATGAAGTAGTACGATGCTGTAAACTCAATCATGCATTATACGTCGCAAAACTAGCACAGGAAGCAATAACGAAGAGTCTTTAGCTAATTACCACTCTGAAGGCTACTCATCCATAAGAGCATAATACTCGTCCCAATCATAATGGTGATCCTGGGAAGTCGGAAGCTCCAGCGTCTTGACGGTGCCACACTTTGCTCGCAGCGTGCCGTCAGCGACTATGTGGTAGCAGTCGACCACCGAGAGATACTCCAGGCACGGGCAGGCATCAACGACGGCCATGAGCTCATCATTCGTGATTTCGCTGTGGGCGAGGCAAAGGTGCCGCAGCTCGTGCATCATCGTGATACCTGCCACCTCGCCCTTGTCCCACCTGCGCCTCCAAGTTTTGTCCAGCACCAGCCGCCTCAGCCGCACGCATGCCCTGCCAGTAGCCAAGATCGCGTCGCTGCGGACACCTATACAACCCGAAAGCTCGATGTCTTCTAGCTGAGGGCACTTGGTTACCAGATGGGTGAACCCTTCGCTGGTTACACGGTAGCATGTTAAGAGGGCAAGCCGCTTCAGAGAGGGCGACCTGCAAAGTAAAGGACATAAGATAACGGGATTTCTTATTGCCTTGCAGCTTTCAAGGTATTTTAAAATATGTCAACCATCCTCACAATCAATATGAGTAAGATTGCTAAGTAAGAGAACGGCAAAACAAGTTTTTATCAAAAAGTAAATGACAAGATGATCTAAGTAAAAGGTTTCCGAGACATGTCAGGAGCCCGAACCGGTGCCCCCCGCGTCGCCCTCCCCGAGCGAGGCGACCGGGGCGGCTCCCCACTCCTCCCCCTCCCCGCGAGTCGCCGCCCCCCCCCCCCCCTCGCCGCTGCCGCCGGCGGGCGCGGCCGGGCGTTGCCCGCGTGGCGCCCCGCAGTCCGGCGGTGGCGGCCCCCCTTCTTTCCCCGTCGCTGGACCCCGGCTCGGGCGAGCGGTCCTGGCGGCGGAGCCCTTCGGCCGGCGGCGTTCCGGCGCGGATCTGGACGGCGGCGGTGCGGAAGCGTTGCCCCTTGGCGGCGGTGACGGCCCATGGCTAGCGGCGGCCGGCGACGCCCGGCTGGCCCAGATCTAGGCCCTACGGGCCCGATCTGGGTCGGGGCGGGCCTGCTGGGGGGCTGCGGTGGGTTGTTCTCCGGTGGTTCTGGCGAGCTCCTCGCGACAGGGACGGCGGCTGCTGTGCCGCGACTGCTGCAGCATGGTGGCGGAGCTTCACGGGCCCGTTCTGGGCTCGGCCGGACATTTGGTCTGGTGTGCCTCTGCTGCTATGCCCGGTCTGCTACCGCCTAAGCCGGTGGAGGTTGTTCCCTCCCTCGTTGCTGCGGTGCTGCCGGTCCTTGTCTACGGGTGTCTCGTTTGGATCCGGCCGGCCTCGCTTCGTTAGCCGTGGTGAGACGACGGCGGTGTCCTCGTGACTGTGTTGGCGCATGTTGGTGGGCGGCGGGTGTGGTGGAGCCGAAGGTTGGTCCTGGGTGGCGGGCGCGAGGGGTCGGGAGAAATCCATGTCGGGTCTTGCCGGCACCAACGCGGTGACGCCTGCGGGCGCCGCCATCCTTCTTGAAGGGCGTCGGGTGACCCTCTCCCCCCACTACCCTCCGTGTACCGGGAGAAATCCTAGGATTCTTCCGGGCAGCAGCGTCATCATCGTCGCATTCCTTCTTGAAGGTGGTGCTTGGTACACGGTAACTCGGTGGCTTTGGAGCGTGGTGGTTATCGTCGGTGGGCACAGCGGTCGCGGGGTGCCGTAGCTTTCGTTGATCCGGCGTTGTTGGCATTTTTTCTCTTATTTTCTCTTGTATTTTCTTTTGGGCGTGCTTGTGCTGTTAGCCCCAGCGTTGATCGGAATGTTGTATCGGGTGGTTGCTATATCAATATAGCGGGGCGAAAGCCTATTTCGAGAGAAGTAAAAGGTTTCCAATAGATTGCACTTCCGTAAAAAAACAGCAGCACTCTCGAGTCTCGATATCCATTTTTTTATTGGAAAAGGAGGTTAAACCCCCGGCCTTTGCATCAATCGATGCATGCAGCCATCTTTATTAATTATTCCAAAAAGGTCTGATAAGAACATACATCAATTCACCCGAAGCCACCACTCACACCTACAAACTCGATAATGTGGAGTGCTCTCACTCCCCATATCTAAAACCGGTGTCGTCGCCAATCCATCCACATAACGTATCAGGACCAACAGCCGGTGCAGCAGACCTAAAGCGCACACCACATGCACACGTTTTAGAAGCCGCCATCATCATCGGACCACTGACCCATATTCAGGAGAGAGATCCGCATCATCCTTGCCAGTCCGAACATCCATCGACGCCACCACGGCGCCCAACGGCGCCACCGCCCTGCGCTCATCCGTCCAGACGCGAAGACTCTGGAAGAACTGTCGTGCGTAGCACCTGCCAATCAGGCATGACTCTGCGTAGCACCTATCGGCCAGGCATGACTTGACAGCTCCACCAAAGCTCCGTGCAAGACGAAGCCGCTCCACCTACTGCCTCTGTCATCCAGCGCTGCTCCACAAACAATGCTCCTTAGAGAGAAACGGCACCGCAGTACCGCCATCGTCCGATCTGGAAGACCAGATCCTAGGGTTTCCCCCGAAGCAGTGCCCATCACCAGCAACCGTCAAGGACCCACACAGTGCCCACCACCACCCAGCCCTCAAGGCGACGCCTTCAGGAAGGTCACGACGTCAAGGACGCCGCCGCCGCCCACCGGAGATAGGGTTTTCACCCGAAAGGCAGGTAGGGGGGAAGTGGAGGGGCAGACGTAGACCGACGTCTCCAAGAAGAAAAGCGGCGCCCTTGAGCGTCGTCCTCGGTGCGGCCGGCCGGGGCCGATCAAGGGGTTTCCCCCAATCTGGATCTCCTCCACCAGCTTCACCCGCGACCACCAGCCAGGGTCCCGGCAAGCCATGCCGGCACCGCCAGGAAACCGCAGGAGAGAAGCACACCGATCAGGGTCGAAGGACAGCGGCCAGATCAGACGCCGCCGGCCGCCAGAGCAGCCACGCTAGGCCCTGGTCCACCGAAGATCCGTCGGCCGTCCGACCAGACCACCGGCACCACGCCAGCCCCGCCGATCGCCGCAGCACGGAGGGGCCTCGCCGGAAGGGCCGCCGCCCCAGATCCAATCGCTCTCCAGCGCGCAAGGCGGAGCAGCAAGGGCCCCGCCGCCGCAGTCCCCGGCTGCACCACGGGCTTGCCTGGCGCTAGCCTCATGCGGCGGCGAGGGAGGGAGGAAGAGGAGGTGGCTACGCCGGCGGCGGGAGGAGGGTCGCCTCCGAGTCACCCGAGAGCGCTGGACTCCGGGATGGATGGGGAGAGGGTGAGGAGAGGGTTTCGGATCTAGTATCTGTTGTGTAGGAGGTGGCCGGAGGTGGGAGATCAGGCGGCGACGGCGGCGGAGCTCTCTCCCGCTGCGGTCGAGGGAGCCGCACTGCTAGCGCCTCGGTCGCCCCGGCGCCTGTGGAAACTGAGGATCTAGTCTCGATATCCATGGCTCAAGGAAAAACAAGAAAAGGAGATCAAGTTCGTTTTGTTGCAAGTTTGCAACACTGATGTAGTACGATTCTTTGTTCTGTCAAAACACTTGTATGATAACACTGGAAATCTGTAAGAAGATGAGTACCTGGCTCCAATATAATTGAGAATCTCATCGGTAACAAACTTCTCCCCCACAAACACCTCCAGCGTCCCGTCGGATCGGTCCACGGCCACCTTCGCCATTGCGCACATAACCTGTGTGCTCTTCCTCAAGTCGACGGCGCCGAGCCCCGCGAAGACCAGAGTAAGCGCATCGAGAGGCAGCTCCGGCCAGTCCCTGACGGATGGCTCCGGCGCGGGCTGCTGCTCCATTTCCTTGGGACACCTGAAAACAATGGTGGTCGTGAGAAGATGGCGAGACGTGCTCGGCCGTGAAGCTTGGTGCGAAACAGCTGATGGATGGGATGATGAACCTCGAATCCCTGACCGGCGTCTTGCGTCGGCAGAGCAGCAGGCAGTGCTCCCGTAGTGGTTAATGAACCAGCGTTGTTCGAGGTGGTTTATAGAAACCTTTCATCAACTTTGTTTCATGATTTCCGATGTGAATGAGAAATGCAGATTGGCCACACACGGTCAGGGAGTAGCACACCGACCAGAGATATTGTTGACCGTCGACTCGTAGCTGGAAGTTGGAACAGCAGGGTAGGCTATTAATTAATTTCGCTAGATGGTACTAAAGGGATAGGAACCATCGTGTTTTTGCTTCACAGATAATATTCCTTTCGTATCAATATATATATCCAGCCTCTCGGGCCGTAGTAGCCTGCTAGCAAGACCAGGGCTCGAAATCTTGAATCCCAATAACTGAAGGTTCATTTAAAAAAAAAAGAGATCTATAAGCACTAGCACCCATGGACATATATAGTTTTATAGAAGAAGCCTAGGATGAGCCATCAAAAAATTGGACCCCGACGGGATTTAAACCCTGGAGACAGGGTGAGCCACTACCCACCCTTACTACTAGTACTACCATCCGGATGAGCCATCAGAAAAAATTCGACCCTGACGGGATTCAAACCCTGGAGGCAAGGTGAGCCACTACCCACCCTTGCTACTAGTACTAGGCTACAACCTAGTCCTCTGAAGTTTCATTTTTCAAACAAAAATAAATTGTTTACCCCCAGTCTTCATTTTTTTTTTGAAATGGAGGAAGACCCCCGACCTCTGCATCTGGACGATGCATGCAGCCACTTTATTAATTATTCACAAAGACCTTACAAAGTAATACATCAGTAAGTCTAAAGCCACCATCTTGGCAACATCTGTCGCTACTTCTATCCACTTGATGAAGGGGTGTCGATAATCCGAGCCTAATACCAAACAGACCTCGCACCTAAGCCTAACATCTAAAACCGGAGGCACCAGCCAAGCCATATACCTGGTCTGGAGCACGCACCAGTCCGGCGCACTCTCAGAGGCCGCCGCCGCCGTCTTCCACGCCACCACGACACCAGACAACGCCATATTCAGAGCAGATACTGACACCACGACCTTGCCAGGCCTGCCATCGACGCCACCACGACGCCAGACAACGCCATCCTCCTGCGCGAGTCCGTCTACACACATCGAACGCCAAGACTCCACTGCGCCCCGCCGTCGAGATCCACAGTCGTCGATGTGTAAGATGAAACACCGCTCCACCAAAGATGTTGTCTGCTGGTCCCTCGAGCCCATGCACACCTCCAAGACTGACGCCCCCAAGGAGGAAACGACGCAAGAACGCCACTGTCATCCAATCTACCGATCTATGGTTCCCCCCGGAGGTAACAAATAGAGGTCTGGAACTTCTCCACGGCGATGTCTTCAAGAAGAGAACGACACAGAAGAGCGCCGCCATCGCCGGCCTTGGCATCTAGCAGAGCGCAAGGTTTTCACCCAGATCTGTTCGAAGAACCTCCATCAAGTCTTGTGTACGGATCGCTGCCATCTCCACCGGGGACTGGAAGTAGGCTCCAGGCCGCCGCCGCCTAACCAGCGAGCAGCCGCGCCGCGCAAGCAGCAGGGCCGCCTGTAAGGGCATATTTATACCCTAATGGTTTTGGTGATTGATGACAATACATTTGCGGACTAATCGTGTGCATTAAGCTTTCAGAGAATATCAGGTGGCACGAGACGATTATCTTACCCCTCAGGAAGCTAAAAAGAAGACGGTGTCTTTTTGACGATTTAGTGTCGGTGGACTTAAGTCGTAGGAAAATCCGTACCATCAAGAGGGGGTCCGCAGTGGGAAAGGTTAGGAGGAATCATCACATACACACTCGCACCCCCATTCGTTTCCCGGCAACATGGAGTCTCTGTCCTTGCCCTGCTCTCTCTCTCTCTTTCTCTCAGTGGTAGTACCGCTCTGGGAAGCGGTAGTATAGCGCGCAGCCGGTATTTCCGCCCCAACCGGCGGTAGTACCGCTGAGGGAAAGAGGGGAGGGCTGGGCACCTCACGCGAGGCATCAGACATGTTTCTGGGAGTGTCTGGTGCCCGCGCCAGCACCCAGCCACAGCGGTAGTAGGGGCGGTAGTACCAAGCGATACTACCGCCGCCCCTTCTACTGGTGCTCTTGTTCACAGATGGGCAGTAGTACCGCCCCTACCAGCGGTACTACCGCTTGCCCGTGGCTGGTACAGAGGTAACGGGCAGATTCCCCCACCCACTATATAAGGGGTCTTCTTCCCCAAGAAGCCTTACCTCTTATCCTTCCAAACCTCCATTGTTGCCCAAAGCTTATTTTAGCCTGATCTCTCTCCCTAGCCAGCAAAACTTGTTGATACTCTAGGGTTTGGTTGAGAGGGCCCCGATCTACACTTCCACCAAGAGAAATTTGATTCCCCCCTTTAATCCCTTGCGGATCTTGTTATTCTTGGGTGTTTGAGCACCCTAGACGGAAGAGGTCACCTCGAAGCCATAGTCCATTGTGGTGAAGCTTCGTGGTGTCGTTGGGAGCCTCCAATTCACTTGTGGAGATTGCCCCAACCTTGTTTGTAAAGGTCCGGCTGCCGCCTTCAAGTGCACCACTAATGGAATCACGGCACCTCGCATTGTGTGAGGGCGTGAGGAGAATACGGTGGCCCTAGTGGCTTCTTGGGGAGCATTGTGCCTCCACACCGCTCCAACGGAGACGTACTTCCCTTTACCGGGAAGGAACTTCGGTAACACATCGGTTGCTTGTGTTGCTTGTGTTGTTCTCCATCGGTTCCTCTTGTGGTTACTTCTTACCTTTACTTTGTGCAAGCTACGCATATTGTTTATCTTGCTTGCTTGTGTTGTTGTTGTGTTTAGCATCATATAGGTTGCTCACCTAGTTGCATATCTAACCAACCTATTTGTTGCTAAGTCTAAATTGTTAAAGAAAAGTTAAAAATTGGTAGTTGCCTATTCACTCCCCCCCTTTAGTCAACCATATCGATCCTTTCAATTGGTATCAGAGCCTCATCTCTTTATTAAGGGTTTCACCACCCGAAGAGTATGGCCGACGATGAGGTGCGGCCGGTTAAACTCCCCGAGGCCGTGGGTGTGAACACGGTGTCACGTGAGGATTTGAATGAGGCCATGTCCTCACTCAAATCCTCCATGACCAACGAGGTCAAATCCATGTTTAAAGAATTTCTTGAGGGTCTCAAACTTTCTACCGATCCGTTGTTAGTGGTTAATCCCACTAACTCGTCATTGGATGTCCACTCCGAAAAGGAGGGGGCTAGCACTGAGAAGAACAAGCTACCTCAAGGAACTAGTGGAGTGGGTACCTTTGCCTCGGTACCCCCTCCCGCGGTATATGGAGGACCGGTGCACCCACCACATATAGTTAATCTCGGTCCTCCTCCTAAGCTTGTTAAGAATGACTTTGCTAATTGGGTTTTTCGTATCAAGTCTCATCTGAATCACAGCTCAACACAACTTTGGAGAATCATTGAGCAGGGGTACTACCCTCATGATGCAAACAACCTCACTCCAAGAGAAGAGGCCGACAATCAACTCAATCACTCCGCCTTATTCATCCTTCAAGCAGCTGTTCCCGTTGAAGATCTAGCTCACTTGCGTCCTTTCACTCGTGCTAAGGATTGTTGGGAACATATTGTCTCCATGTACAAGGCTAGCTCGAGCATTCGACGTTCCAACTTTGAAGTGGTTCTAGATGAGTGCGATGAATTTGTGATGCTCGAAGATGAAGAACCTCGTGAGCTCTATCGGAGAGTGACAACTCTTGCCGTTGCTCTTAAAGATCATGGAAGCAAAGATGTGGATGACAATTGGATCAAGCGGAAGTTCCTCAAGGCCATCATGCCATTCAACAAATCCATGTCCTCGGTCATCCGTCAAAGGCTGGATTTTCACTCCTTGTCCTCAGGTGATGTGTTGGATGAATTCATTGCTATGAACATCTTGAACAAGACTGCCGACAATGCTTTAGCTCGCGTTCAGCGATCAAAGAAGGCTACCCCCAACCTTGCCTTGAAGGCCAAGGTCACGCAAGAAGAAGAAGAAGAGGAAGAAGAAGAGAGTTGCCCCGAAGATACCAAATATGCTTACCACGAGCACATGGCGCCTGCGTCAAGGCAATTTTGGGGCAACAAGAGGAACTCGAAGCCCAACTTCTCCAAGAACAACTCAAGTGGATCAAAAGGCAAGCAACCTGTGAGGACGTGCTACAATTGTGATAATGTGAGTCACTTCGTGGTGGATTGCCCTTATGAGAAGAGGGAAGACAATGGTGGCAAACTCATTCGTAAAGATAAGGCCAAGTCCATGCCCAACAAGAACAATTTCACTAAGAAGCTGCCTCACAAGGTGTTGGTGGTCCAAGAAGAGTACGCATTCGATGATGATGTTAATGATGAAGAAACTAGTGGCAAAGGATTGGCTATGTCTTCGATGGCTATTGCATCTTCTACCCCAATCAAGACATCTCTCTTCGATGCCCCCAACGACAACCACATTGCTAGGTGCCTCATGGCCAAAGGTACCACCAAGGTAACCTCCAACGTCAAGACCTCTAACATTAAAACTTCTATTTCTACCACTCCTTCTTTGTTTGATTGTGTGGATGAACATGAGGTGGCGAAGGAGGATGAGAATGAGTTTGACAAATTCTTATATAAACTCAAAGGTGAACCCAAGAAGCACTTTGTTGCTCTCTTGGAACAACTTGGTGAGGCCAATGACATCATTGAGTCTCAAGAGGAATCTCTAGAGGAGTTGAGAGGGCATAGTGGTGACTATGCCAATGAAATAGTGGATCTTTCCATTGCCCTTGAAGAAGAGCGAAGTCTTCGTTTGATTCTTGAGGAGTCACAAAATGTTGACCTAGCTAAATTACGTAAAGATCATGATCATGCTATTGTTCTTAATCGTGTGCTTAAATCTGAGAAGGATGTGCTTGGGGTTGATCACGGTAGACTCAAGGAGGAGTTTGACACTCTAGACAATGCTCACAAGGCATTGAAGAGTGCTCTTGACTCTCTCAAAGAGTCTCATGATCAACTCCAAGTTAAACTTACTAAGGAAATAGCTACATGTCCTCCTTTTGTGTTAATTGATAGTGCCAATGCTACTAACTCTTGTTGTGAGCATGCACATCTTGTGGAGGAGAATGCTAAGTTGAAAGAACAACTTGAGAAAGGCCTTGTGACATGTATCCAAGGTGAGAAGAACCTCAATGACCTTTTGAGCAATCAAAAGGAAGTTGTTGCCAAGGAAGGTGTTGGGTTTGCTCCCAAAAACAACAAGAAGAAGAAGAAAATGAAGACCAAGCAAGTTCCCCCACTAAAGGAAACCTTTGTCAAAGTAGGGGATGGTCCTCATGAGAAGAAGAAAGACAAGGTTGTGGTTGGTAATGCCAAGAAGGGCAAGACCACCCACTCCAACAAAGCCGGCGACTTTAACCCCTCTTATGTTTTATGCCGTGCTAGTGATGAGCATGTTTATGCCAAATATGTTGGTTCTTCTTATGAGTACATTGAATGGTCTATTTGGGTTCCTAAGATACTTGTCACTAACATGAAAGGACCCATTAACGAATGGGTACCTAAATCCAAGCATTGATCTATTTTAGGAGTTTGCTTCTGGAGGAGTGTCATGGTTGCTTGATAGAGGAGCAACAAATCATATGATCGGAAGCAAGGACTTGGTGGTGGACGTTCATCCTGATCCATCTGTGGCCACTCAAGTTTCATTTGGTGATGATGCTATTTCAAAGGTATTGGGTCTTGCCAAGGTGATAATCTCTCCGGATCTCTCCATAGAGAACGTCATGCTTGTTGAGACCCTTGCATACAATTTACTTTCCGTTCATCAACTTGCACTCATGGGTTTTTGTACCTTCTTTGGTGTTGACACCGTGGCCCTTTTGTGGAGCAAGACTCTTAAAGTAGCTTTTGTTGGGCATGTTGAGAACGGTCTCTATGTGGTTAACTTCTCGAAGCGACCCACTAAGACTGCTACTTGTCTAATGGCTAAAGTTGACATGGGATGGCTGTGGCATCGCCGGCTAGCCCATGTCAATATGAGATCTTTGCAAAGTCTTCTCAAAGGGGATCACGTTCTTGGACTAACAAATATAAGTTTTGCCAAAGATCGTGCTTGCAGTGCGTGTATTGAAGGAAAGCTACATGAGACGGCTCACCGTCCCACGACTACCATCTATTCGAAGAGGCCCTTGGAGGTCCTTCACATGGATCTCTTCGGTCCTCCATCTTTCGATAGTCTTGGGGGAAGAAAATATTGCTTGGTGATCGTGGATGACTACTCAAGATACACTTGGGTATACTTCTTCAAGAGGAAGAGTGAGACTCAACAAACCGTCATCGATTTTGCCAATGAAGCTCAACGTCAACATGAGGAAAAGATTCTGATGATAATAAGTGACAACGGCACCGAGTTCAAGAACTACACCTTGAATGAGTTTCTTAGTGATGAGGGGATTAAGCACCAATACTCCGCACCTTATACCCCTCAACAGAATGGTGTTGCTAAAAGAAAGAACCAGACGTTGATGGATGCAGCAAGAACCATGATGGCGGAATTTAAATCTCCTTACAACTTCTGGGCCGAAGCCATCAACACAGCATGTCATGCATCTAATCGGCTCTATCTCCGCAAAGGCTTGAGCAAGACCCCGTATGAAATTATTACCGGTAACAAGCCCAACCTCAAGTACTTCAGGGTGTTCGGGTGTAAGTGTTTCATTCTCAAGAAAGGTGTTCGTTTGTCTAAATTTGAATCTAGAGCTCAAGAGGGCATATTTGTTGGTTATGCTACAAACTCTCACGCTTACCGTGTCCTCAATAAGTCCACTGGGCTCATTGAGGAGACGTGTAACGTGGAGTTTGATGAAAATAATGGCTCCCAAGTGGAGCAAAGTGGTCTTTGTGATGTAGGTGATGAAATTCCTCCGCAAGCCATAAGAAGAATGGGTGTGGGACACTTCCTACCCGTTGAGGAACCCCTTGTGGCCGAAGGAGAAGGACAATGTTCCACTCAAGTGGAACCATCACCGACACAAAACCCACACGCTTCCGAAGAATAAGATGAAGGCCCTCAACCCCGTGAACAATATCAAGGGCAAGATCAACCTCATGATGATGATGTCTCACCAAGTGATGCTCAAGATCAAGTTCACATCCCCGAGCAAACTCAAGATCAAGACCTTCTTCAAGATCAAGAGCAAGCTCATGAAGGCGCTCACGATCATCAAGAAGATGCTCCTCAGGATGTTGTCCCTCAACTTTCCATGGAGGAGATCTTAGAGAGACGAGCTGCCAAGAAAGCTGCCAAGCTTGAACATCAATAACATTTGTTGGAAAACATCTACGGCAGCTTGAAGAGAGGGGTAACTACTCATCGTCAATTAACAAACTTTAGTGCACATCATGCGTTTGTATTTTGTTTTGAACCCCTCAAGGTGCAAGATGCGCTTGAGGACACGGAATGGCTTGAAGCCATGCATGATGAACTCAACAACTTCGAGCGCAACAAAGTATGGCAATTGGTGCCAAGACCAAAGGAAAAGCACAATGTCATCGGAACCAAATGGATATTTAAGAACAAGAAAGATGCAAACGGTATAGTTATTCGCAACAAGGCAAGACTGGTGGCTCAAGGCTACTCCCAAGTCGAGGGTATCGACTACGGTGAAACTTTTGCTCCTGTTGCTCGCCTTGAATCTATTCGCATGTTGCTTGCTTATGCCTCTCATCATGATTTCAAGTTATATCAAATGGATGTGAAGAGTGCTTTTCTTAATGGTCCACTTAAGGAGTTGGTATATGTCAAGCAACCCTCGAGGTTTGAGGATCCCAAGTTCCCCAATCATGTATACGTTCTCAATAAGGCACTCTATGGCCTTAAACAAGCCCCACGTGCGTGGTATGAGCACCTTACCGAGATGTTGCAAGATCGTGGGTTTGAAATTGGGAAAATCGATCCCACTTTTTTTACTAAGAGGGTTAACGGGAACTTGTTCATATGCCAACTATATGTAGGTGATATTATCTTTGGTTCTTCTAACAAAGCTTTTAATGATGAGTTCGCCTCACTAATGACCAAAGAGTTTGAGATGTCCATGATGGGAGAGTTGAAGTTCTTCCTTGGATTCGAAGTCAAGCAACGAAGCCAAGGAACCTTCATCAACCAAGCTAAATACACAAGACATGCTCAAGAGGTTCAAGTTGGATGATCTCAATCCTCCCAAGGCCAACACTCCTATGCAGCTCAAATGCCAACTTGACAGTGATCCCAATGGTAAAGTTGTGGATCAAAAGGTATATCGCTCCATGATTGGATCCCTGCTTTACCTCTGTGCATCTAGGCCAGATATCATGTTGAGTGTGGGAATTTGTGCACGATTTCAATCCGCACCTAAGGAGAGTCACTATGTGGCTGTCAAGCGAATCTTTCGATATTTGGCTCATACCCCAAACTTTGGCTTATGGTACCCCAAAGGTGCTTCATTTGATCTCATTGGATATACTGACTCGGATTGGGCGGGAGACCGTGTGGAAAGGAAGTCCACTTCCGGAGGCTGCCAATTTCTTGGCCGCTCTTTGGTAAATTGGTCTTCAAAGAAATAGAACTGTGTTTCTCTCTCGTCCACCGAGGCCGAGTATGTAGCCGCCGCAAGCTGCTGTGCTCAGATTCTTTGGATGAGGCAAATCTTAAAGGATTATGGTGTCAACTGTGACAAAGTGCCTATTTTTTGCGACAATGAAAGCACGATCAAGATCTCCAACAACCCGGTTCAACACTGCAAGACGAAGCATATTGAGATTCGTCATCACTTCATCGGGGATCACATCAAGCGTGGAGAAATTGATCTTATTCATATTTATACCAAGGAACATCTTGCAGATATATTCACGAAGCCATTGGATGAAGCAAGATTTCGCGAGTTAAGGCATGAGCTAAATATCATTGATTCGAGCAATGTGGCTTGACTTAGTGCACACCCCACCACACTCATCATTATGTCTTGTTTAGATGTAGGCATGGACTTAGGGGGGGTCTAGTTCTCTCAATGAACTATCCCCCCCCCCCTATTATGCATAAACTAATCAAAGTCTTTCACATCCGCCATTTTTTATGGTTATTGAGCTTCAAAGGCGAGTTTTGGTCATGGGCCCAAGGTTCAAATCTTCGCGGTGCCATACCTATTGACTCAAACATAGGTGGCCTCGGCCACCGCCCCTCCTAGCGAGGCATTTGCTGTTGAGAAGCACGTTTTTGTGTTTCCAGGGTCACTCCAACCTTTTGATTTTTTTTATCGGCGTCATCGGAGTGTTTCCTGATTTCTGGATGGATTTGTTGTCTCCAACCTTTTAATCAAACCTTTTGATTTTTTTATCGACGTCATCAGAGTGTTTCCTGATTTCTGGATGGATTTGTTGTCTCCAACATTTTAACCGAACTCAATCTTGCATAATCCACACTCTTGATGTTTATTTCCTGTCTTGGAGTTGCCCAGCGCGGTACTACCGCTGGAGCGGTTCTACCGGGCCTCCTGTCGCGGTGTAGAACAGGAGCGGTACTACCGCCCGTAGGGCGGTACTACCACTTGTGAGTTTCCATGAAGGGATATGGGGCGGGGCAGGGGAAGTTTTCACTTCCCCGTACCCATTCAACCCCTCTCTCTTGTGGCTCTCTCTCTCTCTCCAGGCACCTCCACGGCTGCGGAGGCCGCCGCCGGACCTCCGTTTCCGGCCATTCTTTCGTAAATCCAACCGGTGGAGTCGATCCCCACCCTCTCCTCTTGCCATGGACGCCGGTATTGTCCCGTTTTTCTCTCCCTAGGTTCTCCTCTTTTGAATCTAGGTCTTGGACAATGCGTGTTGATTCCATCAATTTTTTTTGTCAAATCGCGGCATGAGTTCATTGTGAAAGATGGCTAGGAAGTTATTCTCAAGTTTTAGCGGACAAATACGTGCATTTGACATCACCGGTAGTACCGGATCTCACCGGCGGCTGTAGGTTCCTTGCAGTTTTCGACCGGCACGGTACTACCGCTCCTTGGGTGGTAGTACTAAGCGGCAGTACCAAGCGGTACTACCGCTCCGGCCGGCGGTACTACCGCTGTGCTGCCAATTGCACATGTTTTTCCCTATTTCTTCAGAATCTCTTTGCTCTTTTTTTCTGGCTTATGCAATTGTTTTACTCTGTTTTCTCTCGTTTGGTGTGTTTGGATTCCAGGTGGTAGTAGGAGGAACCCTAGCCGTGATGGTGGTTCCAAGCACCCGCGCACCTCAGAGGAGGACAGTTCTGTCAATCCCCCACGTGCTCCTATCAAGCAGCAGCCAAAGAAGGCCGCCTCCAAATGGCCATCACTGGATAAGATACCTGCTAAGGCTTTCCAGGAACTTCGTCGCCAAGATCCTTATGTCAACCCTCAAGAATTTGCTGTTCGCAACCATCCCTTTTGGACCAAGTGTCAATTATCCATCTACAATGAGGTTCTTCTGAATAAGGAAAATTTGTTTGTGCCCAACGTCAAGTCTATTGATATGGAGTTCCTTGAAAAGAATGCCCAATACTTTGGAGAGGCTCTTGAGCTTTGTCAGAAGCTTGGAATTACCCATCTTATGGAGTTCAACAAGGACTTTGATGCTGAGATGGTGGCTGTGTTTTATGCTACCGTTCACCTTGGTACTGATGATGCCCGTACTATGACATGGATGACGAATGGGAGGAAGTTGACTGCCTCATGGAAGGAGTTCATGGACTTGCTCCACATTGAGGATAAGAGGCTCCATGACCCAGTCGGATTTCGCCCCCACAAGGAATCTCAGGCTACTCACAAGCGCAATTTCTGGCCCTATTCCACTGAGAAGGTATCCTCCACCACTGGCAAACCTTCTTATGTGCTGCTGCCATTCCTTGATATTATGCACCGCATCTTCCGGAACACTCTCTTCCCTCGTGTTGGGAACTTGGACATGGTGCACTCCTACTTGGTGGATTTGTTGCTCTTTTGTCAGCATGTGAAGGGGGCTACTGAAGTACCTGCTCTAGATGTTTCTCACATCATGTGGTCTGAACTTCACTCTGCTATCTTTGACCGCAAGGTTCCTATTTATGAACCATACTTGATGCTTCTTCTTGAGAGCACTTGGGCTAAGACCTATCCCGGCATCAACTTGGTGCACAATGAGGTGGTCTCTCATAAGGTTGTGCAGCTCCGATAGAAGAACAAGTGGGCAAACTATGTTGCCCCCGAGGCTGACTTGGCTGATGATGAGGAGGAGGATGAGGATGAGGATGATAGGATGATGAGGACTTCGTGGTTCAGGGTGGTGCTGCTCCTCGTTTCGCACCTTCTTTGGCTGAACCATCTTGGGCTAAGAAGCTCAAGGAGAAGATGAAGAAGTTGTTCTGTTTACAGGCTAAGGGTCAGTACAGAGCTCATGTTGTTGAGAAGGAAGCTAGACGGCGTCACAAGGCTCTTGGCAGACACGTTGGGTTGGAGGTTCGCAGTGGTTCTGAGGAGTCTATTACTGATGAGGAGGTCTGGATCTCACGGCACTACAAGTGGGGCTCTGAGGATGATCTGCCTGGCTCTTCTGCTCCAGCTCCGCCCGGCACCGTTTCCCACACTCCAGAGTCTGGAGAGTACTGATGATGTGTCCTTGTGTTCTGCCACCTGTGTGTCTTAGTCCTCCCTGCCCTTTTGGTGTCTCGCTGCCAAAGGGGGAGAGAGTGTACGGATTTGCCGAGTCACGAGCATGCGTTTGCTTTCTGAGTTGCCTTCTTTTATGTCATTGCTCGTGAACTCTTTCTAGTTGCCTTGCTTTGCTTTGCTTATGGTTGTGAGACTTCAGTCACTGCGTCGTATGGTGTAAGACATATGCTACCCTTAATTATCCTTATATGCCTCGTTTTGTGATTTAGTTTTATCCTACCATCTGTGTTATACTCTCACATAGTGCTCCTTGCTTAGTTATCACTGTCATATTATATATTGTTGCAAGGAGTATTCGTCCCTAAAATATAGGGGGAGTGTTGATCCTAGCATGTGTGTTTTGCATTCCAAAAGCATATCAAATATAGCACAAATCTAGGGGGAGCCCGTCTATATTTTTGTAGATTCTTGGGTTTGCTTTCTTTCTCTTATTTATTATCTATGCAAATCCAGTGTTGTCATCAATCCACCAAAAAGGGGGAGATTATAAGGGCATATTTATACCCTAATGGTTTTGGTGATTGATGACAATACATTTGCAGACTAATCGTGTGCATTAAGCTTTCAGAGAATATCAGGTGGCACGAGACGATTATCTTACCCCTCAGGAAGCTAAAAAGAAGACGGTGTCTTTTCGATGATTTAGTGTCAGTGGACTTGAGTCGTAGGAAAATCCGTACTATCAAGAGGGGGTCCGCAGTGGGAAAGGTTGGGAGGAATCATCACGTACACACTCGCACCCCCATTCGTTTCCCGGCAACATGGAGTCTCTGTCCTTGCCCTGCTCTCTCTCTTTCTCTCAGCGGTAGTACCGCTCTAGGAAGCGGTAGTACCGCGCGCAGCCGGTATTTCCGCCCCAGCCGGCGGTAGTACCGCTGAGGGAAAGAGGGGAGAGTTGGGCACCTCACGCGAGGCATCAGACATGTTTCTGGGAGTGTCTGGTGCCCCGCGCCAGCACGCAGCCACAGCGGTAGTACCAAGCGGTACTACCGCCACGCCTTCTACTGGTGCTCTTGTTCACAGATGGGCAGTAGTACCGCCCCTACCAGCGGTACTACCGCTTGCCCGTGGCTGGTACAGAGGTAACGGGCAGATTCCCCCACCCACTATATAAGGGGTCTTCTTCCCCAAGAAGCCTTACCTCTTATCCTTCCCAAACCTCCATTGTTGCCCAAAGCTTATTTTAGCCTAATCTCTCTCCCTAGCCAACAAAACTTGTTGATACTCTAGGGTTTGGTTGAGAGGGCCCCGATCTACACTTCCACCAAGAGAAATTTGATTCCCCCTTTAATCCCTTGCGGATCTTGTTACTCTTGGGTGTTTGAGCACCCTAGACGGAAGAGGTCACCTCGAAGCCATAGTCCATTGTGGTGAAGCTTCGTGGTGTCATTGGGAGCCTCCAATTCAGTTGTGGAGATTGCCCCAACCTTGTTTGTAAAGGTCCGGTTGCCGCCTTCAAGTGCACCACTAGTGGAATCACGGCACCTCGCATTGTGTGAGGGCGTGAGGAGAATACGGTGGCCCTAGTGGCTTCTTGGGGAGCATTGTGCCTCCACACCGCTCCAACGGAGACGTACTTCCCTTTACCGGGAAGGAACTTCGGTAACACATCCTCGTCTCCATCGGTTCCTCTTGTGGTTACTTCTTACCTTTACTTTGTGCAAGCTACGCATATTGTTTATCTTGCTTGCTTGTGTTGTTGTTGTGTTTAGCATCATATAGGTTGCTCACCTAGTTGCATATTTAACCAACCTATTTGTTGCTATGCCTAAATTGTTAAAGAAAAGTTAAAAACTGGTAGTTGCCTATTCACCCCCCTAGATTCAACCATATCGATCCTTTCACCACCCACAAGCCCCAGTCGCGCCACCGGAGAACCCTACACCAGACCCCGCCGCCGGCCCAAGAGAGGACGACGCCACGTATGCCCAGCAGCCACCGCAGCCAGCCCGTGTCGTCGCGCCGCCGCGCCCCACGGCCGCGCCTTGCCGCCACTAGGGGAAAGCGTCCCGCGCCGCCATCCTCTGGCAGGAGGAGTAGAAGGCCCCGCCGCCGCCGCCTAAGCCGAGTGGGCTTTGCCCGACGACCTGGGCTGGCGGCGGCGAGGAGTGGCGGAGGAGGGAGGAGGGGTGAGGGGCAGCAGATCTGGGCTCCCCCCGCCCGCCCGCGGGGACGGCGCGAGGAGAGGAGAGGAGCGCCTCCCGATCCATTTTCTATGGAGCGTTGATGGAGAGGAGCGCCTCCTTTTCTACGGAGCGCCTTACCCCCAGTCTTCATGGTGGAAGAGAATTATGTTCTACGCTCGGGCGAGCACCCCAGGCATCTTCAGACTACCCACAGTGGAAGTAACTTCACTAGTAACATTGAGGTCAACTCAGTAAATTTCCTTATGTGGCAATAATTTAATGAGGAAAGAGATGAATTAAGTAACATAGCTAGTTACTCATTCTATGGATAACATCACACAAACCAAGACAAGATGAGTCGTATAGAAACATGCTTCCACACCAATATCTCATAATGGGTTTTAATAGGCTTGGTTCCATACAACTATGTTCAACAGACAAGTGAATATATCCCTTTATCCTCTCTTACATTTTTTTTCATAATTGTTAACATATTACATTCCATATGTTCTCACGTGACATTCAAAAATGAAGAAAGATGATGGGCCGCATATGCTCAAGAGCCGATATGTCGTTTCTTTCGTCGGTATAGAAAAATGCTTCCACTTTACACTTCTAACATACTCATTTGCTATTTTTTGGTGCTTCCAATATTGGTGCTGCTATATTACAATTGTTGTTTTTTTCAGTATAAAAAAATGCTTCCATTGAACAATAATATATCATCGGTTCGGTTTGTGCTTCGCGACACAAAAGATGCATCCCCATGTTGGTAGCTGCCTTAGTTTGTTATCCATTATAAATGATACTATATGCATTATACCAAGACCTCTAATGTTGAGTTCCCCGGGTTCATGCTTCTTTCATTTTGCCATACCGTGTCTTCAAGAATATTTCAAATGTTTGCAGTAGTTAGCACCATTATAACTTAAACAATGGGCTTGTGCTTCATGGTTTGTCTACCTACAGTTGCATAACTACACCCATGCTTCTAGTTTCATCACATACTCAAGTTTATCTTGTGCAGGCCTTGCATCACTCCTTTCTTGGTTTCCTTATTACCATTGTGTGCTTAACGAGTTAAGTTCTTATCTCTGATACTACTTATTGTTTGAACAACTCCCATAGTAATTATCTATGCTAACGTACTACAGTTTATAGATTTTTCGTGCACTAGTCACATTGAAAGTAATTCATCCATTTTTCAGTTGGTGTTGTGCCGGCGGATGTGCTTCCATGGTCTTGATAGCTTCTCATGTATGTACTCCACCTTGTCGTCGAGGTGTGCTTCGATGGTTCTACTCTTCCTTGTGCCATCATTGTCAACTTGGACGACCAATCAGTATGGAAAAGAGTGAAATATTCTTAGATCATCTGGACGTGGAAGGATCCACGACCTCTCTCGGTGGGATTTGTATTGTGTCAAGACGACAAAAACATATGATCGCTTCATGTTGTTTGAAGCAAATTGTATTTTCTTCGGAAGCAAGTTCCATTTTTTGTTATTAAATGTTTGATGGAAATGATTTTTAATTTTGTTGGACACACGCACTTGAACAATTCTCTGGTCGCATGGAACATATTTTGGAAACTAAAGTTTTGAAAACAGTGTTCTGAAAACTTTTTAGGAAGCAAAGAAAATTTTAGGAAGCAACGATCCAGGTTTGTACTGAAATTTTGGAAACAACAATGTCGGTTCGTACCAAGCAAAATGTTTTTTGGAAACCAACCATCTTGTTTAGGGAAAACAGCGTATGAAGGAAACAAAAATTCCTCACGACTGGAAACTTCTTAGGAAGGAAAGAAAATTTTGGGAAGCAACGATCCCGGTTCATACCAAGCAAATTTTTTTTGGGGGGGGGGGAGGGGGGGGGGCAAACAACAAACTTGATTAGAAGCATTGATCATCGGGATTGGAAACAAATAAAATATCTTAATTAATCGTCTTTAGATTTGGGAAGAAGTTGTTACAAAAATAGGAAAGAAATTAATCGTAGTTAATGCCAAATCCTGCATGCAAACTAATTTGGACGCGTCTAGCGAGCAGCCGTTGGCTCGCTAGCGCTCCCTGGCAGCCAGTAATTTTTGGAAAGTGTTTGTCCCCTTGTGCTGATTAGGAAAGATTCACATGCATGCGTATTAAATGGCCCACATGCATCCGCCTGTGTCATCTTTTACTTCATGGTCGTGGATGACTTACAAGCCATTTAATTCACAACTTACAAATTTCGAAAAACTACAACTTTCAAACCGCGCATCAAAATTAAGATCCGCTTTTACCGTTGGAACCCTCGTGACGTGCTCTTCGAAACTAGATCCCCCTGGGTATATTTTGATGAATTCTTGTGTGTGCAATTCAGTCCCCTGTTTTTGCAACTGCCTAGCAGTCGATGTGCAACTACTTGACAGTGGATGTGCAACTTCACGCCTACCTCCTGAACATGCAGTTTTCACTGATGTCACCTCCACCCCCAAACTACCCCCTTCCAGTGAGATGTGCAACTTCGTCTGTTGCCCGGCCAACTGCCTAGTAATTGATGTGTAACTTCCCCCTGTCCGTGGATGTGCTTCCACTATTTGCTGCCATCGGCCAACTGCCTAGCACTGGATGTGCAACTTCGAATACTGCCACGACCAACTGTCTAACAGTGATGTGCAACTTTTCATCATACCCTCATGAACGATGTGTAGTTTTCCCTGCTAGCAACCGGTCCAAAAACAACCCCAGCTAGAGAGAGTTGCCACTTTAGTACCATGTCTATATGCAACTTTTCACTATCCACGTGAATGTGGAATTTTCACCATCCAACTATCCATGCCCGTGAGATGTGCAACTTTGCATGTTTTCTTGGCCAACTTCCTAGCAGACTATGTGCAACTCCGTTTGTCGCCCCCGCCAACTGAAACTACATATCCACAAGTAGGGAGGGAAAGGAGTTGCACATCAACACAGTTGGCTTGAATAGCAGGTTAAATTGCACATATCGCTGGTAGGGGAGGTGGGGCAAAGTGTGCCAACAGTGAAAAATATTCACAAGTAGGAAGGAGGATTGCATATCTACTACTAGATAGTTGCCCGGCGTAGTAGAATAGTTGCACATCAGGTTGTCATAGTTGCTAGGTTACAACCTCATATGAAGTTGTATCATGCAGCTTCAAAATTTGTTTTAAAAAAAGTTGCATCATGCAGTACTAAAGTTGCACCATGCAGTACTAAAGTTGCATCATATAGCGCCAAAGTTGGCATCGAAAAAATTTCATGGAAACATACCCATGCGTGATTTAGTTTCAAAGATCTCGTCGCGAGGATTCCAACGGTGAAAACATATTCCAATTCCGAAGCGCGGTTTGATAGATATGACTTTTTGAATTTTTGTGTAACGTAGTTATATCAGTCACATGCAGAGAGAGAGATTGCATATCACGTATTGCTTTTCCTTCATAATTATATTCCCTGGCCCACCATGTGAGAAACAACAGTCCAAAAACGGACCATGTAGTTTGAACCAGATGACACCTGAACTGCGTACGCGCGGAATCGAGAGGCCAGGAGCCGGCCGCTCGATTCGCCCAAATAATGCGTACGCACTTTTTAGACTTTAGGAAGGCAGAGAATTCTGATGACGGATCGGACGATGTGCATGCTTCGGATCGTATGGCCACATGCTAGTTTAATAGTGTTACAATTGTGTCGAATATTTGTGTATGGTAGGTTCCAATTAGATTGGATTTGGACTGTGTATATACAAGGTAGGAGTCGTTTACTATTTGAACACCCGTACCCCTAAGCCTCTTATATAATAAAAAGGTAGACACACGATGTAATATATACCAACATAATAGCACAGGCATGTGGGGGGAGCCGGCGGCTATGTCGGCGCCCGGGCGGCCAGTGTGCGGTATTGTGACGGTGTCATGGGAAGGAGCGCCCGTAGTTAGGTTCCGAGGATGTAGCCATATCGGTGAACCTCATTAACAAATCTCGGTGTCGTGACTCGTGTGATTGCTTGGTCCTCGGTAGATCGACAGGGCACCTCAAATTATTCTAACAAGTGGTATCATGAGCTAGGTTGTTCAGAGGTGGATTATTGATCTAGAGGAGGAAAGTTCAGCTTGGATCGGTTGTTCGCAGGAAATATGTCGTCGACGGAGTGAAATACGCGGACGAGTAGAAGAGGCAATCTGGAAGCGGTCTCGGTGATACAACAGCAGCAGGCGGCGTTAGTCGGATCGAAAGCATCAGTGGGTACGCGGTAGATTCGATTCGCATGAACCAAGGACGACGAGATGCGTATATGGCTCGGAGGAATCTGGAGCGTGTTGTGGCAGGGATCATGCATACACAGGGCATTAAGCAATGCACAAGATGTGCGGGTGGACACGATGCAGGGTGAAGCATGATTGCAGTCGGACGAGTTCGGTTGGGATCATACATATAAGGCGGACGGCCTAGACAGTCTGATGGATCGACAGGAATGTCGGTCAAAGTAGAAGACGACGGTGATTTTAGCGACGACGGTACAAGAGCATGATGCTGATGGTGACCGACTTCTGGAGCGTGGAAACACGTGGTGCAGGCCTGAGGGCTTATGCGGCTTCGACAGGACTATGGCGCAGAGTTGATTCAAGGAAGTGCACACATGAGAGCTTGAAGTCGACGGGGCGCGAGGGTAGCATGGCACAATTACATGAAGTCATGTTGAAGGTGGAGCTAGAGTCTGATGGATGACTACACTCTGTGCTGATGGGGCTACGACGTAAATGCATGGAGAGTCGAAGCCTATTTCAGTAGAAAAGCGGGAGACACGTGGATTGGACTGGGTACCAGTGGCCTGATGGAGACGTGATATTCGGCATCGGCCAGTGAAGATCGGTGGTTCTCTGTAGTGGGGGTTGAGGCGTGTGGGCTAGCTACACGGGAGACTCGACCAGGACAGCAGAGGCTCGACGCAGTAATAGCGGCGAGGCATGCGGTAAGCACGGGACACAACGACAGACCAAGGCACTAATTGTAAGACATGTGGTCAGACAAAGTGTGCAAGGGTGCTGAAGTAGTGTTGAAGAGTACCAGATTCAAGTTGGTGAATGGTGACTGGGTATATCGGTGCTACTTAGTGGACGTGAGTTGACCATGGAGAATCTGTGAAAGTGACGAAAAGTCTGAAATTGTCAAAAGCGGAAAGAGTACATGGCCGTATATTCTGTGGTGTTCAGCGCACATGGCAAAGTAAGGATGACAAGTACAGAAGGAGGCGGAGTGCTATAGATGTGGGACATGTCAGAGACTATCCGGAAAAAGGGTGAGACAGCTGCAAATTTGACTCAAGGATGACACAGGACGACGGTGAAATTCCTTCTAGTTTCAAACAGACGGTCAAGAAAGAGCGAGGATGTTGAGTTCAGACAACTCTTATATGTGGCATCCAATATGTGGGTTGTTCACTTTCACGCAGGTCAGTGATCAGTGTGTGATGGCGTCGAATGGATACTCCGGAAGTTGGAAGCACAAAGTAGCGTAATGATGAACTTAATTTTGCTCGAGTGTTGACTGTGAAGAAGACGAGAAGGGACTACAGTTGCAGGTGGAGTCACATGGAGTGTGAGAGTAGCAGCGATGCGCATGGCGTATCTCAAGTCCAATGTACACGAAGGTTCGATGCATGGACGAATCCAAGGTGATGGAGATTATTCGTCAAGGTGGAGTTTGTTAGAATGTGTCAAATATTTGTACATGGTAGGTTACAGTTGGACTTGGACTTGGACTGTGTGTACGCAAGGTACGAGTCTTGTACTATTAGGACACCTGTACCCTATAGGCCTCTTATATAATGAAAGAGTAGACACACGATGTAACATATACCAACATAATAACACAGGCACGCGGGGAGCCGGCGACTGTGCCGATGCCCGGGAGATCAGTATGCGGTATTGTGACGGTGTCATAGGGAGGAGCGTCCATAGTCAGGCCCCGGGATGTAGCCATATCGGTGAACCTCGTTAACAAATCTCGATATCGTGCCTCGTGTGATTACTTAATGATCAAGAGGGCACCTCGAATCATTCTAATACTCCCTCCGTTTTTATTTACTCTGCATATTAGAGTTGACTGAAGTCAAACTTTATAAAGTTTGACCAAGTTTATAAAAAGGAACGTAAATAGTTATCATAACAAATCTATATGATGTGAAAGTACATTCAATAAAGAATCTAATGGTATTAATTTGTTATTGTATATATTAATATTTCTGTCTATAAACTTGGTCAAAGTTTACAAAGCTTGACTTTAACCAAAGCTAATACGCGGAGTAAATAAAAACGGAGGGAGTAGATAGATAGCGAATACCAATAGTCTGATGCCTAGCGGCTTTCTTTCATAATGGTTACTGAAATGTGTTCTTTATATTAGTTCCCATTAATGAATAACACAAATGCTGGCATAGTAGCTTGATAAAATATACTCATAAAAAGCAGCATCATAAAAATCGCAAGGGACCCTCGGTTTTTACTTTTTTTTTTAACACACGCGTAAAAGAAGAGGACCAACAATTACTCATAGAGGTTGTTCAGACTTCCGAATAAAAAGCCATAGTCAAACCAACCTGCCGCTTGTTTGACTAGGTTTCACCAGGCAGAGAAATTAGTCGTCGGTTAGGTCTTGCTTGATCTGTTTATTAAGCTGCTGGCTTGATCCGCCGGCGCCGCTGCTGTTGCCACGCTTCCTGCTCTGCTCACGCGACGTCTCCACCATCTCCTCCATCTTGGGAGTCAGGTACGCCCGGGCCTTGCTCGCCGACGACTGCAGCTCCACCGCCGTGGCGCGCTGCTGCGCGTGCGAGCTCATGCCGGCCAGCAGGCACGCGCGACCCGTCTGCTGGTACTCCCGCCGGTCGCTCAGGTCGCGCAGCTCCTCCTTGATCGCCTCACACGTGGGGTCGTCTCCCGCCATCCCCGGCGCCGACCGCTCCACCGCCTTTAGCCGGGAGTCCAGTATCTTCGCCGCGCCGGCGTGTTGCCCGCCTTCAGCTGCGTCCCGTGCGGCCGCGATGTCCTGGGTCGCGGCAAGTCGGACGCGCTCCCGCTCCACCTCCATGGACGGAGGCGGCAGGTCGGTCAGCTCCAGCGGCCTCTGGATCACCGCCGCGGGTGCGGCGGCGTTGGCGGCCTGCCCTGTCGCGGCGTCAATGTAGGCGCACGTCACCTTGACCAGGCGGGTGACCGACTCCGCAGGCCGGGCTCTCGGCACGTACACGAGCACCAAGAAGCGCCTCTCCTCGTCGTCGTAGAGCTCTCCGACGTCGATGGAGGCAGCGCGGCCGTCGGCGTCCACGTGGTTGGCGTAGCAGCCGGACTTTACTTCCTGTACGTGCACGCCCCGGTGCAGGCACGTGACGGCGATGCGCGCCTCCTGCACGGCGACCGACAGGAGCCCGCCGATGCACTGCGCGAACGAGTCCTGGATCGCCGCCTGGTTCCCGACGAAGGAGAAGGTGCCGCCCGTGGCCTGCGCGACGGTGTGCAATGCCGCGGCGTCGTGGTTGATGCCGAAGCCGAACGTGTGGATCGGCCCGGGCCGGCTACCGGCGAGCACGAACAAAGGCGGCACAAGGTCCATGTAGGGTTTGCCCCTGAGGTACGAGTCCTGGCCGTCGGAGAGAAGGATCATGCTGGCGACGGAGTTCTTGTGCCGGCGGCCGATGAGCACCTGGGCGCCCACACGGAGGCCCCCGCCGATGTTTGTGCCCGATTGGACAACAAGGGACTCCACCACGAGCTTCGCCGAGGCCTTGCCCGCTTCCGACATGCGGGCGAGGCAGGTCAGGCGGGCCGCCCCATCGGAGAAGGACACGATGGAGAGGCGATCGGCGGGGCCGAGTTGATCGATGACGAAGGCCATGGCCCGTTTCAGCAGCGCCAGTTTTTCGCCCTTCATGCTGCCGCTGACGTCGAGCACGGTGACGAGGTCGAGCGGCGCGCGCGCCACGTCGGCGGGCGCCCTGGCGTGGACGAGCACGGCGAACTTGTCCCTGGACGCGCTTCTCCCGATGGCCGGGAACTCACAGTGGGTCTTGAGGACCAGCCCCCGGCCGTTGTTCGCCAGGGGTTTCTTGTCCTCCACCGGCTCGTCGTCTTGGTAGTACGCGGCAGCCGGGGCCGGGGCCGCCGGCGGCGTGAACACGGAGAGCCAGGGAACATTGGTATGCGACATGGATGTGCTAATAGCTAGGGTTTGGTCGGTTTCGTTGGCGAGATGGATATGAATCGGCGTGTGCGTGTCGATCGAGCCCCAACTGCCGGAGTATATGGAAGGAAACTGATCAATAAAATCTCCTATAATTGCGTAACTGGCTCCATGCATGCAAGGACAGCCCAAAACATTTTTTCCCGCAGAAAAGTCAGGATGTTTTCTATAGCTATGGCCCACACGTGATTGGGGCGTAGACGAGAAGGAAAATTTCAGAAAATAGGCTTTATCTACCGATTCAATCAACATTTTAAACAGTACTAAAAAATAAAAATAAAATCAACATTTTAAACATAAATTGTAGACGTTTTTTTTTTTCGAAACGATTTTTAGACGTTGGGCAGTTGAGGTTACATAATAGGAGTACATGCTTCTATTTCAAGTCAATCATAAATTTGACTAGGTTTATAGAAAATACCAACATCTACAATATCAACAAATACATTATGAAATATATTTTCATAATGTATTTATTTGATCTGACAAATGTCAATATTCTTTTATATAAATTTAGTCAAACATAAGAAAATTGACTTGGAATGAAACAAATGGGACTTCTATATGTTTTGGTTAATTTGGAGACACTCCCCCGCTGGCCTCATTGCGGCGGAGGGAGGCCCGTTTTAACTCCCAGGGTGCATTTGCTCCCTAGTGAACAATAAATTCAATAAATAACAAATAAATTTGAATATTTCTAATTATTTTGTAGATGTTCATATTAGTGTCGTAAACATGTTTGATAATTTTCGTGCGAAACAGAGCAGCAGTGTTTCATTGATGAAAAATACAAAGTTGGTTGTACCATTTGGTGTTCAACTTTTTGTTTTGTGGAGGCCAAGATGCTTAAGCTTTTTACCTAAATATTTGCAGGTAGCATTTGGATGTGACTATGAACACAATCATTTTTTGACTTCTTTTACATTTGAAAAAGCATTTTTTGGCACGCATGAGCACATGCTCCTGAGAGACGAAATGGATTTCTGGAAATTTAGATTGCCATTTAATGTCAATGATATCCATCTATTATCAAGGTGAAACGCTGGAGATCAGATATGATTGGTACTCCTATCGACAAGGTTACTTCGCTGGATCCACCTGCTTGGCCCTTATGCCGATGATTGGATCGATCATTTGCATGTCCACCAACCACACAAGTTTACTATGTTGTACACATATTGGTGTATACTGCAATGAGGCAGATCATCGTTCGTCGTCCATAGTTGAGGGGCTATTCCATCGCTAGGGGGGGCTGCAGAGACCTCCTTGCCTCCCGTCCGGTGGTGGTGTGCCATATAGGAGACCTCGCCCCTTGCCCAGGAGGGGCAGGGCAGGGCGGTGGAGGCTAGATCTGGCCGACCCAGGTGGGTCTCGGTACTGGGACCGCCCGGTGGTGGGAAATGAGGGATCTTTCCGCTCATGTCTTTGGCCGCTGTAACTACACGTCTCAGGTGGGGTGGTGGAGCCACGATGCTCGTGGTCAAAGACCGCGACTCATGTGTGGGTTGGTTGTCATGGGCGTGAGGGCGGCATGGTGACCGGTGCTTGACGTCCGGTGAGGGTGGTGCGGCAGGTGTCCTTGTCGGTGTCGAAACCGGCAGATGTCGGGTAGGGGGTCCCGAACTATGAATCTAGGATCGATAGTTAACAGGGGACGAAGGAGACGGTGTTTACCCAGGTTCGGGCCCTCGTGAGGAGGTAAAACCCTACGTCCTGCTTGATTGTATTGTTGAGTATGATGGTTATAGAGTTGATCTACGTCGAGATCAAATGAGCTAAACCCTAGATGAGTCGACTTGTCCCCCTACGAACTAAGCCCCCTGGTTTATATAGACACCAGGGGTACCCAGGGTTACACATGGTAGGTTTCCATCCGGGAGTAGATACACCCATCTCTCTCTAGTCTTGGAGGTCACGCCAAGTCTTCGGGACCTTTCCTTCCGAACACGGGATTGTCCTGTAATTCGGTCTTCTAGTAATTGCCACTGAGCGGCCCATCGTGTTGGCCCACCGGAGGTGAACCAACGGCCCGAGGACCCCTTAGTCCCGGACTCCCTCAGTAGCCCCCGAACTTGCCTCCAACGCCGAGGCACTCCGTATTCGGCAGCTTCGTTCGCCCAGGGTCTTCGGCTTGCGAGGCGAGTTCTCTTCTTCTCTGATTCTTCGGACGATAACCTGGCCACGGAAAAAATCTTCAACTGCTGGAAACGACACGGGCCCACAACATTAATTTCTCTGCCCAAGGTTCGATGAAACCCCTCGATTCTTGTGCTCCAATAAAAGGCAGGCATCCCAACAGTTTTTTACAGAACTGCCCTCAACAAGCCGAGGGATAAACGCCTATTTCTAGAAAGTTAAACTTGTCGTAGGCAACGCTTCTTCCACCTTCGCCTCCAAGAGACTCTAGCATCACCGAACTTGGAGATATGGCGAGCGCCCCAGGTTCTTCCTCACGCCCTCATGGCCCCCTTCCAGGTGACTGGGCAAGCTGTTCTGTTTCCCTCCTCTAGCTACGCAATCTTGAGACACAGGGATATCTCCCTGCTTCGGATCTGGCACCCACTCACGCGGGATTGACCTCCGCGAACGGCGTGGCTTTTGTGGAGAACTTCCCCGCTCCCCGCCAGGACGAGAGGGTATGCTTCACCTCCTTCCTCCTACGAGGCCTGGCCTTCCCCATTCACCCCTTCTTGAGCGGTCTATTGGAGTTCTACGGGATCCAACTCCACAACCTCACCCCCGGGTCCATCCTGCACATCTCGGGCTTCGTCGCCCTCTGCGAGATGTTCCTAGGCTGCGAGCCCCACTTCGATATATGGAGAAAGTATTTCTGCCTCGTCCCCCGCACTCAGGGAGGGTCAATCCGGGAAGTGGGCGGAGCCGAAGTATGGCGTATAGCTGGGACGGGGTACCTCGTCGGGACCCCAAAGAAGGAATCTGAAGAGTGGGCTTCAGAGTGGTTTTATATCGAGGACGTCCCCTTATTCGACCCAGCTCGAAGGGGCCTGCCCGAATACTCCGAGGCTCCTTTACAGAAGTGATTCAATTGGCGCCCGAGGAGCACTTCCCAAGAGGAGAGCGCCGAGGTAAAGTGCCTAGCCGCCCAGGTGAAGTTGCTAGGTCTCAACATGCTAACCATCATTGACGTGATGGCTGCTGCAATTACCCGTTGTGTCCAACCTCTGCAACAGAGGATCCATCCCTTGTGGTGCTAAAATGGGACGAGTGACACGACCCGTTCCCACCGACAAGGGTCTGCCAACCAGGCAGCGTTGGCAGCCATATTAGTCGATCTCTTCAAAGGAGAAAAAGAAGATTTTGTTCGCCTGAAGATGAGGGAAGGCTACTCAATTCATAACCCCATTGAATGGGTAAGTCCATTCACACTCCCCTAGCTCAGACCACTAATTTTGATTTTACTAATCGGAACTACGTGTCTCTTCTAACAGCAATGGAGGCGTTGTGTCGAGACAGTTAGATGTCCCGCCCCACAACCGGAGGATTATTCACGTAGCGACGACCCCGGATTTCATGATGATCCAGAGATTTCAATTGAATTTGAGGACGGGACCTTTTACCAAAGGAGTGTTGACGAATCCAAGGTGGCTCTTCAGGCCGATCACCCCGGATCGCTCCCTTCCTCCACGACAAGCAAAAAGAAAGCTTCTTCTCGAAAAAGGAACGCGCCTCCCATCATTTCGATCTCATCAACCTCCGTCCCAGAGGTCGCCGGTCCACGCACCGGACACCCTCGGGGGCTACCCCGACAGGATCCGCGCCAAACAGTGGTAAGACTCCCGAGCAAGAGACTACGGCAGGAGTTACACCGACCGCTCCCCCTACAAAGAGGTAGTTAATCTTGCGATCCGATCTTTGTTTTATCCGCTTCAAACACTCACGGTCTCGGGCTGACATACTCAGGAGGCGAGTAGAACCATCTCCATCCGAAGATGGTGAGAAGGCGTCGGACAGTCCTCAACCAAGGTCTTTGGCACGTGCCGAAGTGGATGCGGGACCTCCTGTTACCGACCAACCTCCCGAGGACTCGGGGGATGTCTCGGTTACCAATTCCGAGGTTGAGAGTGCGATGAATCATCGACGGCGGAGGGAGTGATTGCGTCACCCCATATTTTCTGACCAAGAGTTTAATGCTCTTAATTTCGTGGACTCATACCTCGGAGCCGCTCAAGCGGGACTTGATGGAGCCTCTAGAATAATATCCACCAACATGCAGGTAAGTGGTCGTCTTTGACTGCTGAACATAATTCCTAACACAGTAGCCCCCGAGCCTGAATTTGGACGGGACGGCCGAATTCAAGGGTCTAAATATTGTTTTCGTGCACGTGTAGGCTTCAAAGCAACAAAACGAGAAGCTGTCTGCGGACCTCGAGTCAAGTCGAGCAGAGCTGTGGGATGTTAAGGCCGAGCTTGAGCAGGTGAAAAAGTTCACGAGAGAGGCGCAAGATGAGTACAAAGTATTGCTTATTGTGCGGAAGTTGTTGAGGACTAATCTTTCTGACGAAAGATTGTTTCGTAGCAGTCGAGTCCATAGGGCAGCTGCAAAAGGATTTGAATGCTTCCCGAAAATCTCAAAGGTATGCTGAGTCACAACTGGAGGCCGGGCATCGCGTATTGACCCGAAGTCTGGAGGATAAGAACCAACTCAAAGCGAAAATCAGCGACAAGCCGAAGAAATTGAGCGCTTGAAAACTCAATTGACAGAAATCCGCTAAGAGAACCAGAGATTAAAGGGTGGCATGTTCTGCAAGCGAAATTCTAACCTAGAACTCCGTAAAGTGTTTTTTATCGTGTCATGTGTAAGGAGTATTGTTGACTTCCTGCCTAGGTCTCCTAACCGAGCGTCCCGAGGAAGAAGTCAGCTCATACGGAGGGGACCTATTAAAGGAACTGTCTGTTGTGCACGAGCGGGCTCGAAAGGCTATGAAGAGCATGATGAAGGCACTCTGGCCAGCTCAGATGCCTCCGGAAGGGATGGCAGAACTAGCCGATAAATTTAGAGGAGCTCGGAGTCGTTTTGAGCTATGGAAGACTTCGGCTTGTTGAGAGGGAGCGCGGGAGGCATGGGCCATGGTGAAGACCCGCTTTACCAAACTCAACCCGGAGCACTTGACACGGGTTGGACCGGTAGGGCCGGATGGTAAAGAGGTACATGTGCACTTGGTTTATGACCAAGTGATGCTCGCGGCTCGTATGTCACAACAAGATTGCGCCCTGGACACCATAATAGACCAACTTGAATGATGGCCTAGTGCTTTGAATCAATGTAACTATGTACTTGGTATCAAACCGTCTCTACCCATGCTCTAAACGTTCTCTTAACCGGCCATCGGCTTCTGCCTCCTTCGCCAATAGCTAGGGAGTGTTCCGTACTATGCATCCTGCGATAACAGGGAAACATTTCGGAGAACTAGGCAATCCAGCCTGCTGGTGCGAACAGATGAAACGTGCATAGGGAGATATGTTATATTACTGCTTAACGTAAGAAACATCTTCCGAAGAAAATAGTTCCGCTATGGGTTCCTTTCTTCAGGTTACTACGTTGATCGTAGATGCCATAGCCATGTACCCATATTAAGCGGGTAACTGGCTACTTTGGGGGAATGTCCCCCGTTTACGGTGAAAAGCGTCAACTATATTTTCTTTCTCTATGGCCGGCCAATTTGTTTCTTAAGAATGCTAGCCTTCGGCTTCACCCATCTGAGGTACGTATCCGGGTAAACCGGTCGTAGCAATCGCAGAGGTGCTCCCTTTACCCCTTAGCCGAACAATCGGGAACGTAAGGGGTAAGCACAGGAGAGAGGCAACCCAGCTTGGCTAAATCTTAAGCCCAATTGGTGCATAAAACGGCACAAAACAATGCGCGGAAAGTGCATACTTGACAAAATAGCCACAAAAAACAATATAGCTTGGCTTCGTTAAGAAGCCCACAGGTGTTACCGGGTAAAACATTTGAGGATGAATGCCGGTGAAGTCTTTAACATGGTTCGGTTTAACCGAACATAGACTGAGAAAATCTAACCAATCCTTAAAAAAGCAAAAAAAGGGGTAGGGAAGAAAATACAAGAGTTTTAGAGAAATTGACGATGCCGGTCTAGCCGTAGAAGCGTCGAAGGCGAGCTCCGTTCCATGGGTTTGGTTCGAGACGGTGGTCCTGCGGGTTATGGAGGGGGTAAGCTCCTCCTGTCAGTACTTCATCAATTATGAAAGGGCCCTCCCACTTGGGTTTAAGTTTATGCTTCTGTTTCTCTGGGAGGCGTAAGACCAACTCGCCCACATTATATACTTTTGCTCGAACCTCCCTGCTTTGGTAGCGCCGAGCCTGCTGTTGATAGAAAGTATATCGGGCCCGAGCTATATCGCGCCCTCCTTCCAAGGCGTCGAGGTCGTCCTGCCGATCTAGCTCGGCTTCCTTTTCTTCGTACATGCGCACCCTAGGTGTGTCGTGGATGATGTCACAGGGAACGACCGCTTCGGTCCCGTACACCATAAAGAATGGTGTGTATCCCGTTGATCAGTTCGGGGTGGTACGCAAACCCCACAACACAAAATCAAGTTCCTCCACCCAATGACAGCCAGATTCGTGAAGGGATTGGACCAGGCGAGGTTTAATACCACTCATAATGAGACCGCTGGCCCGTTCGACTTGGCCATTGGTCTGCGGATGATACACCGAGGCATAATCAAGTTTAATGCCCAAGTTAGCGCACCAGTCTTTTATCTCCTGGGCGGTAAAGTTGGATCCATTGTCCATTATTATACTGTGCGGGACACCGTAACGGTGCACTACGCCAGATATGAAGTCGATGCCTGGTCCTGACTTTGTCGAACTTACTGGTTTTGCTTCGATCCATTTAGTGAACTTGTCGACCATGACCAGTAGGTATTTCTTTTTCTTGGTCCCCCCTTTAAGTGGTCCGACCATGTCTAAACCCCAGACCGCGAAGGGCCATGTAATGGGTATAGTCTAAAGAGTCGTAGGAGGCATGTGGCTTTGATTAGCAAAGAGTTGACAGCGAGACAATGTTGAACAAGTGTGTGAGCGTTCGCTCGGGCGGTGGGCCAGAAGAACCCGGCTCGAAAGGCCTTGCTTACCAGGGCCCGCGCTGCTGCGTGGTGGCCGCCCATGCCCGCGTGTATCTCTGCCAAGAGCTGCTTTCCTTCTTCTTCGGATATGCACCGTTGGAGGACCCCCGTAGTGCTCTTTTTGTATAATTCTCCTTCATGGACCTTGTAGGCTTTTGATCGCCGGATTATGTGTCTCGCCTCCGTCTGATCGTCGGGGAGTTCTTTGCATAGAAGGTAGGCAAGGAAGGGTTATGTCCATGGTGCGATTACCGCCATGACCTCATGGGCCGAGGGTGTTTCTTCAATTGCGGAACTAATGATTTGCTCATTTGGTTCGACCGTGGGAGGGATGAACTATTCTGCTCCATTAGTTATAACGTCCTTGCCGTCGTCATGCCACACCACAGAGGGCTTGAAGAGCTTCTCTAGGAAGGTGTTCTTAGGGACAGGGTCGCGCTTGGCGCCCATGCGGGCAAGGATGTCGACAGCTTGATTGCTGTCTCTGGAGACATGGTGGAATTGTAGCCCTTCGAACCGTGCGGATATGTTGAGGACGGCATTTCTGTAAGCTGTCATTTCTGGGTTTTTCGCATCGAATTCGCCATTGATTTGTGAGATGGCGAGATTAGAGTCTCCCCGTACTTCGAGCCGTTATACTCCCATCGATGCTGCCATTCGGAGTCCGTGCAACAGAGCCTCGTACTCGGCCACATTATTTGAGTCGGCGTACATGATCTGGAGGACGTATCGGATGTTGTCTCCGGTGGGGGATGTGAGGATAACTCCAACCCCCAGTCCGGTGAGTGTCTTGGATCCGTCGAAGTACATTGTCCAGTGTGAGTATGTGTTGTATTCTCTTGGGAGCTCGGGCTCCGTCCATTCGGCGAGAAATCGACCAACACCTGAGATTTAATAGCTCAGCGTGGCTTGTAATTAATCTCGAATGGGAGGAGTTCGATGGCCCATTTGGCTATGCGGCCGGTGGCGTCCCTATTATTGATTATATTATTAAGGGGTGCCTCGGAGGCCACCGTGACCGAACACTATTGAAAATAGTGCCTGAGCTTGCGTGATCTCATGAACACGGTGTAGGATATCTTCTGATAATGCGGGTATATGGACTTGCACGGAGTAAGCACTTCCGATAATAGTAGACTGGTTTCTGTACACAGAATTTGTGGCCCTCGGCCTCCCGTTCTACCACTAGGACCGCATTGACGACCTGGTTGGTGGCTGAGATGTATAGCAACATCAGTTCACCCGTACCAGGTGCTGTTAGTATGGGGTTACTGGCTAGCAGCATCTTGATTTCCTCTAGCGCGGCTGCTGCATCATCGGTCCACTCGAAGTTTTTGGTTCGTTTCAATAGCCTGTAGAGTGGCAGAGCCTTTTCGCCGAGGCGGGAGATAAATCGGCTTAACGCCGCCATGCAGCCTGCTAGTCTTTGAACGTCTTTTAGCTCCGTGGGGATTGCTAGTTGTGACAGGGCTCGGATCTTGGCCGGATTGGCCTCTATTCCCCCGTGGGAGACAATGAATCCGAGTAGTTTACCGACAGGGACTCCGAAGACACACTTGTCCGGGTTGAGCCGTATATCGTACTCCCGCAGGCTGGCGAAGGTTTGACCGAGGTCCTCCACCAACTGACTTACGTGTTTAGTCTTGATGACCACGTCGTCTACGTATGCCTCGACTGTTTTGCCGATTTGTTTTTTCAGACATGTCTGGATCATGCGCTCGTATGTGGCGCCTGCATTTTTTAACCCGAAAGGCATTGCGTTAAAGCAGAATGGCCCATAGGGGGTGATGAAGGCGGTTGCGGTTTGATCGGACTCCTTCACCTTGATTTGATGATATCCGGAATTGGCGTCAAGGAAGCAAAGTGAGTTGTGTTCAGTAGTGGCGTCGATGATCTGGTCAATGCATGGTAAAGGGAAAGGGTCCTTGGGGCAGGCTTTGTTGAGGTCTTTGAAATCGACGCAAAGCCGCCAGGATTTGTCTTTCTTCGGTACCATGACTAGATTTGCCAGCCATTCGGGGTGTTTAATTTCCCTAATGAATTCAGCCTCAAGTAGTTTGGCGAGTTCTTTGCCCATAGCTTGACGCTTGGGTTCGGAAAATTGGCGTAAGGCCTGTTTGACCGGCTTGAAGCTTCTGATTATATTCAGACTGTGTTCCGCCAGCCTTCACGGGATTCCGGGCATATCTGATGGGTGCCAGGAAAATATGTCCCAGTTTTCGTGCAAAAATGCGAGCAGTGCTTCGGCGATCGTGGGGTCTAGCTGAGCTCCGATGGACGCCGTTTTATTGGGGTCCGTTGGGTGTACCTGAAATTTAACCATTTCATGTGTAGGTTTGAACGATGTGGACTTTGGCCTTTTGCCGAGGATTACGTCGTCCTTTTCTACGATAGAACGGAGTGTGGTCAGTTCTTCTGTAGCGAAGGTTTCAGCTAGTGCCTCGAGGGCAAGCGATGCTGTTTTATTTTCGGCTTGAAGGGCTCTATCCGGGTCACTTGTAACTGTGATCACACCGTTGGGCCCCGGCATTTTAAGCTTCATATAACCATAATGTGGTATGGCCTGAAATCTTGTGAAGGCGTCGCGCCCTAAGAGGGCATGATAACTGCTGTGAAAGGGCACGATATGAAAAAGAAGTTCCTCGGATCTGTAGTTGTCGGGGGTACCGAACACTACGTCAAGGGTTACTCGTCCTGTACAACTTGCCTCTCTTCCGGGGAAGATTCCTCGAAAAGTTGTGTTGCTTCGTTCGATTCGAGATCTATCAAACTGCCTCTTGTCCAATGTTGTAGGATCGAAAGTATGTCTAGAGGGTGGGTGATTAGACTACTTGAGAAAATAAAAAATTCTACCTTTTCCCAATTTTAAGTGTTGGCAGATTTTAGCAATTGTAGCAATTCAAGTACACCCTACACATGCATGTCCAAGAGTATAGCAGCGGAAAGTAAAGACAAGCATATGAAGTAGAGGGTAGGGAGGAAGATCAAACGCAATTTGGAGACATGAAGATATTTCCCGTGGTTCCGATAGGTGGTGCTATCGTACGTCCATGTTTATGGAGTCTTCAACCCACGGAGGGTAACGGTCGCGAGAGTCCACGGAGGGCTCCACCCATAAGGGTCCACGAAGTAGCAACCTTGACTATTCCATAACGGCTTCCATCCACGAAGGACTAGCCTCACTATGGGTAGATCTTCACGAAGTAGGCGATCTCCTTGCCCGTACAAACTTCTTGGTTCAACTCCACAACACGAAGTATGAGGCTCCCAAGCGACACCTAACCAATCTAGGAGGCACCACCCTCCGAAAGGTAATAGGCTCGGTAATGTAGATAAACTCCTTGCTCTTGTGTTTCAAGATGATACACTCCTCAACACACAATCACTCTCTCACAGATTTGGCTTTGGTGGAAGAGATTGATTTGGTGGAAAGCAACTTGGGGAGGCTATAGATCAAGATTCATAAGGATGGAGTGGAATGGCTTGATCTCAACACATGAGTAGGTGGCTCTCTCTCAGAAAATTGAATGGGGCAAGTATGGAATAGTTCTGAGTGCTTCTCTTTCGAGTGGGTGGTGGTGAAGGGGTATATATAGGCATCCCCAAAAATCCAACCGTTACACCTAAAGTAACCAACTCGGTGACACCGAAGTATAAAACTCGGTGGTACCGAGTTGCTCCAAAGGTAGCAACTTTTGAATCTCGGTGAGACCGATACAAAGTTCTCGGTGGTACCGATTAGGTGACCAACGGTCAGTTCCCAAAACTCGGTGACGCCGATCCAAAATCTCAGAAATTCCGATTTTAAGAATTGAGGTAACAGAAAGTTGGCAAGCTGAACTCGGTGGCACCGAAGCAGAATCGGTTGCACCGAAAAGCTAGGGTTTGGCATGGGTCTGTCTGAGGTGGGAATCGGTGGGACTGAGTGGAAATTGTTGGTAGCACCGATTTGCATGATAGGCTTGGACAGACTTTTGTGGAAGAGTTTGTGGGTGTTTTTGGTGACTATCACTTGTGCACGTGGAGCATCTTGTTCACCAATAGTACCTTACCCCCTTTTAATAGTATTGGCTTTCCTATGGACTCAAGGTGATTTCTCACAAAGTAAAATGTAGAGTCCTCTTGTTTGAAGCTTTGCCAATCCATTTCCTTGCATCTAGGGGTCTCTCCACAATCCTTTTGCTAACCCATCATTGAACTTTTCCTGAAATGTACTTAGTGGAAACATTAGTTCAATGACATATATGTTGTTATTAATTACCAAAACCACTAAGGAAGCAAATGTGCTTTTGTAGGACCGAAAGTATGTCTAGAGGGGGGGGGTGATTAGACTACTTGACCAATAAAAATCTACTTTTTCCCAATTTTAAGTGTTGGCGGATTTTAGCATTCATAGCAAGTCAAGCACACCCTACACATGCATGTCTAAGAGTATAGCAGCGGAAAGTAACAACAAGCATGAGTAGTAAAGGAAGGGTAGGAGGATCAAACGCAATTTGTAGACACGAAGATTTTTCCCGTGGTTCCGATAGGTGGTGCTATCGTACGTCCACGTTTATGGAGTCTTCAACCCACGGAGGGTAACAGTCGCGAGAGTCCACGGAGGGCTCCACCCATAAGGGTCCACGAAGTAGCAACCTTGACTATTCCATAACGGCTTCCGTCCACGAAGGACTAGCCTCACTATGGGTAGATCTTCACGAAGTAGGCGATCTCCTTGCCCTTACAAACTTCTTGGTTCAACTCCACAACACGAAGTAGGAGGCTCCCAAGCGACACCTAACCAATCTAGGAGGTACCACCCTCCAGAAGGTAATAGGCTCGGCAATGTCGATGAACTCCTTGCTCTTGTGCTTCAAGATGATAGACTCCTCAACACACAATCACTCTCTCACAGATTTGGCTATGGTGGAAGAGATTGATTTGGTGGAAAGAAACTTGGGAGGCTAGAGATCAAGATTCATATGGATGGAGTGGAAAGGCTTGATCTCAACACATGAGTAGGTGGCTCTCTCTCAGAAAATTGGATGGGGCAAGTATGGAATAGTTATGAGTGCTTCTCTTTTGAGTGGGTGGTGGTGAAGGGGTATATATAGGCATCCCCAAAAATCCAACCGTTACACCTAAAGTGACCAACTCGGTGACACCGATGTGTGAATCTCGGTGGTACCGAAGTGATCAAAAGGTGACAACTTTTGAATCTCGGTGAGACCAATATATAAAACTCGGTGGTACCGATTAGGTGACCAACGGTCAGATTGCGCAACTCGGTGACGCCGATCCAGAAAACTCGGTGGTACCGATTTTATGAATCGAGGTAACAGAAAGTTGGCAACCCAAACTCGGTGGCACCGAAGTGGAATCGGTTGCACCGATGTGCTAGGGTTTGGCATGGTTCTGTCTGAGTTTGGGGAATCGGTGGCACCGAGTGGAAAGTGTTGGTTGCACCGATTTTGGATATTTGACTTTGGACAGACTTTTGTGGAAGAGCTTGTGGGTGTTTTTGGTGACTATCACTTGTGCACGTATGAGCATTTTGTTCACCAACAGTACCTTACCCCCTTTTAATAGTATTGGCTTTCCTATGGACTCAAAGTGATTTCTCACAAAGTAAAATGTAGAGTCCTCTTCCTTGAAGCTTTGCCAATCCATTTCCTTGCATCTTGGGGTATCTCCACAATCCTTTTGCCATCCCTATCATTGAACTTTTCCTAAAATAGGCTTAGTGGAAACATTAGTTCAATGACATATATGTTGTTATTGATTACCAAAACCACCAAGGGAGCAAATGTGCTTTCAATCTCCCCCTTTTTGGTAATTGATGACAACATATAGATCAAAGCTTTGACATATGATATAATCAATGAGTATAATCGTCGCTTTGAGAAGTATGTGATAAGCAAGAGCTCCCCCTAAATTTGTGCATTATTTTAGATTTTCGTTTGAATGCAAATGCACAATCGATTAGGTACATGGGGCACTCTTTCATGTCACATACAACTTGGGGGTGTGTGAGAATAATAAGAATGAACATCATAGCACAACACAATCAAGCAAAGGTGAATGATCATCTCATAAGCATCACATGGATAGGAAATAGTAGCAACACACATCAAGCGTATGATCAAACACCACAAAAGTTTAACACAAACAAACCAAAAGACCAAATGTTTTGTAAAGCGATAAAAAACAAACGTTCTCTCACTCGAAGCCTAAAGATCTATATACACTTCTCCCCCTTTGGCATCAAGTTACCAAAAAGTTCAAAGAGATATAGCTAATCGTTCTTGGGCTGATCTCCTCCGGTTGTTGATGAAGGAGTCGAGAGAACTGCGTCGGCGAAGATCTCAGCTGATGTCCTGGATGGAGTTGGTGTAGCAATGGGAGGAACTGGAGCTGATGGAGCTGAGGAGGCTGTAGCAGGTGCTGATGAAGAAGGCCTCAAATCTGGAGCTGGCACTATGGTTGATCTGGCCTGGGTAGTGAAGTGAGTGCCTGGCCTGAGAGGAGAGTCATCCTCATCATCTGAAGTGTCGGGACTGGGCACGCTGTCAACTTCCTTCTTCAGCTCATTCACGGTCTTTGTCAGTCCATCCACTTTGTCATTGAGGGTCTTGATCCTATTCTCAAAGATCCTCACAAGACTATTCTGATTTGCCAGTATGTCCTTGATGTCCTTCTGCATGCCCTGAACGGTGGAAATCAAAAGATCCATTTCCTCGTTCCTGGATCTAGGGATTGGAGCACTAGTGGCTCTAGCTGCCTCTGCCTCTGCCTGTGCTACAGCTGATGTGGGATGATCTGGGTCCATCACCACAATTTTGTCCTCAAGATCTGGCTGTAGGGGCAAATGGGGCCTATCAAGAGCAAAGATGTGCTTCTCCAGCTTGGAGTTGATGAGCATCTGAATGTAGGGTGCATAGCAGCATGAGCGCTTCTGATCAGCAGCAACCCTCTTCACGGTCTCTACTATCAAGTCCATCACTCGAATCCTGGTGTGTCTATCAAGATGGATCAGCATGTTGATGGAATAGCCTCGAATCATCTTCTCATCTCCAGACTTAGGCATCAATGTGTGCCTCAAGATGGTGTTCATGGTGCGGAGGCCAGCCTGGAGGAAGTAAATGGATCCTAACTTGTGTGATTTCAAGTTTGCTGCAGGGATCACATTGTACATGTTCTTCATAGAATCATCTTGCACCTCTGGGACTCCTATGATAGCAGCCCATTCCTCAACAGAAGACTCGTATCTTGCTCCTTCAGTCATCCACACAATTCTACCATCTCCATAGAAGTGAGCAGTGGAGTAGAATTGCATGAACATCTCGTCGTTCCATGCAGTGAATTCTTTGCCAACAAACTCATCTAAGCCAATGCAATGAAAATTGTCTTGAACATTTGGAAAGTAATCTTCATTCTCCTTGATATACTTCCAGTCAACATATCTCATGTCACTGACAGCTGGGCTCTTGTCAAGCAAGATTGTCTCATAGAAATCTTGTTGCTCCTTGGTGTAGAACCTATAGTCCACAGCTGTTTTTCTCCTCTGGGCATATGGATCAATTGCTCTCCATGCCCTCAGACCAGAATCCTTCCTCTTCTTCATATCTTCAGCAAGCAGGTGGCTAGCATTGTGCTCTGGAAGGTGTGGTCTGAGCTTCATCAAGGCAGTGATGTCATCATCATCCTCAGCTTCCCTGAAAGTGGAGGTCTTGTTCTTGGAAGAAGCTGGGATCTCTCTGGAGAACCTCTTGGGGTTGTCAGCAGCAGCAGCCTTCTTTGGAGCAGACTTGGTGCTCTTGGAAGTGTTAGTCTTGGGCATAGCATCTGCCATAAGCTTCTTTTTCTTCTTGGGAGGAGCCTTGACAACTGGCTCTACCTCCTCTTCTTCAGCAGCTGCCTCCTCTGGATCCTCAAACATAGAGGTAGGCCTGCCAACCACCCACATAAACAATCATCTTCCTGGATTTCTTCTTCTCCCCTGCCTTCTTAGGCATAGACTTCTTTGGGGGTGACTCAAGGTGAAAAGCCATAGTTGCCCTAGAGCTCTCAGGTGCTCTAGCTGACCCAGAGCTGACATACTCCTTCCTGATAGCTTTCTTCTTCTTGGATGAAGAAGCAGCAGCAGTGGTGTTCTTTGCAGTGTCATCCTTCTTAGACAGCTCCTCAGGAATAAAGTCCTCATCCTCCTCATCTGAGTTGAGCTTCCTCCTTGTCCTTGTAGCAGCCTTGGGCAAGTCAGGAGAACTAGGAATGTCATCATAGCTCCCCTCAGGACTAGTGCCTGAACTCATGTCAACACTCTGCTCTGTGAGATCATTCTGGCTATCATCTGAAGCAGACATCTCTAACCCTGTGAATAGAGTATAGAAGAGTGGAGAAGATGAGTCATCACAAAATGCAGATATTTTCAAAAGCTTGAACTAAGATTTCTCAAATTTTGCATTCTGCCAAATGTATGTCGGTACAGCCTTGACAAATTTTCGGACCCACCGAGACAAACAACCTGCTTTCCAGAAACTTAGCACCATTTTCGGTCACACCGAAAATTAGTACTCGGTTCCACCGAGGTGTTCTCAGCTGGCCAGAAAAACTGAATCGGTGCTACCGATTCTTTTGCGTCGGTTCTACCGAGATTCATGTGGCGGACGACATAACCTAAAAAAATCTATCGTTCACTATTCTACTAGAATTTCTAGAGGATAGGGAGGTTTGCAATCCGTGGCTTATCGATAAAATTAACTCCAATGCGCAAGAATCGGACGGGGAGCGCAAGGAGGGCCGGATCCATACCCTAGCTTGGTGACGGATCCGCTACGGCAGCGAAGATTCCATCGGCGGCGGTGATTCCCAACGGCGGAGACGCACGGGGAGGCAAGGGCGACGACCACGGGTCCGGAGCGGCAGCTTAGGGTTGGAGGAAAACTGACTTTTGAGATTGAATTTCAAAAGTCGGGTCCGCCGGAATATATACCCTTCGCTGTCGGTGACACCGGTTCGAAATTTTCAGTGTCACCGAGTTTCTCAACTGTCAGCTGACAGGGAAACTCGGTGTAACCGAGAATAAGGAATCGGTGTTACCGAGATTGAAAATCCAGATCAACCCTAGGCATTCGGTGAGACCGAGAATTTTGGTGGGTTCCACCGAGATGCACTTGGGAGGTTTTAATGGTCAGTCCTTTGTCGATGCTGAACTCCGAGTGCTCCTCACATAGAGGGATCGAAAAGTACGTGTTCAAATTTTGTGATGCAGCAAGAATGGAATATGAGGTGAGAAAGCATAGATAGCTAGAGAGTGGTCCTAGGCATTCTTGTCCATCCAATTGGCGAAAGAGAAAACAAATGCCAAATAGCAACAATTGGATGTCCTCGAATGGACAAATAAATGCAGACCAACATGCTCACACAATAGGATGTCAAATGAAATCATGGCAAAGATGCACAAACATTCTAGCATCTATCAAGCATTTTGGCGATGATGGAGTCATCTATATATGAGTATATTGACTTAGGAGCCAAGTAAGAATACTTGATCATAGGTCATACTCATCGTTTAAGCACAAGTGGGGTTACCACTTTTACATAAAGCATTTAATGTTGTCACATACTATGAGATACTTTGACTCAAGTCTTAGAGTAAAGCTCCCCCTTGATGTGACATCCCCCCATAGGAGGGATAAACTAACCTTGGGTTTTGTCGATGAAGACTTCATGTTGGTGAGGTAGTGGTGGATGCTCAAGGTTGATGAAGATCACCATGAGTTGGGAGCATCCTTGTTGTTTCCTTACTCTTCTTACCTACATGGGTTAGTCCCAACACACAAGAGACAAATACAAGGATATCTATGGACATGGAGTGCAAAGCATACATGATGATGTCCATGGATTTGTTGATTACCTTGTCCCTTGCTTACCTTTGAGGGAATGTGTGACTCCTTGAACTATTGCATAGAGTTGATGTTGATTGCAAATAGTTCTTGCCAATAATGAATGTGAGTGAATTTCATTGGCGGAATCACCCCTCAAGAACTTACTAGTTCCTCTTCTTGGGGACCCACATCAACTTGATGGGGATCCTTGGTGTTGAAGTAGCCCTTGTAGAAGTTGAGCTTGAAGTAGCCTTGGGAACCCACTTCACCAAAGCTTGGGATTCATCTTCATATGAGTCAATGTCCTCTTGAAGCTTGTTCCTGCCCTTGAGCTTGTGGTCTTGTGGTGGAAGGTCATCTTGGGTGTTTATTCCCTTGGGAGGAGTATTTTCATACTTCTCCTTTTGAGGAACAAACTTGGGCTTGGGGTATTGACCTTCTTCCCATTCAACTCCATTAGCGTTGAAGTAGCCAATGCCATGGTTCTTCCGGTATGCTCCGTGCTTGCGTACAATTTCCTCAAATTGCTTACACCCGGCAAGACTCTTGTAGATACCTTTCTCTATAATTCCTTTCAATAAAGCATTTTCTTGCTCAAGTGTAACTTGGCTAAGAGAATCATCATTTGTGGAATCAATAGAACTACTAGAAGCAACATCATTGGGTTTAGCATTTTTATTGTTGCTACTAGATGAAGAACCTTTCTTGCCTTTGTTACTTGTTTGCTTAGACTTAACTTGAGGCATGAATGTAGACAAGAGTAATCATTTGGCTAGATAAGATGAAGTCTTCTTTCGGAGATCGTCATTGATAGCTTTAAGAAACTCATGCTCTTGCTCCAAGGTGAGCTTCTCGAAGCGTAGCTTCTCATGAGTCCTTACAAGCTCTCTATGATCTTCAAGAGTAGATTCATGAGCTAACTTAAGAGTGTTTAATTCTTTAGTTAGTTGTTCTATTTTCATCTTATCATCATCAAATGACTTATCTTGACTAGCATGAGAATTATCAAGTTCATTTTGACTAACATTACTAGTATTATCAAAGTGCAAGTCATCATCACAAAGCAAATCATCTTCATCACTATAGAAATCAAGATACTCGGGGTGTGATACCTTGGGGCCTTTAGCCATGAAGCAACTTCCACTCCCTTCATTTGGTGAGTCAAATAGATCATAGGAGTTGGTAGTCTCTAGTGCAAGTCCGGCAACACCTTCATCTTGACTATAGTCGGAGTTGGAGTGATAGCTTCTCTCGGAGTTGTTGTCGGAGTCGAAGCCGGAAACCCATTCACCAATATGAGCTTGATGTCTTCTTCTTTTGTAGCTCTTGGTGTACTTGTCCTTCTTCTCCGAATCCCTACTTCTCCTTAAGGGTCTTCGTTCATAACAATCATCTCTACTCCTTCTCTCTCTTTGAGGTGATTCATTCCTTGAGCTTCGTCTTCTAGGTGACTCTTCTCTTCATTTGTAGGGAGCTGTGCACTCATTGGAGTAGTGTCCGGGCTTCCCACAATTGCAGCAGTTGCGGTCATGACTTGACGAACGCTTCTCTTCATATCTTGAGTTGGAGCTTCGTTCTTTGCCTCTATTCTTGTAGAACTTGTTGAATTTCTTGACCATGAGGCTTATCTCTTCATTGGTGACAAGGTTATCGCTTGAAGTTGCGGGAGCATCACTTGTGGCTTTATAAGCACCGCTAGACTTGTTGTGAAGCTCTTCTTTGTCTTTAAGTGTCATCTCATGAGCAACAATCCTTCCAATGACTTCCGTAGGCTTGAGATCATTGTAGTTGGGCATCATTTTTATCAATGTGCACACGGTGTCGTATCTCTCATCCAAAGCTCTAAGTATCTTCTTGATGATGAATTTGTCGGTCATTTCTTCGCTTTCTAAGCCGGCAATCTCATTTGTGATGAGAGCTAGCCTAGAGTACATCTCCGCGACTCCTTCACCATCCTTCATCTTGAACTTGTCAAGTTGACTTTGAAGAACATCCAACTTGGATTCTCTCACGGACTCGGTTCCTTCGTGCATATCAACCAAAGTATCCCAAATCTCTTTTGCATTCTCAAGACGGCTGTTTTGTTGAATTCTTCGGGCCATAGGCAGTTGAAGAGAATGTCGCATGCTTGAGCGTTGTATTGCAACATCTTCAATTCATCCGCGGTAGCTTCACGATCCGGTTCCTTTCCATCACCAAAGAATTCACCTTGCAAGCCAACACGAACAACAGCCCATATGGCTGGGTTATGACCAAGAATATGCATTTTCATTTTGTGCTTCCAACTAGCAAAATTAGTGCCATCAAAGTACGGACCTCTACGTTGATAATTTCCCTCACTAGACGCCATACTCTCCTAGGTTGTGAAACCAATGCAATGGAGACCAAAGCTCTGATACCACTTGTAGGACCGAAAGTATGTCTATAGGGGGGTGATTAGACTACTTGACCAATAAAAATCTACTTTTTCCCAATTTTAAGTATTGGCAGATTTTAGCATTCATAGCAAGTCAAGCACACCCTACACATGCATGTCTAAGAGTATAGCAGCGGAAAGTAACAACAAGCATGAGTAGTAAAGGAAGGGTAGGAGGATCAAACGCAATTTGTAGACATGAAGATTTTTCCCGTGGTTCCGATAGGTGGTGCTATCGTACGTCCACGTTTATGGAGTCTTCAACCCACGGAGGGTAAAGGTCGCGAGAGTCCACGGAGGGCTCCACCCATAAGGGGCCACGAATTAGCAACCTTGACTATTCCATAACGACTTCCATCCACGAAGGACTAGCCTCACTATGGGTAGATCTTCACGAAGTAGGCAATCTTCTTGCCCTTACAAACTTCTTGGTTCAACTCCACAACACGAAGTAGGAGGCTCCCAAGCGACACCTAACCAATCTAGGAGGCACCACCCTCCAAAAGGTAATAGGCTCGGCAATGTCGATGAACTCCTTGCTCTTGTGCTTCAAGATGATAGACTCCTCAACACACAATCACTCTCTCACAGATTTGGCTATGGTGGAAGAGATTGATTTGGTGGAAAGCAACTTGGGAGGCTAGAGATCAAGATTCATATGGATGGAGCGGAAAGGCTTGATCTCAACACATGAGTAGGTGGCTCTCTCTCAGAAAATTGGATGGGGCAAGTATGGAATAGTTCTGAGTGCTTCTATTTCGAGTGGGTGGTGGTGAAGGGGTATATATAGGCATCCCAAAAATCCAACCGTTACACCTAAAGTGACCAACTCGGTGACACCGATGTGTGAATCTTGGTGGTACCGAAGTGATCAAAAGGTGACAACTTTTGAATCTCGGTGAGACCGATATATAAAACTCGATGGTACCGATTAGGTGACCAACGGTCAGATTGCGCAACTCGGTGACGCCGATCCAGAAAACTCGGTGCTATCGATTTTATGAATCGAGGTAACAGAAAGTTGGCAACCCAAACTCGATGGCACCGAAGTGGAATCGGTTGCACCGATGTGCTAGGGTTTGGCATGGTTCTGTCTGAGTTTGGGGAATCGGTGGCACCGAGTGGAAAGTGTTGGTTGCATCGATTTTGGATATTTGACTTTGGACAGACTTTTGTGGAAGAGCTTGTGGGTGTTTTTGGTGACTATCACTTGTGCACGTATGAGCATTTTGTTCACCAATAGTACCTTACCCCCTTTTAATAGTATTGGCTTTCCTATGGACTCAAAGTGATTTCTCACAAAGTAAAATGTAGAGTCCTCTTCCTTGAAGCTTTGCCAATCCATTTCCTTGCATCTTGGGGTATCTCCACAATACTTTTGCCATCGCTATCATTGAACTTTTCCTGAAATATACTTAGTGGAAACATTAGTTCAATGACATATATGTTGTTATTGATTACCAAAACCACCAAGGGAGCAAATGTGCTTTCAGCTTTCAATCCCCCCTTTTTGGTAATTGATGACAACATATAGATCAAAGCTTCGACATATGATATAATCAATGAATATAATCGTCGCTTTGAGAAGTATGTGATAAGCAAGAGCTCCCCCTAAATTTGTGCATTATTTTGAATTTGCATTTGAAAGCAAATATAATCGTTGCTTTGAGAAGTACATGGGGTACTCTTTCATGTCGCATACAAATTGGTGTTGTGCGAGAATAATATGAATGAATATCATAGCACAACACAATCAAGCAATGGTGAGTGATCATTTCATAAGTTTCACTGTTGGAAATATGCCCTAGAGATAATAATAAACTAGTTATTATCGTATTTCTTTGTTCATGATAAATCGTTTATTATCCATGATATAATTGTATCGATCGGAAACTCAGATACATGTGTGGATACATAGACAACAAAGTGTCCCTAGTAAGCCTCTACTAGACTAGCTCGTTGATCAAAGATGGTCAAGGTTTCCTAGCCATAGACATGAGATGTCATTTGATAACGGGATCAAATCATTAGGAGAATGATGTGATGGACAAGACCCAAACTATGAACATAGCATATGATCGTGTCAGTTTATTGCTATTGTTTTCTGCATGTCAAGTATGTGTTCCTATGACCATGAGATCATGTAACTCGCTTACACCGGAGGAGTACATTGTGTGTATCAAACGTCACAACGTAACTGGGTGACTATAAAGATGCTCTACAGGTATCTCCAAGGGTGTCTGTTGAGATGGCATGGATCAAGACTGGGATTTGTTACTCCGTGTGACGGAGAGGTATCTCAGGGCCCACTCGGTAATACAACATCACATTGAGCCTTGCAAGCAAAGTGACTAAAGTGTTAGCCACGGGATCTTGTATTACGGAACAAGTAAAGAGACTTGCCGGTAACGAGATTGAACTAGGTATGGAGATACCGACGATCGAATCTCGGGCAAGTAACATATCGATGAACAAAGGGAACAACATACGGGATTAACTGAATCCTTGACATAGAGGTTCAACCGATAAAGATGTTCGTAGAATATGTAGGAACCAATATGGGTATCCAGATCCCGCTATTGGTTGTTGACCGTAGAGGTGTCTCGGTCATCTCTACATAGTTTTCGAACCCGCAGGGTCTGCACACTTAACGTTCGGTGACGTTTCGGTATTATTGAGTTATGTATGTTGGTGACCGAAGGTTGTTCGGAGTCCCGGATGAGATCCCGGACGTCACGAGGAGCTCCGGAATAGTCCGGAGGTAAATATTTATATATGGGAAGTCATATTTTGGATACCGGAAAAGTTTCGGGTTTTTCCGGTATTGTACCGGGAAGCTTCTAGAAGGTTCCGGAAACTTCCGGAGGAGTCTGGAAGTCCACCCACGGTTCCACCATGTCCCAAGGGTTTGCATGGGCTGAGGGGAGGTGCCCTGGCCTTATTGGGCCAGGCGCACAAGTCCCTCAAGGCTCATGTGGCTTCGGAGAGGTGGAAAGTCCACCTGTTTATGAAAAGGGAGGGAATTGGACTAGGAGTCCAACCCCTCCCCCTTGGCTGCGCCCTAGGGCTTGGAGGGGCTGATCTCCACGCCCCTCCACCTATATATAGAGGGGAGGGGGCACCCCAAGAACACTCACGAAGCCCTTGGTGCCCCTCTCTCTCCCTAGACCGTTTTCTCCTTCGTTCGCGGTTTCGGTAGCGCTAGGCATAGCCCTGCCGGGATAGCACGACCACCGCCGCCACCACGCCATCGTGTTGCCGGAGAACTCATCTACCTCTCCGCTCCCTCTTGCTGGATCAAGAAGGCGGAGATTGTCATCGAGCTGTACGTGTGCTGAACGCGGAGGTGCCGTCCGTTCGGCGCTAGATCGGAAGGACCATGATCGGATCGCGGGACGGCTAGCGATTTGGATCGCGAAGACGTTCGACTACATCAACCGCGTTTCTTAACGCTTCCCGCTTAGCAATCTACAAGGGTATGTAGATCCACTCTCCCTCTCGTAGATGCTCATCACCATGGATAGATCTTGCGTGTGCATAGGAAATTTTTTGTTTCCCATGCGACGTTCCCCAACAGTGGCATCATGAGCTAGGTCTATGTGTAGATGAGATCACGAGTAGAACACAAAGGAGTTTGTGTGCGTTGATGCTCATATTGCTTCCTCCCTTGGTCTTTTCTTGATTCAGCGGTATTGTGGGATAAAGCGGCCCGGACCAGCATTACTCGTACGCTTACGAGAGACCGGTTCCATCAACTGACATGTAACTTTGTTGCATAAAGATGGCTGGCGGGTATTTGTCTCTCCCACTTTAGTTGGATCGGATTCGACAAAGGCGGTCCTTGAGAAGGTTGAATAGTAATTTGTGTATCACCGTTGTGGTTTTTGCGTAGGAAAGAATTGTTCTTGCTAGATACCCGTAGCAGCCACGTAAAACTTGCAACAACAATTAGAGGACGTCTAACTTGTTTTTGCAGGGTATATTGTGATGTGATATGGCCAATTACATGATGAGATATATGTGATGTATGAGATGATCATGTATTGTATAGAATATCACGACTTGCATGTCGATGAGTACGGCAACCGGCAGGAGCCATAGGGTTGTCTTTAATTTATTTCGCAGTTTTTCTTTATTTTATCGCTATGAGTTAGCAATGGTCGTAGAAGCAACAGTTGGCGCGACAACCTCATGGCGACACGTTGATGGAGATCAAGATGATGGAGATCACGGTGTCATGCCGGTGACGATTGATATCATGCCGGTGCTTTGGAGATGGAGATCAAACGCACAAGTTCATGGCCATATCATGTCACTTATGATTTGCATGTGATGTTAATCCTTTTATGCATCTTATTTTGCTTAGGACGACGGTAGCATTATAAGGTGATCCCTCACTTAAATTTCAAGATAAAATTGTGTTCTCCCCGAGTGTGCACCGTTGCGAAAGTTCGTCGTTTCGAGACACCACGTGATGATCGGGTGTGATAGACTCTACGTTCACATACAACGGGTGCAAGCCAGTGTTGCACGTGCAGAACACTTGGGTTAAACTTGACGAGCCTAGCATGTACAGACATGGCCTCGGAACACAAGAGACCGAAAGGTCGAACATGAGTCATATAGTAGATATGATCAACATGAAGATGTTCACCATTGAAACCACCTCATCTCACGTGATGATCGGACTTGGGTTGGTGAATTTGGATCATGTGACACTCGAATGACCGGAGGGATGTCAATTTGAGTGGGAGTTTTTAAGTAATATGATTAACTAAACTCATTATCATGAACATAGTCAAAATGTCTTTGCAAATTATGTTGTAGATTACTAGCTCGCGTTGTAGCTCCCCTGAATTTTAATGCGTTCCTAGAGAAAGCTAAGTTGAAAGATGATGGAAATAACTTTGTGGACTGGGCCCGTAATCTAAGGATTATCCTTACGGCTTCCCAAAAGGGTTATGTCCTTGATGCACTGCTTGGTGATCCACCCGCTCCAGTTGAATCCCCAGACGTTGTGAACGCCTGCAGGCTCGTTCTGATGATTACTCAATGGTTCAATGTGCAATGTTGTATGGCTTAGAACCGGGACTTCAAAGACGTTTTGAACGTCATGGAGCATATGATATGTTCCTAGAGTTGAAGTTTATCTTTCAGAAGAATGCCCGGATCGAGAGGTATGAGACCTCCGATAAGTTCTATGCTTGCAAGATAGAGGAGAACGGGTCTGTCATTGAACACATACTCAAAATGTCTGGGTATTCCACACGTCTAGCTGAATTGGGGATGCCCCTTCGAGCAGAGGCGATCACTGACAGAGTTCTTCAATCATTGCCACCTAGCTACAAGAGCTTCGTGTTGAACTATAACATGCATGGGATGAACAAAACAGTCGCCGAGCTGTTTGCGATGTTGAAAGTCGCTGAATCTGAAATTCAGAAGGAGCATCAAGTGTTGATGATCAATAAAACCACTAGTTTCAAGAAGAATGGCAAGGGTAAGAAGGGTAACTCCAAGAAGAGTGATAAAGCAGTTGCCCCTCCGGTGAAGAAACCCAAGGCTGGACCCAAGCCAGAAACTGAGTGCTTTTATTGCAAGGGAACTGGTCACTGGAAGCGGAACTGCCCCAAGTATTTGGCTGACAAGAAGGCGGCCAACAACAAACAAGGTATATATGATATACATGTTATTGATGTGTACCTTACCAACTCTCGTTGTAGTGCCTGGGTATTTGATGCCGGTGCGGTTGCTCACATTTACAACTCAAAACAGGAACTTCGGAATAGACGGAGGCTGGCAAAGGACGAAGTGATGATGCGCGTGGGAAATGGTTCCAAGGTTGATGTGATCGCCGTCGGCACGCTCGCTCTTCGATTACCATCGGGATTAGTGATAAACCTGAATAATTGTTATTTAGTGCCTGCGTTAAGTATGACCATTATATCTGGATATTGTTTATTGTGAGATGGTTACTCATTTAAATCAGAGAATAATGGTTGTTCCATTTATATGAGTAATATGTTTTATGGTCATGTACCCAATGTGAGGGGTTTATTCTTATTGAATCTTGATAGTGATGATACACATGTTCATAACATTGATGCCAAAAGATGTAGAGTTGATAATGATAGTACCACTTTCTTGTGGCACTGCCGTTTAGGTCATATTGGTGTAAGACGCATGAAGAAGCTCCATGCTGATGGACTTTTGGAGTCACTTGATTTTGAATCACTTGACACATGTGAACCATGCCTCATGGGCAAGATGACTAAAACCCCATTCTCTGGAACAATGGAACGGGCAAGTGACTTATTGGAAATCATACATACTGATGTGTGCGGTCCGATGAGCATTGAGGCGCGCGGTGGATATCATTATTTTCTCACCTTCACAGATGATTTAAGTAGATATGGGTATATTTACTTAATGAAACACAAGTCTGAAACGTTTGAAAAGTTCAAGAAATTTCAGAGTGAAGTTGAGAATCATCGTAACAAGAAGATTAAATTCCTACGATCTGATCGAGGAGGAGAATATCTGAGTTATGAGTTTGGCAGTCACTTAAGACAATGTGGAATTGTTTCACAATTGACACCGCCTGGAACACCACAGCGTAATGGTGTGTCCGAACGTCGTAATCGAACCTTATTGGATATGGTGCGATCTATGATGTCTCTTGGCGATTTGCCACTATCGTTTTGGGGTTATGCATTAGAGACATCTGCATTCACTTTAAATAGGGCACCATCGAAATCCGGTTAGACGACGCCATATGAACTGTGGTTTGGCAAGAAGCCAAAGTTGTCATTTCTTAAAGTTTGGGGATGTGATGCTTATGTCAAAAAGCTTTAGCCTGAAAAGCTGGAACCCAAAGCGGATAAATGCGTCTTCATAGGATACCCAAAAGAGACAGTTGGGTATACCTTCTATCTCAGATCCGAAGGCAAAGTGTTTGTCGCTAAAAATGGGACATTTCTTGAGAAAGAGTTTCTCTCGAAAGAATTGAGTGGGAGGAAGATAGAACTTGATGAGGTTGTTGAACCTTTACTTCAACCAGAGAGTAGCGCAGCGCAGAAAAATGTATCTGTAGAGCCTACATCAGTTGAAGAGGAAGTTAATGATGATGATCATGAAGCTTCAGATCAAGTTGCTATCGAACCTCGTAGGTCGACAAGGACGCGTACTGCTCCGGAGTGGTACGGCAACCCTGTCGTACAGGTCATGTTGTTGGACAACGATGAACCTACGAGCTATGGAGAAGCGATGATGGGCCCGGATTCCGAGAAATGGTTAGAGGCCATGAAATCCGAGATGGGATCCATGTATGAAAACAAAGTATGGGCTTTGGAAGTATTACCTGAAGGGCGTATGGCCATTCAGAACAAATGGATCTTTAAGAGGAAGACGGACGCGAACGGTAATGTCATCGTCTATAAAGCTCGACTTGTGGCAAAGGGTTTTTCACAAGTTCAAGGAGTTGACTACGATGAGACCTTCTCACCCGTAGCGATGCTTAAGTCCGTCAAAATCATGTTAGCAATAGCTACCTTTTTTGATTATGAAATTTGGCAGATGGATGTCAAAACAGCGTTCCTTAACGGTTTCCTTAAGGAAGAGTTGTATATGATGCAACCAGAAGGTTTTGTCGATCTAGAGAATGCTGACAAAGTTTGCAAACTCCAGCGATCCATTTATGGATAGGTGCAAGCATCTCGGAGTTGGAATCTTCGCTTTGATGAGGTGATCAAAGCGTTTGGGTTTATACAAGTTTACGGAGAAGCTTGTATTTACAAGAAAGTGAGTGGGAGCTCTATAGCATTTCTAATATTATATGTGGATGACATATTGCTGATTGGAAACAATATAGAAATGTTGGAAAGCATAAAGGAATATTTGAACAAGAGTTTTTCAATGAAGGACCTAGGAGAAGCTGCTTTCATATTAGGCATCAAGATCTATAGAGATAGATCAAGACGCTTAATAGGACTTTCATAGAGCACATGCCTTGACAAAATTTTGAAGAAGTTCAAAATGGATCAGTCCAAGAAGGGGTTCTTGCCTGTGTTGCAAGGTGTGAAGTTGAGCGAGACTCAAAGCTCGACCATGGCAGAAGAAAGAGAAAGGACGAAGGTCATCCCCTATGCCTTAGCCATAGGCTCTATATAGTATGCCATGCTGTGTACCGCACCTGTGTGTGCCTTGCCATGAGTCTGTCAAGGGGTACAAGAGTGATCCAGGAGTGGATCACTGGACAGCGGTCAAAGTTATCCTTAGTAACTAGAGGACTAAGGAAATATTTCTCGATTATGGAGGTGATAAAGAGTTCGTCGTAAAGGGTTACGTCGATGCAAGCTTTAACACCAATCTGGATGACTCTGAGTAGCAATCCGGATACGTATAGTGGAGCAGCCATTTGGAATAGCTCCAAGTGGAGCGTGCTAGCATCTGCAGTACGACATATAGATTTGCAAAGAACGCACGGATCTGAATGTTGCAGACCGTTGACTAAAGACCTCTCTCACATGCAAAGCATGATCGAACCCCAGAACTCATTGGGTGTTAGATTCATAACAATGTAAATCACATGGTGATGTGAACTAGATTATTGACTCTAGTGCAAGTGGGAGACTATTGGAAATATGCCCTAGAGGCAATAATAAATTAGTTATTATCGTATTTCTTTGTTCATGATAAATCGTTTATTATCCATGATATAATTGTATCGATCGGAAACTCAGATACATGTGTGGATACATAGACAACAAAGTGTCCCTAGTAAGCCTCTACTAGACTAGCTCGTTGATCAAAGATGGTCAAGGTTTCCTAGCCATAGACATGAGATGTCATTTGATAACAGGATCACATCATTAGGAGAATGATGTGATGGACACGACCCAAACTATGAACATAGCATATGATCGTGTCAGTTTATTGCTATTGTTTTCTGCATGTCAAGTATGTGTTCCTATGACCATGAGATCATGTAACTCGCTTACACCGGAGGAGTACCTTGTGTGTATCAAACGTCACAACGTAACTGGGTGACTGTAAAGATGCTCTACAGGTATCTCCGAGGGTGTCTGTTGAGTTGGCATGGATCAAGACTGGGATTTGTTACTCCGTGTGACGGAGAGGTATCTCAGGGCCCACTCGGTAATACAACATCACAATGTGCCTTGCAAGCAAAGGGACTAAAGTGTTAGCCACGGGATCTTGTATTACGGAACGAGTAAAGAGACTTGCCGGTAACGAGATTGAACTAGGTATGGAGATACCGACGATCGAATCTCGGGCAAGTAACATACCGATGAACAAAGGGAACAACGTACGGGATTAACTGAATCCTTGACGTAGAGGTTCAACCGATAAAGATCTTCGTAGAATATGTAGGTACCAATATGGGCATCCAGATCCCGCTATTGGTTATTGACCGTAGAGGTGTCTCGGTCATGTCTACATAGTTCTCGAACCCGCAGGGTCTGCACACTTAATGTTCGGTGACGTTTCGGTATTATTGAGTTATGTATGTTGGTGACCGAAGGTTGTTCGGAGTCCCGGATGAGATCCCGGACGTCACGAGGAGCTCCGGAATGGTCCGGAGGTAAAGATTTATATATGGGAAGTCATATTTTGGCCACCGGAAAAGTTTCGGGTTTTTCTGGTATTGTATCAGGAAGCTTCTAGAAGGTTCCGGAAACTTCTGAAGGAGTCCGGAAGTCCACCAAGGGTTCCACCACGTCCCAAGTGTTTGCATGGGCTGAGGGGAAGCGCCCTGGCCTTATTGGGCTAGGTGCACAAGTCCCTCAAGGCCCATGTGGCTTGGGAGAGGTGGAAAGTCCACCTGTTTATGAAAAGGGAGGGAATTGGACTAGGAGTACAACCCCTCCCCCTTGGCTGCGCCCTAGGGCTTGGAGGGGCTGATCTCCACGCCCCTCCACCTATATATAGAGGGGAGGGGGCTCCCCAATAACACACACGAAGCCCTTGGAGCCCCTCTCTCTCCCTAGATCATTTTCTCCTCCGTTCGCGGTTTCGGTAGCGCTAGGCGTAGCCCTGCCGGGATAGCACCACCACCACCGCCACCACGCCGTCGTGTTGCCGGAGAACTCATCTACCTCTCCACTCCCTCTTGCTGGATCAAGAAGGCGGAGATCGTCATCGAGTTGTATGTGTGCTGAACGCGGAGGTGCCGTCCGTTCGGCGCTAGATCGGAAGGACCGTGATCGGATCGCGGGACGGCTAGCGATTTGGATCGCGAAGACGTTCGACTACATCAACCACGTTTCTTAACGCTTCCCGCTTAGCGGTCTACAAGGGTATGTAGATCGACTCTCCCTCTCGTAGATGCTCATCACCATGGATAGATCTTGCGTGTGCGTAGGAAAATTTTTGTTTCCCATGCAACGTTCCCCAATAGTCACAAGGATAGGAAATAGTAGCAATACACATCAAGTGTATGATCAAACACCAACAAAGTTTAACACAAGCAAACCAACCAAAAGATATCAATGTTTTGAAAAGCGATAAAAAGCAACGCTCTCTCTCTCGAAGCCCTAATGATCTATACATCTTCTCCCCCTTTGGCAACAAGTTACCAAAAAGTTCAAAGGTATAAAGCTAAGCGCTCTTCTGGGGCTGATCTCCTCTGGTGGCTGATGAAGGAGTCGAGAGAACGGCATCAGCGAAGACTTCTGCAGACATCATGGACGGAGTCGGAGTAGCAACTGGAGGTGCTGGAGGAGCTGAAGGAGCTGCGGCAGGTGCTGATGAAAAATGTCTAGACTCTGGAACTGGCACTGTGGCAGATCTGGGCTGAGTCCTGAACTGAGTGGCTGTCCTGAGAGGTGGACTATCCTCATCATCATCTGTAGTGTGGGGACTGGGCACGCCATCAACTTCCTTCTTGAGCTCATTCACAGTCACTGTGAGCTCATCCACCTTGTTGTTGAGAATATGAAACTTGGTGTCAACAATCCTCGAGAGGCTCTCCTGGTTCTTCAAGATGTTCCCGATGTCCTTCTGCATGCTGAGCACAGAACTAAGGAGAAGATCCATCTGTTCACTCCTAGTCTTTGGCACCTGAGCACTAGAGTCTCTGGCTGTCTCTTCCTGTGCCTGTGCTATAACTGAGGTGGGATGATCTGGATCCATCACCACAACATTGTCTTCTAGCTCTGGCAAGAGTGGCAAATGTGGTCGATCAAGTGCATATATGTGCTTCTCCAACTTGGAGTTGATAAGCATCTGAATATAAGGTGCATATCCACATGATCTCTTCTGATCTGCTGCAGTCCTCTTCACTGTTTCAACTATCAAGTCCATCACTCTGAATCTGGTGTGTTGATCAAGATGGAGCAGCATGTTGATAGAATAGCCTCTTATCATCTTCTCATCTCCAGACTTAGGCATCAAGGTATGCCTCAAGATAGTGTTGATCGTGCATAGACCAGCCTGGAGGAAGTAAATGGATCCAAACTTGTGGGATGGCAGGTTTGCAGCAGGGATCTCATTGTACATGTTCTTCATAGCATTATGATTTGCCTTGGACTCGGAGTACACATCTAGGTCACCGTCTTCCACCTGTGGAGCTCCTAAGATGGAAGCCCACTCCTCAACTGTGGATTCATACCTGGTGCCTTCTGTCATCCATACAATCCTACCATCTCCATAGAAAAGGTGCAGTGGAGTAGAATTGCATGATCATCTCGTCGTTCCAAGTTGTGAACTCCTTACCAACAAAATCATCAAGACCAATGCAGTGGAAGTTATCTTGCACACTCGGGAAGTAGTCTTCATTGTCCTTGATGTGCTTCCTGTCTACATACCTCATATCACTCACTGCAGGGCTCTTATCAAGCAAGACTGTTTCATAGAAATCTTGTTGTTCCTTTGTGTAGAACCTGTAGTCTACAACTGTCCTTCTCCTTTGAGAGTAAGGATCAATAGCTCTCCACTCTCTCAAACCCGAGTCCTTCCTCTTCTTCATGTCTTCAACAACTGGATGGCTGGCATTATGCTCTGGAAGGTGTGGTCTTAGCTTCATCAAAACAGACTGTGTATCATCCTTAGCTTCTCTGAAAGTAGAAGTCTTGTTCTTGGAAGCGGCTGGGATGTCTCTGGAAAACCTCTTGGGTTTTGGAGCAGCAACAACCTTCTTGGGTGCAGTCTTGGTGCCTTTGGATGATGTATCCTTGGGCATAGCATCAGCCATTAGCTTCTTCTTCTTCTTAGTAGGAGGAGCCTTGGTAGCTGGCTCTTCCTCCTCCTCTTCAGCAGCAGTTGCTTCTTGGTCCTCAAACATGGAGGTAGGTCTGCCCACAACATGTATGATCCTCTTCCTTGACTTCTTCTTTTCTCCTGCCTTCTTAGGCATAGACTTCTTTGAGGGCCCAATAGTCAATGTTGCCCTAGCACTCTCTGGTGCTCTTACTGACCCTGAGCTGGCATATTCTTTCCTTATTGCCTTCTTCTTGGATGAAGTGGCAGCAACAGTGCTCTTGGCAGTTGCATCTTTCTTGGGTAGCTCCTCAGGTACAAAGTCTTCATCCTCCTCATCTGAGTTGAGCTTCCTTCTAGTCCTGGTTGCAGCCTTGGGCAGATCTGGTGAGCTAGGTACATCATCATAGCTCCCTTCAGGACTAGTGCCTGAGCTCATGTCAACACTCTTCTCTCTGAAGTCATTCTGGCTATCATCAGAACCTGACATCTCTGACCCTGTGAAATAGAGTATAGAAGAGTAGAAGGGTTGAGTCATCACAAAATGCAGAGATTTTTCAAGGGCTGAACAAAGAAATTCTTAGATATAGCTTTCAGCAAAAAGGGATTTCGGTGTCACTGACTCAAAAAATTTGGTACCGCCGAGACGCACAGAACTCTTTACAGAAACTTGGAAGCAATTTAGGTCGCACCGAAAATTGCCACTCGGTTTCACCGAGACTGTCCTCAGTAATCCAAAACAAAATCGGTAGAGCCGATTTTTCTGACTCGGTGTCACCGAGATACGGTTTTGCGGATGGCTAGATCTAAAAATCTTTCATTCGCTAAGCTAATGAGGTTTCTAGAGGATGTAGAGGATTGCAATCAGTGGATTATAGATAAGAGTTACTCTAATGCGCGTGAATCGGAAGGGGAGCGCAAAGAGGGCCGGATCCATACCCTAACTCGGTGAAGGATCCGCTAAGGCGACGACGGCGGTGAAGATTTCGTCGGCGGCGGCGATTCCCAACGGCGGAGGCGCACAGGGAGGCAAGGGCGACGTCCAAAGGGTCCGGAGAGGCAACTTAGGGTTGGAGGAAACAGACTTTTGCGGTTGAATTTCAAAAGTCGGGTCCGCCAGGTAACATACCCTTTGCTCTCAGTGACACCGGTTCAAAATTATCGGTGCCATCGAGTTTCTCAACTGTCAGTTGACAGGGAAACTCGATGTAACCGAGAATAAGGAATCGGTGTTACCGAGATTGAAAACCAGATCAACCCTAGGCATCGGTGAGACCGAGATTTTGGTATTGGTTCCACCGAGATGCACTTGGGAGGTTTTAATGGTCAGTCCTCGTCGATACGGAACTCCGAGTGCTCCTCACACAGAGGGATCGATAAGTCTTTGTTCAAATTTTGTGATGCAGCAAGAATGGAATATGAGACGAGAAAGCATAGACAGCTAGAGAGGGGTCCTAGGCATTCTTGTCCATCCAATTGGCAAAAGAAAATCAAAATCCAAATAGCAACAATTGGATGTCCTCGAATGGATAAATAAATACAGACCAACATGCTCACACAATAAGATGTCAAATGAAATCATGGCAAACATGCACATACATACTAGCATCTATCAAGCATTTTGGCGATGACGGAGTCATCTATATATGAGTATATTGACTTAGGAGCCAAATAAGAATACTTGATCATAGGTCATACTCATCGTTTAAGCACAAATGGGGTTACCACTTTTACATAAAGCATTTAATGTTGTCACATTCTAAGAGATGCTTTAACTCAAGTCTTAGAGTAAAGCTCCCCCTTGATGTGACATCCCCCCATAGGAGGGATAAACTAACCTTGGGTTTGTCGTAGAAGACTTCATGTGGGTGATGTAGTGGTGGATGCTCAAGGTTGATGAAGATCACCAAGAGTTGGGAGCATCCTTGTTGTTTCCTTACTCTTCTCACCTACATGGGTTAGTCCGAACACACAAAAGACAAATACAAGGATATCTATGGACATGGAGTGCAAAGCATACATGATGATGTCCATGGATTTGTTGATTACCTTGTCTCTTGTTTACCTTTGAGGGAATATGTGACTCCTTGAACTATTGCATGATGTTGACGTTGATTGCAACTAGTTCTTGCCAATAATGAATGTGAGTGAATTTCATTGGCGGAGTCACCCCTCAAGAACTTCTCTAGTTCTTCTTCTTGGGGACCCACATCAACTTGATGGGGATCCTTGGTGTTGAAGTGGCACTTGTAGAAGTTGAGCTTGAAGTAGCCTTGGGAACCCACTCAACCAAAGCTTGGGATTCATCTTCATATGAGTCAATGTCCTCTTGAAGCTTGTCCTTGCCCTTGAGCTTGTGGTCTTATGGTGGAAGGTCATCTTGAGTGTTTGTTCCCTTGGGAAGAGTATGTTCATACTTCTCCCTTTGAGGAACAAACTTGGGCTTGGGGTATTGACCTGCTTCCCATTCAACCCCATTTGCGTTGAAGTTGCCAATGCCATGGTTCTTCCGGTATCCTCCGTGCTTGCGTATAATTTCCTCAAATTGCTTACACCCGGCAAGACTCTTGTAGATACCTTTCTCTATAATTCCTTTCAATAAATCGTTTTCTTTCTCAAGTGTAACTTGGCTAAGAGAATCATCATTAGTGGAATCAATAGAACTACTAGAAGCAACATCATTAGATTTAACATTTCTATTGTTGCTACTAGATGAAGAACCTTTTCTGCCTTTGTTACTAGTTTGTCTAGGTTTAACTTGTGGCATTAATGTAGACAAGAGTAATCGTTTGGCTAGATAAGATGAAGTCTTCTTTCGGAGATCGTCATTGATAGCTTTAAGAAACTCATGTTCTTGCTCCAAGGTGAGCTTCTCGAAGCGTAGCTTCTCATGATTCCTTACAATCTCTCTATGATCTTCTAGAGTAGATTCATGGGCTAACTTAAGAGTGTTTAATTCTTTAGTTAGTTGTTCTATTTTCATCTTATCATCATCAACCGACTTATCTTGACTAGCATGAAAATTATCAAGTTCATTTTGACTAACATAGCTAGCTTTATCAAAGAGCAAGTCATCATCTCCAAGTAAATCATCTTCATCACTATTGAAATCAAGATACTCGGGGTGTGATACCTTGGGGCCTTTAGCCATGAAGCAACTTCCACTCCCTTAATTTGGTGAATCAAATAGATCATAGGAGTTGGTAGTCACTAGTGCAAGTCCGGCAACACCTTCATCTTGACTATAGTCGGAGTTGGAGTGATAGCTTCTCTCCGAGTGGTTGTCGGATTCGGAGCTGGAAACCCATTCACCAACATGAGCTTGATGTCTTCTTCTTGAGTAGCTCTTGGTGTACTTGTCCTTCTTCTCCGAGTCCCTACTTCTCCTTGAGGGTCTTCGTTCATAACGATCATCTATACTCCTTCTCTCTCTTTGAGGTGATTCATTCCTTGATCTTCGTCTTCTAGGTGACTCTTCTCTTCGTTTGTAGGGAGCCTTGCACTCATTGGAGTAGTGTCCGGGCTTCCCACAATTGTAGCAGTTTCGGTCACGACTTGACGAACGCTTCTCTTCATATCTTGAGTTGGAGCTTCGTTCTTTGCCTCTATTCTTGTAGAACTTGTTGAATTTCTTGACCATGAGGCTTATCTCTTCATTGGTGACAAGGTTGTCACTTGAAGTTGCGGGAGCATCACTTGTGGTTTGTAAGCACCGCTAGACTTGTTGTGAAGCTCTTCTTTGTCTTTGAGTGTCATCTCATGAGCAACAATCCATCCAATGACTTCCGTAGGCTTGAGATCTTTGTAGTTGGGCATCATTTGGATCAATCTGCACATGGTGTCGTATCTCTCATCCAATGCTCTAAGTATCTTCTTGATGATGAATTTGTCGGTCATTTCCTCGCTTCCTAAGCCGGCAATCTCATTGGTGATGAGAGCTAGCGTAGAGTACATCTCAGCGACTCCTTCACCACCCGTCATCTTGAACTTGTCAAGCTAACTTTGAAGAACGTCCAACTTGGATTCTCTCACAGATTCGGTACCTTCATGCATATCAACCAAAGTATCCCAAATTTCCTTGGCATTCTCAAGACGGCTGATTTTGTTGAATTCTTCGGGGCATAGGCCGTTGAAGAGAATGTCACATGCTTGTGAGTTGTATTGCAACATCTTCAATTCATCCGCGGTCGCTTCACGATCCGGTTCCTTTCCATCACCAAAGAATTCACCTTGCAATCCAACACGAACAACAGCCCAAACGGCACGGTTATGACCAAGAATATGCATTTTCATTTTGTGCTTCCAACTAGCAAAATTTGTGCCATCAAAGTACGGACCTCTACGGTGATAGTTTCCCTCACTAGACGCCATACTCTCCTAGGTTGTGAGACCAATGCAATGGAGACCAGAGCTCTGATACCACCTGTAGGATCGAAAGTATGTCTAGGGGGGTGATTAGACTACTTGAGCAAATAAAAAATTCTACCTTTTTCCCAATTTTAAGTGTTGGCAGATTTTAGCAATTGTAGAAATTCAAGTACAGCCTACACAAGCATGTATAAGAGTATAGCAGCGGAAAGTAAAGACAAGCATATGAAGTAGAGGGTAGGGAGGAAGATCAAACGCAATTTGGAGACACGAAGATTTTTCCCGTGGTTCCCATAGGTGGTGCTATCGTACGTCCTCGTTTATGGAGTCTTCAACCCACGGAGGGTAATGGTCGCGAGAGTCCACGGAGGGCTCCACCCATAAGGGTCCACGAAGTAGCAACCTTGACTATTCCATATCGGCTTCCGTCCACGAAGGACTAGCCTCACTATGGGTAGATCTTCATGAAGTAGGCCATCTCCTTGCCCGTACAAACTTCTTGGTTCAACTCCACAACACGAAGTAGGAGGCTCCCAAGCGACACCTAACCAATCTAGGAGGCACCACCCTCCAAAAGGTAATAGGCTCGATAATGTAGATGAACTCCTTGCTCTTGTGCTTCAAGATGATACACTCCTCAACACACAATCACTCTCTCATAGATTTGGCTTTGGTGGAAGAGATTGATTTGGTGGAAAGCAACTTGGGAGGCTAGAGATCAAGATTCATATGGATGGAGTGGAATGGCTTGATCTCAACACATGAGTAGGTGGCTCTCTCTCAGAAAATTGAATGGGGGCAAGTATGGAATAGTTCTGAGTGCTTCTCTTTCGACTGGGTGGTGGTGAAGGGGTATATATAGGCATCCCCAAAAATCTAACCTTTACACCTAAAGTAACCAACTCGGTGACACCGAAGTATAAAACTCGGTGGTACCGAGTTGCTCCAAAGGTAGCAACTTTTGAATCTCGGTGAGACCGATACAAAGTTCTTGGTGGTACCGATTAGGTGACCAACGGTCAGTTCCCAAAACTCGGTGACGCCGATCCAAAATGTCGGAAATTCCGTTTCTAAGAATCGAGGTAATAGAAAGTTGGCAAGCTGAACTCGGTGGCATCGAAGCAGAATCGGTTGCACCGAAAAGCTAGGGTTTGGCATGGGTCTGTCTGAGGTGGGAATCGGTGGGACCGAGTGGAAATTGTTGGTAGCACCGATTTGCATGATAGGCTTGGACAGACTTTTGTGGAAGAGTTTTTTGGTGTTTTTGGTGACTATCACTTGTGCACGTGGAGCATCTTGTTCACCAACAGTACCTTACCCCCTTTTAATAGTATTGGCTTTCCTATGGGCTCAAGGTGATTTCTCACAAAGTAAACTGTAGAGTCCTTTTGCCTGAAGCTTTGCCAATCCATTTCCTTGCATCTAGGAGTCTCTCCACAATCCTTTTGCTAACCCATCATTGAACTTTTCCTGAAATGTACTTAGTGGAAACATTAGTTCAATGACATATATGTTGGTATTAGTTACCAAAACCACCAAGGGAGCAAGGGGATCGGAGATCGGGACGTAAACCGTTTTTAATTTGGCCGGTTGGTGGGGCATACTTCCGGCCGGTGATACGTCTCCAACGTATCTATAATTTTTGCTTGTTCCATGCTGTTATATTATCATTCTTGGATGTTTTACAATCATTTTATAGCAACTTTATATCATTTTTTGGGACTAACCTATTGACATAGTGCCAAAGTGCTAGTTGCTGTTTTTGCTTGTTTTTTAATTCGCAGAATATCAATACCAAACGGAGTCCAATCGCGACGAAACTTTTTGGAGATTTTTTTTGGACCAGAAGACACCCAGTGGGCCAAAGAAGTGCCAGAGAGGTGGGCTGTGGAGAGCACAACCCATCAAGGTGCGCCAGGGGGCCCCCGGCACGCCCTGATGGGTTGTGCCCTCCATGGGGCCCCTCTCCATCGCCTCTGATGACTATAAATTCCCAAATATTCCAGAAACCCTAAGTGAGTCGACGAAAAACACATCCAGCCGCCGCAAGTTCCAGAACCTCAAGATCCAAGCTAACACCATCACGGAGGGGTTCATCATCCTCATTGGTGCCTCTCCGATGATGCGTGAGTAGTCCACCATAGACCTACGGGTCCTTAGGCAGTAGCTAGATGGCTTCCTCTCTCTCTCTCTCTCTCTCTTGATTCTCAATACAATGGTCTCTTGGAGATCTATTTGATGTAAACTTTTGCGGTGTGTTTGTTGGGATCCGATGAATTTTTAGTTCATGATCAGTTTCTATCCATGAATATTATTTGAGTCTTCTTTGATCTCTTATATGCATGATTACTTATAGCTTCGTATTTCTTCTTTGGTTTCGTTAGGCCAACTAGATCGATTTTTCTTGCCATGGGAAGAAGTGCTATGTGATGGGTTCAATCTTGCGGTGTCCTTTCCCAGTGACAGAAGGGGCAGCAAGGCACGCATGTATTGTTGCCATTAAGGATAACAAGATGTGTCATCGTTCTTATTGCATTACTCCGTTTTTCCATGAACTTAATACACTAGATGCATGGTGGATAGCGGTCGATGTGTGGAGTAATAGTGGTAGATGCAGGCAGGAGTCGGTCTACTTATCTTGGACATGATGCCTATATAATGATCATCGCCTTGGATATCATCATGATTATTTGATCTTCTATCAATTGCCCAACAGTAATTTGTTCACCCACCGTGTGCTATACTCATGAGAGAAGCCACTAGTGAAACCTATGGCCCCCGGGTCTACTTTTCCAACATATTGCTTTCCGATCTATCTTTCTGCCTCTTTTGTTTTCAGATCTATTATTCCAAAAACCCAAAAATACCTTGCTGCACTTTTTATTTGCTCTTTTTATTTTGTGTTCTTGAGAGATCTATCTCTCCAATCTATCATTACCTAATCTATCTTTTTACCGTAGAGAGATTGACAACCTCTCTCTCGCGTCGGGTTGCAAGTATTTGTTCTTTGTGTGCAGGTGCTGCTTATTAGGTGGTGGTGATCTGTTGGGGAACGTTGCATGGGAAACAAAAAATTTCCTACGCACACACAAGATCTATCCATGGTGATGAGCATCTACGAGAGGAAGAGTGAATCTACATACCCTTGTAGATCGCTAAGCGGAAGCGTTAAGAAACGCGGTTGATGTAGTCGAACGTATCCGCGATCCAAATCGCAAGTCGTCCCTCGATCCGATCATGAACTAGTGCCGAACGGACGGCACCTCCGCGTTCAACACACGTACGGCTTGATGACGCCTTCACCTCCTCGATCCAGCGAGCGATGATGAAGTAGTGGATGAGTTCCGGTAGCACGACGGCATGGTGATGGTGGTGAGGAACAATCTCTGCAGGGCTTCGCCAAGCACTATAGAGATTATGACGGGAGGAACTAGAGGGTTAGGGTTGCCGACACATGGCTTGGGAAATATTGATGTCTCCCGTGTGTTAGCCCTGCCCCTCTATTTATATGTTGAGTCCTGGGGTCTAAACTTGGAGAGAAAGCCTCCACAAGGTCGGTTTTGCCCGTACAAGGTCGGTTTGGCCCGCACGGAAAGAGTCTAACTCGGATTCCAGCAGTATCGCGTACAAGCGGTAGTACCGCTCACGAGCGGTAGTACCGCTTGTGCGGTAGTACCGCTTCACACAAGCCGTAGTACCGCTTACGCGGTAGTACTGCCTTACCAGCGGTAGTACCGCTTAATTCAGCAGCAAAACTTCCTTTTGCACTTTCCAATACCTCGTGGGCTTTACCCCTTTGGCTCATATAAAGTGTTGCTGCACCCGAACACTTCGGTAAACATCCGGAACCCCTTCCGGTGAATTCCGGAACCCTTCCGGAGATCAAAACACTATTATCACATATATCAATCTTTACCTCCGGACTCTTCCGGAGATCCTCGTCATGTCCGGGATCTTATCCGGGACTCCGAACAACCTTCGGTCACCAACAAAATAACTCAATTATACTAATCGTCACCAAACGTTAAGTGTGTAGACCCTGCGGGTTCGAGGACTATGTAGACATGACCGAGACACCTCTACGATCAATAACCAATAGCGGGACCTGGATGCCCATATTGGCTCCTACATATTCTACGAAGATTTTTATCGGTCGAACCTCTATGTCAAGGATTCAGTTAATCCCGTATGCTGTTCCCTTTGTTCTTCGGTATGTTACTTGCCCGAGATTCGATCGTCGGTATCTCTATACCTAGTTCAATCTCGTTACCGGCAAGTCTCTTTACTCGTTCCGTAATACAAGATCTCGTGGCTAACACTTTAGTCACATTGCTTGCAAGGCTCATTGTGATGTTGTATTACCGAGTGGGCCCTGAGATACCTCTCCGTCACACGGAGTAACAAATCCCAGTCTTGATCCATGCCAACCCAACAGACACCCTCGGAGATACCTATAGAGCATCGTTATAGTCACCCAGTTACGTTGCGACGTTTGATACACACAAGGTACTCCTCCGATGTCAGGGAGTTGCATGATCTCATGGTCATAGGAACAGATACTTGACATGCAGAAAACAATAACAATAAACTGACACGATCATATGCTATGTTTATAGTTTGGATCTTGTCCATCACATCATTCTCCTAATGATGTGATTCCGTTATCAAATGACATCTTATGTCCATGGCTAGGAAACCTTCATCATCTTTTGATCAACGAGCTAGTCAACTAGAGGCTTACTAGGGACACAATGTTGTCTATGTACCCACACATGTATTTGAGTTTCCAATCAATACAATTATAGCATGGATAATAAACGATTATCATGAACAAGGAAATATAATAATAACTAATTTATTATTGCCTCTAGGGCATATTTCCAACAGTCTCCCACTTGCACTAGAGTCAATAATCTAGTTCACATCACTATGTGATTTACATTGTAATGAATCGAACACCCATGCAGTTCTGGTGTTGTTCATGTTTAGCCCTTGGAAGAGGTTTAGTCATCGGATCTGCAACATTTAGATCCGTGTGTACTTTGCAAATATTTATGTCGTCCTCCTTGATGTAATCGCGGATGGAATTGAAACGTCGCTTTATGTGTCTGGTCCTCTTGTGAAATCTTGGTTCCTTGGCCAGAGCAATGGCACCAGTATTATCACAAAGCAGAGTCATTGGGTTAAGCGCACTAGGCACTACTCCAAGATCTGTCATGAACTCCTTCATCCAAACACCTTCCTTCGCCGCCTCCGAGGCAGCGATGTACTCCGCTTCGCATGTAGAATCAGCTACCACGCTTTGCTTGGAACTGCACCAGCTAACCGCATCCCCATTAAGAATAAATACGTATCCGGTTTGTGACTTAGAGTCATCCGGATCAGTGTCAAAGCTTGCATCGATGTAACCCTTTACGACGAGCTCTTGATCACCTCCATAAACGAGAAACATGTCCTTAGTCCTTTTCAGGTACTTCAGGATATTCTTGACCGCCGTCCAGTGTTCCATTCCTGGATCACTTTGAAACCTTCCGACCATACTTATGGCAAGGCTGACATCGGGTCTTGTGCACAGCATTGCATACATGATAGAGCCTATGGCTGAAGCATAGGGGATGACACTCATCTTTTCTCTATCTTCTGCAGTCACTGGGCATTGAGTCTTACTCAACTTCACACCTTGCAAAACAGGCAAGAACCCCTTCTTGGACTGATCCATTTTGAACTTCTTCAAAACTTTGTCAAGGTATGTGCTTTGTGAAAGTCCTATTAAGCGTCTCGATCTATCTCTATAGATCTTGATGCCTAATATGAAAGCAGCTTCTCCTAGGTCCTTCATTGAAAAACTCTTGTTCAAATATTCCTTCACGCTTTCCAACATTTCTATATTGTTTCCAATCAGTAATATGTCATCCACATATAATATTAGAAACGCTATAGAGCTCCCACTCACTTTCTTGTAAATACAAGCTTCTCCGTAAACTTGTATAAACTCGAACGCTTTGATCACCTCATCAAAGCGAAGATTCCAACTCCGAGATGCTTGCACCAGTCCATAAATGGATCGCTGGAGTTTGCAAACTTTGTCAGCATTCTCTGGATCGACAAAACCTTCTGGTTGCATCATATACAACTCTTCCTTAAGGAAACCGTTAAGGAACACTGTTTTGACATCCATCTGCCAAATTTCATAATCGAAAAAGGCAGCTATTTCTAACATGATTCTGACGGACTTAAGCATCGCTACGGGTGAGAAGGTCTCATCGTAGTCAACTCCTTGAACTTGTGAAAAACCCTTTGCCACAAGTCGAGCTTTATAGACGGTGACATTACCGTCCGCGTCCGTCTTCCTCTTAAAGATCCATTTGTTCTGAATGGCCTTACGCCCTTCAGGTAATACTTCCAAAGTCCACACTTTGTTTTCATACATGGATCCCATCTCGGATTTCATGGCCTCTAACCACTTCTCGGAATCCGGGCCCATCATCGCTTCTCCATAGCTCGTAGGTTCATCGTTGTCCAACAACATGACCTCTAAGACAGGGTTGCCGTACCACTCAGGAGCAGTACGCGTCCTTGTCGACCTACGAGGTTCGATAGCAACTTGATCCAAAGCTTCATGATCATCATCATTAACTTCCTCTTCAGCTGATGTAGGCTCTACAGAAACATTTTTCTGCGCTGCGCTACTTTCAGGTTGAAGTAAAGGTTCAACAACCTCATCAAGTTCTATCTTCCTCCCACTCAATTCTTTCGAGAGAAACTCTTTCTCAAGAAACGTTCCGTTTTTAGCGACAAACATTTTGCCTTCGGATCTGACGTAGAAGGTATACCCAACTGTCTCTTTTGGGTATCCTATGAAGACGCATTTCTCCGCTTTGGGTTCCAGCTTTTCAGGCTGAAGCTTTTTGACATAAGCATCACATCCCCAAACTTTAAGAAACGACAGCTTTGGCTTCTTGCCAAACCAAAGTTCATATGGCGTTGTCTCAACGGATTTCGATGGTGCCCTATTTAAAGTGAATGCAGCTGTCTCTAATGCATAACCCCAAAACGATAGTGGCAAATCGGCAAGAGACATCATAGATCGCACCATATCCAATAAGGTTCGATTACGACGTTCGGACACACCATTACGCTGTGGTGTTCCAGGCGGTGTCAGTTGTGAAACAATTCCACGTTGTCTTAAGTGACTGCCAAACTCATAACTCAGATATTCTCCTCCTCGATCAGATCGTAGGAATTTAATCTTCTTGTTACGATGATTCTCAACTTCACTCTGAAATTGTTTGAACTTTTCAAATGTTTCAGACTTGTGTTTCATTAAGTAAATATACCCATATCTACTTAAGTCATCAGTGAAGGTGAGAAAGTAATGATAACCACCGCGCGCCTCAATGCTCATCGGACCGCACACATCAGTATGTATGATTTCCAATAAGTCACTTGCCCGTTCCATTGTTCCAGAGAACGGCGTTTTAGTCATCTTGCCCATGAGGCATGGCTTGCATGTGTCAAGTGATTCAAAATCAAGTGACTCCAAAAGTCCATCAGCATGGAGCTTCCTCATGCGTTTTACGCCAATATGACCTAAATGGCAGTGCCACAAGAAAGTGGTATTATCATTATCAATTCTACATCTTTTGGCATCAATGTTATGAACATGTGTATCATTACTATCGAGATTCAATAAGAATAAACCCCTCACTTCGGGTGCATGACCATAAAAGATATTACTCATATAAATAGAACAACCATTATTCTTTGATTTAAATGAGTAACCGTCTCGCAATAAACAAGATCCAGATATAATGTTCATGCTTAACGCAGGCACTAAATAACAATTATTCAGGTTCATCACTAATCCCGATGGTAATCGAAGAGCGAGCGTGCCGACGGCGATCACATCAACCTTGGAACCATTTCCCACGCGCATCGTCACTTCATCCTTTGCCAGCCTCCGTCTATTCCGCAGTTCCTGTTTAGAGTTGCAAATGAGAGCAACCGCACCGGTATCAAATACCCATGCACTACAACGAGAGTTGGTAAGGTACACATCAATAACATGTATATCATATATACCTTGTTTGTTGTTGGCCGCCTTCTTGTCAGCCAAATACTTGGGGCAGTACCGCTTCCAGTGTCCAGTTCCCTTGCAATGAAAGCACACAGTTTCTGGTTTGGGTCCAGCCTTGGGTTTCTTCACGGGAGGAGCAACTGCTTTGCCACTCTTCTTGGAGTTACCCTTCTTACCCTTGCCATTTTTCTTGAAACTAGTGGTTTTATTGACCATCAACACTTGATGCTCCTTCTGAATTTCAGACTCAGCGGCTTTCAGCATCGCAAACTGCTCGGCGACTGACTTGTTCATCCCGTGCATGTTATAGTTCAACACGAAGCTCTTGTAGCTAGGTGGCAATGTTTGAAGAACTCTGTCAGTGATAGCCTCTGGCGGAAGGGGCATCCCCAATTCAGCCAAACGGGTGGAGTACCCAGACATTCTAAGTATGTGATCACTGATAGACCCGTTCTCCTCCATCTTGCAAGCATAGAACTTATCGGAGATCTCATACCTCTCGATCCGGGCATTCTTCTGAAAGATAAACTTCAACTCCTGGAACATCTCATATGCTCCATGACGTTCAAAACGTCTTTGAAGTCCCGGTTCTAAGCCATACAATATTGCACATTGAACTATTGAGTAATCTTCAGAACGAGCCTGCCAGGCGTTCACAACGTCTAGAGACTCAACTGGAGCGGGTGGATCACCAAGCGGTGCATCAAGGACATAAGCCTTCTGGGAAGCCGTAAGGATAATCCTTAGATTACGGGCCCAGTCCACAAAGTTACTTCCATCATCTTTCAACTTAGCTTTCTCTAGGAACGCATTAAAATTCAGGGGTGCTACTGCGCGAGCCATGATCTACAACGTAAATATAGCAAAGACAACTTAGACTATTGTTCAAGATAATGAGTTTAGTTAATCATATTACTTAAAAAACTCCCACTCAAATTGACATCCCTCCGGTCATTCGAGTGTAACATGATCCAAATCCACCAACTCAAGTCCGATCATCACGTGAGTTGAGGTGGTTTCAATGGTGAACATCTTCATGTTGATCATATCTACTATATGACTCATGTTCAACCTTTCGGTCTCTTGTGTTTCGAGGCCATGTCTGTACATGCTAGGCTCGTCAAGTTTAACCCGAGTGTTCCGCATGTGCAACACTGGCTTGCACCCGTTGTATGTGAACGTAGAGTCTATCACACCCGATCATCACGTGGTGTCTCGAAACAACGAACTTTCGTAACGGTGCACACTCGGGGAGAACATAATTTATCTTGAAATTTAAGTGAGGGATCACCTTATAATGGTACCGTCGTCCTAAGCAAAACAAGATGCATAAAAGGATTAACATCACATGCAAATCATAAGTGACATGATATGGCCATGAACTTGTGCTTTTGATCTCCATCTCCAAAGCACCGGCATGATCTCCATCGTCACCGGCATGGCACCATGATCTCCATCATCTTGATCTCCATCAACGTGTCGCCATGAGGTTGTCGCGCCGACTGTTGCTTCCTCGACTATTGCTAACTCATAGCGATAAAGTAAAGCAAAACGGCGAAAATAATTAAAGACAACTCTATGGCTCCTGCCAGTTGCCGTACTCATCGACATGCAAGTCGTGATATTCTATACAACACATGATCATCTCATACATCACATATATCTCATCATGTAATTGGCCATATCACATCACAACATACCCTGCAAAAACAAGTTAGACGTCCTCTAATTGTTGTTGCAAGTTTTACGTGGCTGCTACGGGTTTGCAAGAACCGTTCTTACCTACGCAAAACCACAACGTGGTGTAGTGATTGCTTTTTGATCTTCTAAAAGAACCCTCTTCATTGAAATCAATTCAACTAAAGTGAGAGAGACAGACACCCGCCAGTCACCTTTATGCAACGAGTGCACGTAGCGGTGAAACCTATCTCGCGTAAGCGTACGCGTAATGTCGGTCCGGGCCGCTTCATCTCACAATACCGCCGAATCAAGTATCAACTAGTAACGGCAAGCAATATGTATACACCCACGCCCACAACTCGTTTGTGTTCTACTCGAGATCTCATCTACGCATAGACCTAGCTCAGATGCCACTGTTGGGGAACGTTGCATGGGAAACAAAAAATTTCCTACGCACACACAAGATCTATCCATGGTGATGAGCATCTACGAGAGGAAGAGTGAATCTACATACCCTTGTAGATCGCTAAGCGGAAGCGTTAAGAAACGCGGTTGATGTAGTCGAACGTCTCCGCGATCCAAATCGCAAGTCGTCCCTCGATCCGATCATGAACTAGTGCCGAACGGACGGCACCTCCGCGTTCAACACACGTACGGCTTGATGACGCCTTCACCTCCTCGATCCAGCGAGCGATGATGAAGTAGTGGATGAGTTCCGGTAGCAAGGCTCATTGTGATGTTGTATTACCGAGTGGGCCCTGAGATACCTCTCCGTCACACGGAGTAACAAATCCCAGTCTTGATCCATGCCAACCCAACAGACACCCTCGGAGATACCTGTAGAGCATCTTTATAGTCACCCAGTTACGTTGCGACGTTTGATACACACAAGGTACTCCTCCGATGTCAGGGAGTTGCATGATCTCATGGTCATAGGAATAGATACTTGACATGCAGAAAACAATAACAATAAACTGACACGATCATATGCTATGTTTATAGTTTGGGTCTTGTCCATCACATCATTCTCCTAATGATGTGATTCCGTTATCAAATGACATCTTATGTCCATGGCTAGGAAACCTTCATCATCTTTTGATCAACGAGCTAGTCAACTAGAGGCTTACTAGGGACACAGTGTTGTCTATGTACCCACACATGTATTTGAGTTTCCAATCAATACAATTATAGCATGGATAATAAAAGATTATCATGAACAAGGAAATATAATAATAACTAATTTATTATTGCCTCTAGGGCATATTTCCAACATGATCCTCCTACTGGTTCGATACCTTGGTTTCATAACTGAGGGAAATACTTACCGTCGCTGCGCTGCATCATCCCTTCCTCTTTGGCGAAATACTAACGCAGTCTCAAGCCACGTCAGCCGGGCACTCTACGGTGGCGACCAAGTGTGTTATCGGAGGGACACGAATTTCCGTGTCGTTGGGCCTAAGCCCGATCTGGTCGTAAACCGAAGGTTGGCGATCGGTCATGCCCAAGGGTTGAATCCGACCGAGCAGCTCGTCCAGCGATGGGGCCTCGGCCGGGTCGACGCTACTAGCGCGCTTGGGGTTGGCTTGCGGAGCCACCGCCACGGGGTCGTTCAAGGACGCTCCCGGGCTGCACGCGGCCGTGACTGACTCTGGTGTATCGACCAAGTTAGGTTTTAAGGCCGAACTAGAGACCGAGGTCGTCCCAGTGGCAGGGTTTCCTGCTTCCGAAGTTAGGGTGTCAGGGATCGTGGGCCCTTCAAGGACGGCAGAGGTCTTTGCCAAAACAAGATCTCCCCGGGAGTTGGCGATGAACTCTAGGTTCCCGAACCTGACTTCCAGACCAGGGGCAAAGCTTCCGATCTGGCCAAGGCGGCCGGCGGGATCGGCACGAAGCAAGATGCTTCCGAAAGCGAAGATCTGACCAGGAACGAAGACGTCCTTGTTACAGACTTTGTTGCCATTGATTAAGCGAGACATCGATCCTTTGGCGATTCACAACGGAACTCTCAATGAAAGCACCAATGTCGGTGTCAAAACTGGCAGATCTCGGGTAGGGGATCCCGAACTATGAATCTAGCATCGATGGTTAACAGGGGACGAAGGTGATGGTGTTTACCCAGATTCGGGCCCTCGTGAGGAGGTAAAACCATACGTCCTGCTTGATTGTAGTGTTGAGTATGATGGTTACAGAGTTGATCTACCTCGAGATCAAATGAGCTAAACCCTAGATGAGTCGACTTGTCCCCCTACGAACTGAGCCCCCTGGTTTATATAGACACCAGGGGTACCTAGGGTTACACATGGTAGGTTTTCATCCGTGCGTAGATACGCCCATCCTCTCTCTCTAGTCTTGGAGGTCACGCCAAGTCTTCGGGACCTTTCCTTCCGAACACAGGATTGTCCTGTAATTCGGCCTTCTAGTAATTGCCACTGAGCGGCCCATCGTGTTGTCCCACCGGAGGTGAACCAACGGCCCGAGGACCCCTTAGTCCCGAACTCCCTTAGTCCTCATGATTGGTCGTATCACTTTTCGGAGGCGGGGGTTTATTGCCAGGGGCCATTCCATGTTTGGCTTTGGCCACGAACCTTGTATACTTCTTCAAGGCATCGTCGCGAGTCTCCTTATCCTTTGGGTGGCTTTGGGAGAAGACCTTAATCCTTTCGACTAGGCGACGGCGACACTCCGGTGTCGTAACCTTCTTGGAGGCGTCGTCTTGGGATCCTTAGTTCGTCGAGCACGGCTTTGTCTCTTCGTGTGTGGTTTGGGTGGCATATCCGTTTTTTGGACCATTGTATCTTGTCTTGGGTGCGTGTTGTATGTTGTCGAGTTGTAAGCGTTGGTTTGTATGATCGTTGCTTTATATATAAAACGAGTCGAGAGCCTTTTTGGGTAAAAACAGGGGGTGAAAGCGAAAATCAGCTGGCCCAACAATGGCTACAACACGTGGAACTTGAGTATTGGGCTGCTCGCAGGCTACTACGGCATGAGAGGCTGCAAGATCGTTCAAGTTCCACGCCCAACAACCCTCGCATCTATTTTTCTACAATTTAGCCACCCTTCCGTCCTTCTTATTACTCCCTCCTTTCTGGTTTATAGGGTTCATCTCAAAAAAATAGATTCCCATTATATTAGGTTTACTTTGAGTCAAATTGAGTTAAAAAGTTTTAAGACTAGTCACAGTGGAGAGTAAACATATATGCTATTCTAGACTATGTTACTACCTCCGTAGTGGGTAGTAACATATGTGTAGTGTCATGCAAAACTTTATTTATTAGGTTATAGACTAATTTTGTCTTGATATGTGTGATGTTACCCAGCCTGATCATAGTGGAAGTAACATAGATAGTAACATATATGTCTCGTAAGCAAAAATGATGATGTGACAAGTAATTAATAAAGAGACAGACAAGTAGAGTAACATATATGTTACCATCACATAGCGCTTTCCAATGCAAAATGATTCTACAAAGTAATAAATGAGGACATCTATGTTATCACCCCTATGACACTACCCACTATGGAAGTAGTAACATAAGTTACTCCTCACTATGACCAGCCTCAGGCTACTAATAGTAGGAAGTATCATGCATATAATACTAGTATATGATACTACCTTCATAATGCATAGTATCATAAACTAGTATCATAGAGGTGATCTCGTTTATTGACATGCATGACACATAGTAGCATAACATTTAGCATGATACAGTATCTATCTATGTTACTCCCTCCGGTCCAGTGTGTTAGGTTCACTAGCAATTTCTATTTGTTCCGTTTTATCCTCTCTCTCTAAGGCCCGGTTAGTATTAAATTTGGTTTAACTCTCTTTGTATAATGCTTCCGTCCACATGCATTGCTCGTTAAATGTGATGCATGTCTTTTCTAATTGCCTAGTGGGAAACAATTTTGCATGATCTTTTAATGACTGCTTTAAAGATATGATTAGTTGTGATCTAACTGGGCTAACAAATATGGAAGTACTAACATCCCTTGCCGAATCATCTCATGTCTTGGTCATAGAGCTCTTCCTAGTAAGCCAATACATCGGACCGGAGGGAGTACTCTAACCCTCTCTATCTTTTTTAATTGTCCGCCACATCAGCGTGTTTGTTAGTCCCAAGTGCATGATACTAGCTAAGATACCATCACTACGGCCAACCTCATAGAATGAGTAACTAGCTAAGTTACTCAATTTGACTTTCTCCTCATTAACTCATTGCCACATAGGCAAATTTGCTGAGTTGGACCCGATGTTACTCTTGAAGTTACTTCCACTACGGCCGGTCTAAGTTTCACGTCACATTTAATGAAAGTGAGATAATTAGTGATCATGCATGCATCTAATTCTATATGCACCATGCTAGTCCAATGATGAGGAGGGTGCTGCATTTATTGCCTTGAAAGTTAAGTGGGGGATGTTTCATTGAACAGTTTTGTATCCATAAAACTCGTGTCATCCACTCATAGTGTACTTTAGTTGATGAGATTTCACATTTCAGATTTGAGCCTTATAAACCGGAAATGAGTGAGTATTTGTGAAAGTAAAAACCCTTTCAAATTCTCCAATCAATGATAAGCTTTCTTTCCATTTACTAACTGGCGAAATTAATAGCCTACCCTGTTGTTCCAACTTCCAGCTACGAGTCGACGGTCAACTATATCTCGTCCGTATACTACTCCCTGACCGTGTGTGGCCAATCTGTTTTCGTCTGTGAATAGGGAGACCAGTCCGCGGATACGGATGCGAAAGTTCGCCATCCAACCGTAGCCGCATATATTTGGCCAACAATTCGAACTATGGTACTAATCTAGGGATTAGTATCTTCCGCCAAGCACCAAGAAAGGCTTCCGCCAAAACATGTGTGATCACAGAGTAGCTTCCGCCAAAGGCCAAACACTTGCAGGCATGGATTAAAGTTTGCTTCCGCCAAACACTTGCATGATTAAGTTTGCTTCCGCCAAATACTTTCATGACTACTACTAAGAAAACAATGAAACAATGCATGCTAATTTGTAGCTTCCGTCATGCAATGCCAATTAGGATGCACTAGTCGTCAACTCGTGCTACTGCACGGGCTTGGAGAACTATAAAATTGTAAATATAGTGTTTTTTGTAAATATAATTTTGTATAAATTGTTGTAGAAATTAGAAATACAAAATATTTGTATTAAAATTTCGGAAAAGATAACGCCCACACGTGTGGCAGTTTGCACTTCGCCCACACGCGTCTATTCACATTGATTCTATTTTGCACGAATCTTAAAGGAATCTGTTGGAATTTCTGTGCCACGTAGGCATCATCGTGTGTGTGGGCGTTGGAGAGTTCGCCCACACGACCCACAACGCGCGGTTGCCAGCTGCGCCGTGTGGGCGAACCGGTTTCTTCCCACACATTCATCACCTAGTCCACCGCGTGTGGGCGAACTGCTCTTCGCCCACACATCACTCGTACGTTGCTAGATGGCAACTGCAGTGCGCGTACGTGGTAACTACGTAAACACACATGGCAACTACGATTCGTTGCTAGATGGCAACTGCAGTTGCGCGCACGTGGCAACCAGTTAAACACACATTGCAACTATGATTAACCATACATGACAACTATGGTTGAACCACACGCGGCAACTAGGTAAACACACATGGCAACTATCCCCGGGTAACTAAAGTGTTATCCCGCGGGTAACTATAATTAACCAAAATAGAGAACCAAAATAGAGAGAGTTGCCATGCTTTTACAACTACAGTTGCCATCCGGGATAACTAGAGTTGCCATCCCCGGGGGTAACTAGAGTTGCCATCCCGCGGGTAACTAACGTAGCTGCGCGAGGACGTGTGGGCAGATTTGCTTTGTGCCACACACGCGGGTGGGGATGACTAGGATTTGTTGGGCGTGTGGCACGAAGTAGCCGCGCCCACACGTGTGGACAGTTCTATTGTTCGACAACACACGACCCGTGTGGGCTGCCTCCTACGTATACCACACACGGTGTGTGGACGCATGTCTAATATGCCACACGTGTGTTGAATATCGGGACCCTAAAATTTTACTATTTTATTACCTATGTTCAGTTTTGTGCCACAACAAAAATCGGTGACACCATTATGTATATTTAACGGCTACTATTTTTTGCAATTACTAAATACTTATGAAGATGTTTTTTCTTTTTAACATTATTATACAAATATAATCTATATGATGTTCAAAAACCTCAACAAAGAATAGTTGCTTGTCAGTTGATGCTCGAAAAAATGTCAATTATTAATCCCTCGAGGTTCATAGCTACTAGAAGATTATACCGTAGAATTTTCTGAAAAAAAACTATAAAAAATACAGTATATGCTTATTTTGATCCACAGAAGGAACTCCTTGCAGTTTACCAGAGGTGAAGACACCTTGCAATCAACAAGACATCACCACTCATACTTAACCAGAGATACATATATATGGAGTAACGGGAATAATCAAGCAAGACCAACCATTATTCGCTCCAGTATAGTAGTCTCGTATTACTATCACCGTCGGAAGATGTATTGTTTACCACGATGGATAAATCAGATCACTGAGCACGCAGCAGCCAGGAGACGAACGCAATGCAATCATGGTTTTAAATAGCGTGCTATAGCGTTTAAAAGAGGTTTTGCGCTAAGCGACTTTGGTTCAAACGCATGAACAAACATTTTAAATAGCGCGCTATAGCACCGCTATAGCACGCTATAGCGTTTCGAAGAGGTCCGCGGCTAAGAGGCTTAGCGCGCTATTTAAAACTATGGATGCAATGCATGTTTCACAGCACACACTCGATGTTACGGCTTCCGGTGGTGAAACGTTTGGACATGTGCTTGATCAGCTGGAGAGGACCCTCACCACAATCGCCGCGCTTCACCTCCACGCTGGTGAAAACAACGCACTCCCTGCCAAACGTGTCCTCCTCCTCCTCATCCGAACCATGATAAGGCGGGGACTTCGACCTACCATAGGTGCGCAGCATGGTCCCGAAGAAGCTGCCGACACAGAACCTGCCCGAGCCGAGGTTCAACAGGTGCAGCTGGGATGGCGTCCACGGCTCCTCCTCAGGCAGGTCGAGGTAATCCCAGGTGTGCCGCGGCACCGGCGGCCGCGAGGCGTCAATGGCCGAGAGGTCCAAGGCGCACAAGCTGGAGGACGGGCTGCTGCCCGAGAGGCCAACCCAAAGGCCGAGCTCGGGGACGTACTCTGCTCTGCCGAAGAAGGGCAGTGCCCAGTCGGCAGCTCGTCTCCATGTGGCGCTCACCGTGTCGAAGGCGTAGGTGCCTATGGGCTCTTCCAGTTCCAGGGACGATATGCATATGGTGGAGCCGCCGTCGATCACCGCGTAAGAGTACACGTCGGGGGCTGCTTTTGGATCACGGAAAAATGGCGGCGGCGGCAGTAAATCCCAGCACCACTCCTCCCTGGGAGCAGCTGGGTGGGGGTGGGGGCGGCCATTCCTGCGACACGAGAGGACCTCGAAGCAGCTGCTGTTCTTGGCAGTGGAGGACAGGTCCAGGACGTAGAGAGACTGGGCTTTCCTGGGGTCGATGGGATCGGCTCGGGTTGCGGCCGCGGGGAGGCAGATGGGGTTCCCTCTCTTGTCTGAACTCAGAGAGGGGAAGGCGTCGATGAACTTGAGGTCGACGTCGTAGAGCGCGGCGTGGCCGCGGTTGTCGGCGTAGAGGATGGCGCTCTCTCCTCCCAGTAGCGAGAACAGATAGTACAGATTCGAGTTCCTCGAGCTGGGCGATGGCTGGAAGTTGATCGCCGGCGGAGGCAGTCTCCTCCACCCGCCCAACGCCGCTATCCCTCCCCGTTTGCTCTTGTTCTCCCTTGCGGCCAGTGCTGCCCGCTGCGCGGTCTCCGAGTCTCCGTAGTAGAGGTGCTTGCAGGCATCGATGCGGCACAGCGAATAGACGCGCCTACGAAAGTCGTGCACTACACCAGTAGAAAACAGGGCATAGTCCCGATTTCACAGGGCCTTTAGAGCAACTCTAGCAGACCCGTAAAACGCCGACCCGCATAAGGCTTTTGCAGTTCGCGGAAAATGATATATGCGGGTCGGCACGGGCGAGGTCAGACTCAGACCCCGCAAAACGGACCCGTAAAAAAAGATATTTGGTGAATATGTTCTTTTACGGGTCGGCTACGCGGGGTCTGCTCGGGCGCCGCCGCGTCGACCCGCAAACCGAAGACGCCCAATTATCGAATTTGACATCGATTCCGACAAATGAGTTCAAATTCAAACAATAGAACACAGTTCACACGCAAATAAAAGCTTAGTTTTGTAGGACAAACGCAAAAGGGGGTCTTGCAAAAGTGACGACCACGTCCGGCATCATCTTGGTCGATCTTCACTCCGCGCCACTGAGTCCATCGAGGTCATCGCAACCACCGAGTCCACCTCCGGCACTTGTTCCAACTCCGGCACCGAAATCATCGGCTGGTGCACTGAACGCATCGGTGACATTGGTTCCAAACCCCGTTGAGAAAACATCTCTGGCACTGTAACACGCACTGGCCGACGCAAGCATTCTCCTCTTCAAGATATCTCTTCTTGCCATATCATTCCATTCTTTGGTGAGGTCGTCCATGTCATTGCGGTTCAAGGTCATGATCTTGTTCTCTTCGGCAAGCAACTTGAACATTGCTTTGTTTTCAGCGGCACGTGTTCTTCTCTCCTCAATGGCCGCTTTGCGCAGCCCCTCGTCCTTGAGCAATTGCCATTTTTCTTGCTTCTCCCGTGCCTTCTTCTCGGCCAACTCTTTCTTTATCTCCAACGTCTTCGCTAACATCAACTCATTTGATTGCACCATGGCATCAATCTTGTCCCGCAAGCTCGATGCTTCGTGCTCTCTCTTCATCTTCTCCTTAGTCTTCTTGTCACCATCGGGTTTGTTCAAGTTTCTTGGGCCATCATCATCCTCATCTTCATCCATGTTCGTAAGTGAACCTCTCTTCGGTGGGGATTCTTTGTCAATCAACTTCCACTTCTCGCACTCTTTGAGCAAGTCCCAACAATGCTCTAGTTTGAAGAATTTGCCTTCCGAAGCTTCCATGTCTTTGTATCTATGTTGGGCAATTTTGTCCTACACAATTCAAACAAAGTCAAATGATGCAATCATTTCATATGATGCAATATAATGTGCACAACTTGGGACGTGAAAACGAACTCACATAGTCGGATTCCACGGTTCCACTTGGAGGTGCATTGCGTACTTGTTCCAAGCAAGCTGCCCAACGGCTGCAAATCGGCTTGATCACGTCCCAACGCCCTTGGAGTGACCGAAAGGTGCGTGGAGTCCTATTGGGATACTTTGCCATCATGCGGAAGTATTGATCTTCGATCCTTTGCCAATACCTCTTGGCGGTTTGAGACGTACCCATGCAAGCATCAAGAGAAACCGCACTCCAAGCCTTGATCAAGATTTGATCTTCCAAGATCGTGTAGTTCTTCGATCTCTGGATTTTTTTTGCTTGCGCTTGCTCATACGACCCCTCATCTATCTCCTCCAATTCTTCTTCACCACCGTGATCATCCACGCCGCCCTCCGTTTCATTGTAATCGAATGCAGCGAACGGGGCTTGATCGATGTCAACGGCGTTGGTGTCCAACAAGTTCACGAACTCGGCAGTGGCATTGTTCGAACCACTGCTATAGTCAGCGACAACAAGTCACGAGCTACCGCAATGGCGAAAAGCAAAGAAAATTGAAGGGACCGAAGAGGCATACCTTCCGGCCATTTCGTCAAACACCTCGCTAGCGGTGGAAGCAGCGCCGTTGAACGGCATCGCCGGGAAACCTCTTGCCGGGGCGGAGGGAGTGGATGAAGGAGCCGGCCTCTTTCTAGCCGGAATCCTCTTCCGCTTTACGCCCGAGACCTTGCCGGCCTTCTCCGCCACCGGCCGGGATCGCGCAGCGGCGTTGGCGCCCGGAGCGCGGGCCTTCCCGGCGGGGCCAGCCGGATTCCCACCCTGCACGACCACGTTGCCCTGCCGCTTGCGGGCAGGCGCGGTGGTGCCTTGGGCGACGGCGGGGCCAACATGGCCGGCGACGAGATCCGCCAGAGGGGATTGAGCGTGCGCGACCTCGACGGTGACGGGGGACGGCAGGGAGTCATCCATGGCGGCGAAGAACTGCCGGGGAAGATGCACCGGAGCGGGCGGTGGCGGGGGCAATGGTGGCGGAGGGGTGGGGGAGTGGGAACGGCCGCGCGGAAATGTCCCTCGCGCCAAATCTCGCTGCGGATAGGGGCCGAGCTCGGGTCGGCCTCCCACCCCGTGAATCTAAAGGTTGGGGAGATCTTTTGCCGCGCCCCGCAAAAAAAATTACGGGTCGGACGCGTTTGCGGTGTCTGGTCGGGCAGGATTTTCCGCGCCGACCCGTATTTTGGCGGTTATTTTGCGGGTCGCGGCTATATACGGGGTCTGCTAGAGATGCTCTTAGTCCCGGTTCTGCAACCGGGACAACACGATCGGGACTAATGCCGATCACTTTTAGTCCCGGTTGGCTTACGAACCGGGACCAAAGGTGCTCCACGTGGCCGCTATGCGGCGCCGAGGCAGGAGGACCTTTAGTCCCGGTTCGTAACACGAACCGGTACAATAAGGCGCTGGTTTTTTTTTTGGAAAGGGCCGTGTTTCATTTTTTGTTTTCATTTTCTTTTATATTTATATTGTATTTTCACGCGGTTAAACATATTAATATACAACATCATCAGTACAAATTATGGAAAAAACAACCAACATCAGTACAAATTAGATGGATGCAATAGACCAAGTTGAATTAGAGGACGTAATTTGTACTCGTATATGTCATATAACAACTCATCATCATCATCTTAATCAACTCTTCATCATTCAACATCCAACAACTCATCATCATCTTAATCAACGATCCTCATTATTATAGTTATCAAAAGGTTGAAACACTAACTACTGCTAGGTAAAAAAGCAAAATAAAGGCGAACTCCGCCATCTCCCGATTGAAGAACACAGATCAACCTATCTCCAACTTGTGAGATGCGCAAGTATTCCTCTCCAAGTGGTAGCGTAAATGCTTGTATTGCATTTCTTCATCCTGTGATTTTCAGGGTTTCTTCACTTTTAGATATCCTGTAGCTACCACTGTAATTAATCGGGAGTGGCCGTAAGCTAACCATTTGCAAATCATCATTTGTGAACATCCATCTAGGCACGGTCTCTAGGGGAGTACCTATTGAAAAACATTAGTAATAATAACATAGTTAGCAAACTAATTTTGCTTTAGAACAATGTATATATGAAAAAGATGGACTAGTGATGCAATGGTAAAAAATTCTTACAAAGTTGTTTGAAGTGATGTTATGATGGTTCAACTTGTGCACTAGTGGCACATATCCATTATAAATGTTGCCAGTCCGGTAATGTTTAACATGATCCTCAACATCATGAATAAATGAGATGAGATGATTTATCTCTGAACAAGTAAGTTTGGAGTCATGACTGTAGTACGTCCGATCTATTATCTGTCGGGTAGTTCTTGTAGCACGGAAATAAGCTGATAATTAAAAATAAAGAAATTTAGTCGGGATGAGTACCAAATACTTTTCAATAATCAATATAAAGTACCTAACAAATCTGTTGACAAACGCACCTGGAGGTAGCACCGGAATCAAGTCATCCTCCGCATGCACCCAAATATCTATATTATTATCACGAACATCGTCATTACCAATATCGAAGGTAATGTTCATGTCCTCATCCAACCTATACGCGTTGCAAAATGCTCTCCAATTAGAACAACCAAAATATGTGTGATCTTCGTTATTTTTCACCGTAACAAGAAAAGTGTAATGCTCCGTTCTTAGGTGAGCTATCTTAGGCTCTCTACTATCCTTCTCTTTGAAATGGAACTTGTCCAAGACAGCGAATCTTGCATGACGGGGAACGCACTAGTCGAATTGTACAAAAGAAAATTAAAGGTTAATTAAAGCAAAAAAGCACACGTCATACTTCATTAACAAAAAATACATGTCGTATGTACATACCGTCATAATACTAAATTCTTCTGTTAGCTTGACGGTGAACGACCTATCGTTGTCCAGGTGAGGATAAATGTCGCATAGACCCCTGTCGTCCCAGCACAAAGGGTACTGAGGGATCCTATCGTCGTCAGACGACATCGACATTTCCTGTTTTCATGATTCTAAGATTAAAAATCGACGGCAAAATTTTGAAGCAAGATCATCATATAATATCACTAATACATATGATATCACCGGCGATCGTCGGGGACTCTTCATATAATATTATCATATAATATCACTAATACATCTTGAATAATCCAGTTAATGAAGCATCGAATATTATCGCTAATACAGCTCGAATATTATCATATAATATCATTAATTAATACAGATCGAGTTGACGTCTCACGGCGCAGGCGGTGGACACCCAAAGAGAAGGAACCATTGCCGGATCATAGCTCGGGTGAGATCCCTGAATAACCTGTCAGGTATTGAAGAACCTGGCATCCAACGCGGCCATGTAGCGACGGACGTGCTCGTCCTCCTCCCTGACACGACGACGTACCACCTCCGCGGGGGTCGGCTCCCTCTGCACCGATAGTGGCCAGGAGCGACGCCCTTTAGTCCCGGTTCGTGTCTGGAACCGGGACTAAAGGGGTCAGACGAACCGGGACTGGTTCCTGCCGAGGCCCGGCCGGCGCCCTGGCCTCATGAACCGGGACTGATGCACCGGTTCGTAACACGACCGGGACTAATGCAATACTCTGGCCCGTTTCAAAGCCCTGTTTTCTACTAGTGCTATCAGATTCAAGTACCGACGACTCATCCAGGAAGCTGCTCATCTACCGGATGAGGATCTAGTTCTGCGGCCCTTTGGACGGCGATACCAGATGGACTGTGGAAATCCGGAGGAATTGGCAGATGGTTAGAGGGAGCGGCGGAGCACGACCAAAGCCACACAACAGCGGCGGCGGCGGCAGGAGCTGCCTTTGACGAAGCGGCAGCTAGAAATAGAGGGCCTCCCTAGCTTGGGCCTGAGTGCCTGACCCATTAGAAACAATTACCCACGGCTGTCACTCGTTCACATTTATACTCTACGCCATTCCATAAAATAGTACGTATATCATGCAAATAATATCCCGCCAAATATTAACGCGCAGTTGTTGTTTTTTTTTTACCAAATACGGTATAAACATGCAATTAGAATCCTACGGAAGCTCAGTGTGCAGTTAGTACCCTACCGAATTATCACTGTGCATTGCAGTACACCATTACTAGTTTACATATGGTTGAAAAAGCATTCTCGTCGGGTAGATGTTTGATGATCTCATTTGTCTAAATTTGGCCCTCGCAATAAAATCAAGACCTAGCTTCTTGTGTTTGTTAGGCATCTACAGTGCTTAGAGACGTGCTTATAAAAATGCGTTAGTGTTTTTTTAACAGTTTTGCTAAGTCTAAGTCGACTTTGACTTCGTTATTTCTCGGTCGATGTTATATGTCTTTGACCTTGCATCGTGATCCTACAAAAAATTTCTTTTCAATTTTTTCATTTTGTTTTTATATACTATGTAGCTTTATTAAGAATTGATTAAATCTCAATCGACTGAGACCTAGCCACACCCTTTTTTTAACACCAATATTTATTTCAACAGTGGAGTTGCCTTTTTTTTAGTCGGAGGTGCCTAAATAAGCATCAGTAGTCTAAAACTATGGGTCATGGGCCAAAAGTAGTTGTGAGATTGCTCAGACATTATACGGGCCAAGAAGGCTGGTCCGTGTAGGTTAATTTTATATGATTTTCTTTATTTATTTTTACTCAGGGTTTGAATTTCCGTAAAGAAACTGGGAATTTGAATATGATTTTCCTGAATTATCATTCCTTAAAATTGAGAAAACATCACATGAGTCAATCAAAATTATAAAGACTGTTGGAAAAGTATTTCCAACTCAAATGCAATTTTTGAAATAATTACCTTGGGTTTAATTAACTCCCAAAATCAGGGCTCTAACATGTTTTACTATGCGGCAGACGATCCAGAATACCCCTTCTTTGCTAATGCAGTGTTCAGATGTCGTGTACTTATCATCCACCATGATTGGTCATGCTTTACTGATTTTTTTCTTAATTGCTAATTTTGGCATCAGAGCTTGCATATGGGTTTTGATTAATCGTCCAATATCTGCCATCATCTTTTATTTAGATGTATCATTTGTTGCTATGCTTTTATGTGTGTGGTACACAAGTGATAGGATTTATCTAGAGCTTTAATTTTCTTCTGATGGCATTTCAAAGTTTCTTTTCCTTTGCAAACACCCAACTTAAACTTTGTTTTAGCAAAGGTGGTGTCAGATAATTGATAATAATACCTTACCATGGATATCGTAATTATTTGGCAAATAATTGTGCAAATACCGTTTCGGTTTTCGTATGTGAAGCACTGAATGCCAACCATCATTTTTTGCCTATATTTTGGACGAGTACTTCCTATTGTTGAAGGAGGCAGTAGGTCCGAAATACTTGATTTTCATGTATGTTTTCATGTATATAGTTATCTATGTTCTCAAATTTCTGATCCATTTGTACTTACTAATGTTGGTTTCCATTTTTTTATTTTCAGAATATGTGTTCCATAAAAGCATATGCACGCTTTCTTTCTGTTCATTCTTCCATGGTGCATTTTATATAAGCAGGAACAACTTTACTATTTATTCTACCGCCGAGGTGATGAGTTGGGGATCATCCCTTTCACGCCTGAAGAGATAAACACATCTATAGTCGACCTGGTCTCTTGCTACAACGGTGCCAAAAGCTTTTATCGGGAAGCCAACTTCTGATTCCTATACCTTCAAGGTAATGACATTTACATATGATCCTACAATCGAGTCATGTATTGGTGAAGGTATCATGTTAAGCCGCGGACGACGACAAAAAACAGCTGTGAATAGAGGCCACAATCACAAATCAAAACAAACATGTATGCACATAAAATTGGTTCTAAAGAGGATTAACGAATGAAACAATAATGAAAATACTAACACTCTTTGTCAAGGTCAAAGAAGGCTAGGTTGAATATGTCGAATCGGGTACGGGTGTAAGCATTGACCTTAGGGTCGTATCGCGTAAACTCTTGGCATCGAACTATGTCAAGAGCCTCCAAAGCCTTTTCCTCCAATTCGAGCTCTTGCATTAAACATGGGGTTTTACTGCATGGCAACTCCTGCTTGTCCACAAAATGAGGTAAGATTTTGTTCGTTAATCCGCCAGAGCAACAATGGAATAAGTGTAGAAGATGACCATAGGATTTTGTTATTGATGTCACAATGAAACAAGTCGTAAGATAAATGACTCTATAGTGGTAAAATTGCATTGCGTCAAAATAGTGGATCGATCGAGGACCATACCTTCTCGCTCGAACATGTTGTGGAATCTTGCAATCGCTTTGCTATAGTTTCTCCATCTAATTCCGGAGCAAAGACACTATTGATGTTAAAGATATTACAAATTTAACGCAGAGATTTCCCCTTTATCTTACTAGCAATAGTCTGGCAGGATAGGTCAATCAATCCTCTTATTTGAAGATATTTTGAAGCCTGCAAGTAGTAATGAAAATCTTAAAGAAATGAAAGAGATATGGTGTTTTTTTTTTTGCTAAGGAGTTGATTGAGCTCTAAGATAATTCTCATTCTAATGAACAAAACCGTTTATTGTTATATGGGCGTGACTCATATCATAGATAACACCAGTGGCGAACTGACGATGCCTTGACCAAAATCTTACATATTCTTTGGTTTCATACCAGGGAGAGTGTAGCAAATCGATTTATAATCTTTAACACCAGGTTGAAATCCAACACTTTTAGTTTTTATTTGTGGTGACATAAGTTGCTCTCTAGTATTCTTGTTAAAAATTTGGAATTCTCACGAATAAGCTCGATGTGAATTAGGTGCAATAGTGATTAGGTGTAAATCCAACTTTAGCAAAAATCTCGTAACACAAAAAAAACGATATTCGATTGATATATTGTCAACTAATAATAGAAAATTGAGCACACACTTAAGTTAATGAATTTGTTTGTTTCATATATAATGTGTACACTCTGTGTGTGTGTATGTTGTATCCTATAGGAATTTCACTATAGGAAATTTGATAGGAATTGAGTAGTTATTATGGTTAAACAAGATGGTTCATTATTAAACCATGGATTTGATTTAGACAAATTATACCCAAGCCGGTTCTATCAATTGATTGAGGTATAACTTTTCTTAGATATATACATTACATACTAGTAAATGTATACTTGGTAATAAATAAAAATCATTCAATTTTTCGGAAAGTACGGTATGCACGTAGAGTATTCACCAGGATGAGATCGAAGAGGGCCTCGTGGTTGAAACCAGCGATGAACTATGCATCCCAGTCGCTCAAGTCGTGGGATCCGGAGGCGTGCATCTTGGAGTAGTCTATCACCTTGGAGAGTGGGTCGCCTCGGACGGGGAGGCGGATGAGGCAGTAGTTGATTTCGCCGCCGCCGTCGTCGGAAGGGTGATGTGCTTCTCTGACTCGTACTTCATCATTATTTTGATTTTGCTACCTCTGCCTCTGACAACACGAAGTCCACGCCGTCATGGCTCCTCTGCCCGCTCGAGCTCGATTTGATGTCACTTGTTTTTTTATTTTTTGAAAAAAGATTTGATGTTACTTGGGCTAGCTAACCCTAAAGGATAGGATCGACTTTATTGCGTGGCAAGCGATCCAGAATCGGAGTTAGGAGAAAGGGCGCCCATACGCCACCCCTATGGGCCGGCCCAACAGGAGTGATTTGCTTCGCCCGGGAGTCCTCTGTTCGCTCGTTCCTTGGCAAAGAAAACTACTCCCTCCATTCCTAAATACAAGTCGAGGTTTTACTAGGGGAGTACATACGGATGTATATAGACATACTTTAGAGTATAAATTCACTCATTTTGCTCCGTATGTAGCCCCCTATTGAAATCTCTAAAAAGACTTATATTTAGAAACGGCGGGAGTAGTTCGCTGGGTTCAAAAATGGAATTCAAAAAGGCTCATTGATTTTGAAAAAACCACCAAATTAAAAAAAGTTCATCGATATTTAAAAACATTCATCAATTTTTTTAAAATTTCACAAAATGTTTTTTAAAGTTTATCGATTTTGAAAAAAGTTCATCAATTTTGCAAAAAAAATACCAAATTGAAAAAATGTTCATATATTTTTTAAAAGTTCACAGAAACTAAAAAATTGCATCAACTTTTTAGAAAAGTTTATTGAATTTTAAAAACAAATCGTGCAATTTGGTAAAAAAGTTCACGAATTGGAATAAAAATTCATGGATTTGGGGGAAAATCATCAATTTGAAAAAAAGTTCACGAATTTGAAAAATGTTCATCGGTTATTTTATAAAAAGTTCAAGAATTTGAAAACAAATCCGTGCATTTAATTAAAGAAAAATAAAAAATAAGAATCAAATAAACATCCGAATATTGACCACCAAACAAGGATAAAAAAACAGCGAACTGTAGAAGACAATAAAAGGATAAAGAAAAGCAAGTGTGCATGAGCGGGTAAGATAGGCTAGCAGTTACTGCTCTTCCCTTTGAATGCAAGGGTTGCGGGTTCGAACCCTATATGCCAGCCCAGAGCAGAGTGAGGGGTGTGCGCAGGTTTACAGTTTGCACTATAACTGATGTCTGAAGCATCGAGGAAATGTCGAATCGTAGGTGTTCGTTACCAAGATTTGAGTCGTCGATTTGTTGTTCGAAAGTGCACAGTGCATATAGGGCAGGCTTTATGGGGTACATTTAGGTTTGAGCCCAATTCAACAAAAAAAATGTTTGAGCCGAAGTTGGGCTTACCACAATATTGGTTGGGCCTACCGACGACCTCCGGCTGTAGTTTCTTTGGGCGTGCCCCAGCCCAGCCCGTGTCCTCCCGTGCATTTCTATTGGGCGACATAGAACAACGTTTGTGAGTTAAAGTTTGTTTAACACCCTAAAGTTTTAGGATTCAACCTCTTTACTCCCTAAACTATTTTCTGGAACATTTAAGGGCATCACCAATGTTGACCCTCAAAACCCTCGCAATCATCCGGACTGTGCGGTCCAGACGTGTATTTTCATCCAACGCGGTCTTGTATTAGTCCGCTCGGCGGCTCGGAAGCACTTTTTCTCGCAAACCAGAGACAAAGTGGAGGTGCTTTGCGGGCACCCGGACCACTGCCACGTCTATGGACCGCACAGGCCCGCCAAAAACCGTCCTCCCTCACCCGCGTGCGTTCCCGCCCAACAACGGCTGCCCGCATTCTTGTCGCTGTAGAGTGGAGTCTCCACATTGACGTCGTCCTAGAGCGACACGACTTATCACTAGCGCCAGCACTAAAGCGACGCGTCGGCTGAGAGCACCGCCGGCGCCGCATCCTCAGTATCCGCGTTTGTTCAATGTTGGAGACATGTTTACTGTACGGGTCATGACGTATATCTACCATGCCCGTTCAATGCTCGTCCGTTCGTATGCCGCCATTAAGCTATCTCGCCGGTCGAGGAACCAACTCCGGCGGCACGCATTGACGCACCCGGACGCTTGGCCTACCGAAACCCGATGTTTAAAGGCGACCACACCCGACTAAACTTGACAGCACAACACATCCGCCCCACATCCTCCTTCCTTGCACCACATCCACCATGAACGCAAACTCTAGATCTATGTGGGAGAGCCTGTCGTTGGAGCAGAAGCATGATCTCGCTGCCCTTGCAGCCGCCTAGCAAATCCACCACACCAGGTGGATCAAGCGGGACATGTCGGCTAGCTCTTCCAAGGTCTTCGACCACAACCATACGATGGAGATGGGCTCCGATGACGACCCCGCGTCGGACCCTGTGTATGTGCATGTCGACTTGACATGGAGGAGGTGTAAGTGCACTACGATGCCGCCATGGCAGATGAGGAGCAGCATGCATCGTCTCCTATGTCGGTGTTCCGGCAGGCACAGGCGGAGTAGAGGTACAATCTGCTCCTCCTCGAGCAGCACCGGCTGGCGAAGGGCCAAATTGTTGGAAATATGCCCTAGAGGCAATAATAAAATGGTTATTATTTTATTTCCTTGTTCATGATAAATGTTTATTATCCATGCTATTATTGTATTGATTGGAAACTCAAATGCATGTGTGAGTATATAGACAACAATGTGTCCCTAGTAAGCCTCTAATGGGCTAGCTCGTCAATCAAAGATGGCTGTGGTTTCCTAGCCATGGACAAGAGTTGTCATTTGATGATGAGATCACATCATTAGGAGAATGATGTGATGGATAAGACCCAAACTATGAACGTAGCATATGATCGTGTCAGTTTATTGCTATTGTTTTCTGCATGTCAAGTATGTGTTCCTATGACCATGAGATCATGTAACTCACTGACACCGGAGGAGTACCTTGTGTGTATCAAACGTCACAACGTAACTGGGTGACTATAAAGATGCTCTACAGGTATCTCCGAAGGTGTCTGTTGAGTTGGCATGGATCAAGACTGGGATTTGTTACTCCGTGTGACGGAGAGGTATCTCAGGGCCCACTCGGTAATACAACATCCCAATGAGCCTTGCAAGCAAAGTGACTAAAGTGTTAGCCACGGGATATTGTATTACGGAACGAGTAAAGAGACTTGCCGGTAACGAGATTGAACTAGGTATAGAGATACCGACGATCGAATCTCGGGCAAGTAACATACCGATAAACAAAGGGAACAACGTACGAGATTAACTGACTCCTTGACATAGAGGTTCAACCGATAAAGATCTTCGTAGAATATGTAGCAACCAATATGGGCATCCAGGTCTCGCTATTGGTTATTGACCGTAGAGGTGTCTCGGTCATGTCTACATAGTTCTCGAAGCCACAGGGTCTGCACACTTAACGTTCGGTGACATTTCGGTATTATTGAGTTATGTACGTTGGTGACCGAAGGTTGTTCAGAGTCCCGGATGAGATCCCGGACGTCACGAGGAGCTCCGGAATGGTCCGGAGGTAAATATTGATATATAGGAAGTCTCGTTTTGGTCACCGAAAAAGTTTCGGGTATTTCCGGTAGTGTACCGGGAGTGCCGGGAGGGTTCCGGGGGTCCACCGGGAGGGGCCCACCCATCCCAGGGGCCAAATGGGCCTAGGAGGTGGCGCACCAGCCCCTGGTGGGCTGGGCAATCAGTCCCTAAGGGCCCATGCGCAGGAGGTGGGAGGAGACCAAGGTGGGGAAGAGTCCTCCCAAGATTCCACCTTCCTTGTGGGAGCAGGAGTCCTTGTGGGGGGAGGACTCTCCCCCTCTGGTTCGGACGAACCCCTCCTTGTTGGAGGGGCTAGGGCTGCCTCCCCCTCCCCTTCCTCCTATAGAGGTTTGAGGGCATCCCAATACCTGAAAAGCCACGTGATGCCCTCTCTCCCTCTAGATCGTTTTCTCCTCTAGATTAGTTCGGTAGAGCTCGGCGAAGCCCTGCCGGATTAGTTCACCACCACCACCACGCTGTTGTGCTGCCGAAGAACTCATCTACCTCTCCGCCCTCGCTTGCTGGATCAAGGAGGCGGAGATTGTCATCGAGCTGTACGTGTGCTGAACGCGGAGGTGCCGTCCGTTCGGCGCTAGATCGTGATTGGATCGCGGGACGGCTTGCGATTTGGATCGCGAAGACGTTCAACTACATCAACCGCGTTTCTTAACGCTTCCCGCTTAGTGATCTACAAGGATATGTGGATCCGATCTCCCCTCTCGTAGATGCTCATCTCCATGGATAGATCTTGTATGTGCGTAGGAAAATTTTGTTTCCCATGCAACGTTCCCCAACAGTGGCATCATGAGCTAGGTCTATGCGTAGATGAGATCACGAGTAGAACACAAAGGAGTTTGTGGGCGTTGATATTCAGATTGCTTCCCTCCTTAGTCTTTTCTTGATTCAACGGTATTGTGGGATGAAGCGACTCGGACTAACCTTACTCGTCCACGTACGAGAGACCGGTTCCATCGACTGACATGTAACTCGACTGACATGTTACTCGTCCACATATAAGATGGCTGGCGGGTGTCTGTCTCTCCCACTTTAGTTGAATCGGATTCGACAAAGGCGGTCCTTGTAGAAGGTGAAATAGCAACTTGTATATCACCATTGTGGTTTTGCGTAGGTAAGAATCGTTCTTGCTAGATACCCATAGCAGCCACGTAAAACATGCAACAACAAATTGGAGGACGTCTAACTTGTTTTTGCATGGTATGATGTGATATGATATGGCCAGAAACATGATGAGATATACGTGATGTATGAGATGATCATGTTTTGTATAGATTATCACAACTTGCATGTCGGTGAGTACGGCAACCGGCAGGAGCCATAGGGTTGTCTTTAATTTATTTTTGCCTTTTTGCTTTACTTTATCGCTATGAGTTAGCAATAGTTGTAGAAGCAAGAGTTGGCGCGACAACCTCATGGCGACACGTTGATGGAGATCAAGATGATGGAGATCATGGTGTTATGCCGGTGACGATGGACATCATGCCGGTGCTTTGGAGATGGAGATCAAAAGCACAAGATCATGGCCATATCATGTCACTTATGATTTGCATGTGATATTAATCCTTTTATGCATCTTATTATGACTAGGACGACGGTAGCATTATAAGGTGATCCCTCACTAAAAATTCAAGATAAAATTGTGTTCTCCCCGAGTGTGCACCGTTGCGAAAGTTCGTCGTTTCGAGACACCACGTGATGATCGGGTGTGATAGACTCTACGTTTGCATACAACGGGTGCAAGCCAGTGTTGCACATGCGGAACACTCGGGTTAAACTTGACGAGCCTAGCATATACAGACATGGCCTCGGAACACAAGAGACCGAAAGGTCAAACATGAGTCATATAGTAGATATGATCAACATGGAGATGTTCACCATTGAAACCACCTCATCTCACGTGATGATCGGACTTGGGTTGGTGAATTTGGATCATGTAGCACTCGGATGACCTGAGGGATGTCAATTTGAGTGGGAGTTTTTAAGTAATATGATTAACTAAACCCATTATCTTGAACAATAGTCTAAGTTGTCTTTGCAAATTTTACGTTGTAGATCAATGGCTCGCGCGGTAGTTCCCCTGAATTTCAATGCGTTCCTAGAGAAAGCTAAGCTGAAAGATGATGGAAGTAACTTTGTAGACTGGGCTCGTAATCTGAGGATTATCCTCACGGCTTCCCAAAAGGCTTATGTCCTTGATGCACTGCTCGGTGCGCCACCCGCTCCAGTGTTGTCTCCAGATGTTGCGAACACCTGGCAGTCGCGTTCGGATGATTACTCAATAGTTCAATGTGCTATGTTGTATGGCTTAGAGCCGGGACTTCAAAGGTGTTTTGAACGTCATGGAGCATATGAGATGTTCCAGGAGTTGAAGTTTATCTTTGAGAAGAATGCCCGGATCGAGAGGTATGACACCTCCGATAAATTCTATACTTGCAAAATGGAGGAGAACAGGTCTGTTAGTGAACACATACTCAGAATGTCTGGGTATTCCAACCGTCTGGCTGAGTTGGGAATTGCCCTCCCGCCGGAGGCGATCATTGACAGAGTTCTTCAATCACTGCCACCTAGCTACAAGAGCTTTGTGTTGAACTATAACATGCAAGGGATGAACAAGTCAGTCGCCGAGCTGTTTGCGATGCTGAAAGTCGCTGAGTCTGAAATCTAGAAGGAGCATCAAGTGTTGATGGTCAATAAAACCACTAGTTTCAAGAAGAATAGCAAGGGAAAGAAGGGTAACTCCAAGAAGAGTGGCAAAGCAGTTGCCCCTCCCGTGAAGAAACCCAAGGCTGGACCCAAGCCAGAAACTGAGTGCTTTCATTGCAAGGGCACTGGCCACTGGAAGCAAAACTGCCCCAAGAATCTGGCCGACAAGAAGGCGGCCAACACCAAACAAGGTATACATGATATACATGTTATTGATGTGTACCTTACCAACTCTCGTTGTAGTGCCTGGGTATTTGATACCGGTTCGGTTGCTCACATTTGCAACTCAAAACAGGAACTGCGCAATAGACGGAGGCTGGCAAAGGACGAAGTGACAATGCGCGTGGGAAATGGTTCCAAGGTTGATGTGATCGCCGTCGGCACGCTCGCTCTTCGATTACCATCGGGATTAGTGATGAACCTGAATAATTGTTATTTAGTGCCCGCGTTAAGCATGAACATTATATCTGGATCTTGTTTATTGCGAGACGGTTACTCATTTAAATCAGAGAGTAATGGTTGTTCTATTTATATGAGTAATATCTTTTATTTTCATGCACCCATTGTGAGGGGTTTATTCTTGTTGAATCTCGATAGTGATGATACACATGTTCATAACATTGATGCCAAAAGATGTAGAGTTGATGATGATAGTACAACTTTCTTGTGGCACTGCTGCTTAGGTCATATTGGTGTAAAACGCATGAAGAAACTCCATGCAGATGGACTTTTGGAGTCACTTGATTTTGAATCACTTGACACATGTGAACCATGCCTCATGGGCAGGATGACCAAGACCCCGTTCTCTGGAACAATGGAACGGGCAAGTGACTTGTTGGAAATCATACATACTGATGTGTGCGGTCCGATGAGCATTGAGGCGCATGGTGGATATCGTTATTTTCTCACCTTCACCTATGACTTAAGTAGATATGGGTATATTTACTTAATGAAACATAAGTCTGAAACGTTTGAAAAGTTCAAGCAATTTCAGAGTGAAGTTGAGAATCATCGTAACAAGAAGATTAAATTCCTACGATCTGATCGAGGAGGAGAATATCTGAGTTATGAGTTTGTCAATCACTTAAGACAATGTGGAATTGTTTCACAGTTGAAGCCACCTGGAACACCACAGCGTAATGGTGTGTCCGAGTGTCGTAATCGAACCTTATTGGATATGGTGCGGTCTATGATGTCTCTTGCCGATTTGCCACTATCGTTTTGGGGTTATGCATTAGAGATAGCTGCATTCACTTTAAATAGGGCACCATCTAAATCCGTTGAGATGATGCCGTATGAACTGTGGTTTGGCAAGAAACCAAAGTTGTCGTTTCTTAAAGTTTGGGGATGCGATGCTTATGTCAAAAAGCTTCAGCCTGAAAAGCTGGAACCCAAAGCGGAGAAATGCGCCTTCATAGGATACCCAAAAGAGACTGTTGGGTACGCCTTCTATCTCAGATCTGAAGGCAAAGTGTTTGTCGCTAAGAACGGGTCATTTCTCGAGAAGAGTTTCTCTTGAAAGAATTGAGTGGGAGGAAGATAGAACTTGATGAGGTTGATGAACCTTCACTTCAACCAGAGAGTAGCGCAGCGCAGAAAGATGTTTCTATGGAGCCTGCATCATTTCGAGAGGAAGCTAATGATAGTGATCATGAAGCTTCGGATCAAGTTACTATCGAACCTCGTAGGTCGACAAGGGCATGTACTGCTCCTGAGTGGTACGGTAACCCTGTCTTAGAGGTCATGTTGTTGGACAACGATGAACCTACAAGCTATGGAGAAGCGATGGTGGGCCCGGATTCCGACAAATGGTTAGAGGCCATGAAATCCGAGATAGGATCCATGTATGAAAACAAAGTGTGGACTTTGGAAGTATTACCTGAAGGGTGAAAGGCCATTCAGAATAAATGGATCTTTAAGAGGAAGACGGACGCGGACGGTAATGTCACCGTCTATAAAGCTCGACTTGCGGCAAAGGGTTTTTCACAAGTTCAAGGAATTGACTACGATGAGACTTTCTCTCCTGTAGTGATGCTTAAGTCCGTCAGAATCATGTTAGCAATAGCTGCATTTTTCGATTATGAAATTTGGCAGATGGATGTCAAAACAGTGTTCCTTAATGGTTTCCTTGAGGAAGAGTTGTATATGATACAACCAGAAGGTTTTGTCGACCAAGAGAATGCTGACAAAGTTTGCAAGCTCCAGCGATCCATTTATGGACTGGTGCAGGCATCTTAGAGTTGGAATAAGCGCTCTGATGAGGTGATCATAGAATTTGGGTTTATACAAGTTTACGGAGAAGCTTGTATTTACAAGAAAGTGAGTGGGAGCTCTATAGTGTTTCTAGTTTTATATGTGGATGACATATTGCTGATTGGAAACAATATAGAATTTTTAGAAAGCGTGAAGGAATATTTGAACAAGAGTTTTTCAATGAAGGACCTAGGAGAAGCTGCTTTCATATTAGTTATCAAGACCTATAGAGATAGATCAAGACGCTTAATAGGACTTTCACAGAGCACATACCTTGATAAAGTTTTGAAGAATTTCAAAATGGATGAGTCCAAGAAAGGGTTCTTGCCTGTATTGCAAGGTGTAAAATTGAGTAAGACTCGATGCCCAGTGACTGCAGAGGATAGAGAAAAGATGAGTGTCATCCCCTATGCTTCTGCGATAGGCTCTATCATGTATGTAATGTTGTGCACAAGACCAGAAGTCAGCCTTGCCATAAGTATGTCCGGAAGGTTTCAAAGTAGTCCAGGAGTGGATCACTGGACGGAGGTCAAGAATATCCTAAAGTACCTGAAAAGGACTAAGGAAATGTTTCTCGTTTATGGAGGTGATCAAGAGCTCATCGTAAATGGTTACGTCGATGCAAGCTTTGACACTGATCCGGATGACTCTAAGTCTCAAACCGGATGCATATTTGTTCTCAATGGAGGAGCGGTAAGCTGGTGCAGTTCCAAGCAAAGCGTGGTAGCTGATTCTACATGCGAAGCGGAGTACATAGCTGCCTCGGAGGCGGCAAAGGAAGGTGTCTGGATGAAGCAGTTCATGATGGATCTTGGAGTAGTGCCCAGTGCACTAAACCCAATGACTCTGTTCTGTGACAACACTGGTGCCATTGCTCTAGACAAGGAACCAAGGTTTCACAAGAGGACCAGACACATAAAGCGACGCTTCAACTCCATCCGCGACTATATCGAGGGAGGAGACATAAATATTTGTAAAGTACACATGGATCAGAATGTTACAGATCCGTTGACAAACCTCTTCCACGAGGGAAACATGATCAACACCAGAACTATATGGGTGTTAGATTCATTACAATGTAAATCACATAGTGATGTGAGCTAGATTATTGACTCTAGTGCAAGTGGGAGACTGTTGGAAATATGCCCTAGAGGCAATAATAAAATGGTTATTATTATATTTCCTTGTTCATGATAAATGTTTATTATCCATGCTATTATTGTATTGATTGGAAACTCAAATGCATGTGTGGGTATATAGACAACAATGTGTCCCTGGTAAGCCTCTAATGGACTAGCTCGTCAATCGAAGATGGTTGTGGTTTCCTAGCCATGGACAAGAGTTGTCATTTGATGATGAGATCACATCATTAGGATAATGATGTGATGGACAAGACCCAAACTATGAATGTAGCATATGATCGTGTCAGTTTATTGCTATTGTTTTCTGCATGTAAAGTATGTGTTCCTATGACCATGAGATCATGTAACTCACTGACACCGGAGGAGTACCTTGTGTGTATCAAACGTCACAATGTAACTGGGTGACTATAAACATGCTCTACAGGTATCTCCGAGGGTGTCTGTTGAGTTGGCATGGATCAAGACTGGGATTTGTTACTCCGTGTCACGAAGAGGTATCTCAGGGCCCACTCGGTAATACAACATCACAATGAGCCTTGCAAGCAAAGTGACTAAAGTGTTAGCCACAAGATCTTGTATTACGGAACGAGTAAAGAGACTTGTCAGTAACGAGATTGAACTAGGTATAGAGATACCGACGATCGAATCTCGGGCAAGTAACATACCGATAAACAAAGGGAACAACGTACGGGATTAACTGAATCCTTGACATAGAGGTTCAACCGATAAAGATCTTCGTAGAATATGTAGGAACCAATATGGGCATCCAGGTCCCACTATTGGTTATTGACAGTAGAGGTGTCTCGGTCATGTCTACATAGTTCTCGAACCCGCACGGTGTGCACACTTAACGTTCGATGATGTTTCAGTATTATTGAGTAATGTATGTTGGTGACCGAAGGTTGTTCAGTGTCTCGTATGAGATCACGGACGTCACGAGGAGCTCCGGAATGGTCCGGAGGTAAAGATTGATATATAGGAAGTCCTGTTTTGGTCACCGGAAAAGTTTCGGGTATTTCCGGTAGTGTACCGGGAGTGCAGGGAGGGTTTCGGGGGTTCACCGGGAGGGGCCCACCCACCCCAGGGGCCTCATGGGCCTAGGAGGTGGCGCACCAGCCCCTGGTGGGCTGGGCAACCAGCCCCTAAGGGCCCATGCGCAGGAGGTGGGAGGAGACCAAGGTGGGGAAGAGTCCTCCCAAGATTCCACCTTCCTTATGGGAGCAGGAGTCCTTGTGGGGGGAGGACTCTCCCACTCTGGTTCGGCGGAACCCCTTGTCGGTGTCGAATCCGGCATATCTCGTAGTAGGGGTCCTAAGCTAGGCGTCTTGGAGCGATGGTAACATGGACACATGATTTTACCCAGGTTCGGGCTCTCTCGAAGAGATAATACCCTACGTCCTGCTTTTGATTGTATTCATATGGGGTATAGTACAGAGTACATGTGTCTACCACGAGATTGTTCTAATGAATATAAGATAATCTAATGACTAGCCTGGCCTCGGTTTATATATGCACCAGAGGCCTAGGGTTTAGAAGAGTTCTCGTCTTGTGCACCAAGTCTTCGGGAGTCTTCCTTGTATGCATCATGGGCTGCCCGAAGTGGCCCATGAGTGTACCGCCATGGGGGTCCTCGGCCTGATCAACCTAGTCGGGAGACGACGTAATGAGTACCCCCTAGTCCAGGACACCGTCACCCCTCCTTGTTGGAGGGGCTAGGGCTGCCTCTCCCTCCCCTTCCTCCTATATATAGTGGAGGTTTGAGGGCAGCCCAATACCTGAAAAGCCATGTGCTGCCCTCTCTCCCTCTAGATCGTTTTCTCCTCTAGATTAGTTCGGTAGAGCTCGGCGAAGCCCTGCCGGATTAGTTCACCACCACCGCCACCACGTCGTTGTGCTGCCGGAGAACTCATCTACCTCTCTGCCCTCGCTTGCTGGATCAAGGAGGCGGAGATCTTCATCGAGCTGTAAGTTTGCTGAATGCGGAGGTGCCATCCGTTCGGCGCTAGATCATGATTGGATCGCGGGACGGCTTGCGATTTGGATCGCGAAGACGTTCGACTACATCAACTGCGTTTCTTAACGCTTCCTGCTTAGCGATCTACAAGGGTATGTGGATCCGATCTCCCCTCTCGTAGATGCTCGTCTCCATGGATAGATCTTGTATGTGCGTAGGAAAATTTTTGTTTCCCATGCAACGTTCCCCAACACAAATCACAGCGAGCGCGCAAGCGAGGATTTCATTGCCGCCATGGATGCGGCGAACCCAAACTTCATTGCGGAGTAGCAGGCGCTTGATACGTCTCCAACGAATCTATAATTTTTGAATGTTCCATGCTATTATATTATCTGTTTTGGATGTTTTATATGCATTAATATGCTATTTTATATTATTTTTGGGACTAACCTATTAACCTAGTGCCCAGTGCCAGTTTCTGTTTTTTCCTTGTTTTTGAGTATTGCAAAAAAGGAATATCCAACGGAGTCCAAACAGAATAAAATTCTACGCTGATTTTTCTTGGACCAGAAGGAACCCAGGAGGCTTCGAGAAGAGGCTAGAAGACCTACGGGTAGGCCACAAGCCACCAGGGCGCGCCCCCCTGGCTTGTGGGCCCCCCGTAGCTCCTCCAACCCTAACTCTTCGCCTATAAATTCAGGAATATTCCCCCAATACCAAAGGGAGCCACGATAATACTTTTCCGCCGCCGCAAGCCTCTGTTCCCGTGAGATCCCATCTTGGGGCCTTTTCCGGTAATCTGCCGGAAGGGGATTCGATCACGGAGGGCATCTACATCAACACCATTGCCCTTTCGATGATGCGTGAGTAGTTCACCTCAGACCTTCGGGTCCATAGCTAGTAGCTAGATGGCTTCTTCTCTCTCTATGATCTTCAATACCATGTTCTCCATGATCTTCATGGAGATCTGCACGATGTAATACTCTTTTGCGGTGTGTTTGTCGAGATCCGATGAATTGTGGATTTATGATCAGATTATCTATGAATATTATTTGAATCTTCTCTGAATTCTTATATGCATGATTTCATATCTTTCCAAGTCTCTTCGAGTTATTGGTTTGGTTTGGCCAACTAGATTGGTAATTCTTGCAATGGGAGAAGTGCTTAGTTTTGGGTTCAATCTTGCGTTGTCCTCACCCAGTGACAAAGTAGGGGTAGCGAGGCACGTATTTGTATTGTTGCCATCAAGGATAAAAATATGGGGTTTTCATCATATTGCTAGAGTTTATCCCTCTACATCATGTCATCTTACTTAATGCGTTACTCTGTTCTTCATGAACTTAATACTCTAGATGCAGGCAGGAGTCGGTCGATGTGTGGAGTAATAGTAGTAGATGCAGAATCGTTTCGGTCTACTTGATACGGACGTGATGCCTATATGCATAATCATTGCCTTGGATATCGTCATAACTATGCGCTTTTCTATCAATTGCTCGATAGTAATTTGTTCACCCAACGTATTACTTTCCTTCAAGAGATAAGCCTCTAGTGAAACCTATGGCCCCCGGGTCTATTTTCCATATTATATTTCCAGATCTATAAACCAAAAATACCAAAAATACTTTGCTGCAATTTATTTACTTTTATTTTAGTTATCGTTTTAGTAATATTTTATATCTATCTCTTTCGGATCTCATCCTTGCAAGTAACCGTGAAGGGATTGACAACCCCTTTATAGCGTTGGGTGCAAGTGTTTGATTGTTTGTGCAGGTGCATAGATTGGGGCCTTGCTTGTACCTCCTACTGGATTGATACCTTGGTTCTCAACAACTGAGGGAAATACTTATCTACTTTGTTGCATCACCCTTTCCTCTTCAAGGGAAAACCAACGCAGGCTCAAGAAGTAGCAAGAAGGATTTCTGGCGCCGTTGCCGGGGAGGATACATAGCAAGTCAAGACAAGAACTCTCCCGTCAACTTGCCAATTTTTGGCGGTGTTGTCGGAGAGATCTACATCAAGCCTACCAAGTACCCATCACAAACTCATCTCTTGCATTTACATTATTTGCCATTTGCCTCTCGTTTTCCTCTCCCCCACTTCTAAAACGATTTTCAGAAATAAAAACCAAAAGATTTGCCTTTTTATTCGCCCTTCTTCCGTTTGTCTTTTCGTTTGCTTGTGTTGCCATGTGCCTTCTATTTGCTTGCATCTTCGCTTGCTAAAAATCTATTGATTTTGATCCTCATCCACTTGCTAATCTTTTCAAAAGGCCAAATTATGATGAACCAATTGCTAGTGAGTTGAGTGCACATGATTATCTCTATGAAGTTTTGTTTGAAAATCATGAATCTAAAAATTTTGATGAAGTGTTGAAAGAAGAAATTTATAAGGTGATTCATGATAGTCCCGTGAATGATGAGCATGATTGCAATGTTGCTAGTATGAATTCTCTAAATATCCATGATGCTTATGAAATGCAAAGCCACAAGCTTGGGGATGCTATGTTTGACGAAGATGATATTTTTTGTCCCCCAAGTTTTGATGAGAAAATTTATTATGATGATTGCATGCCTCCTATTTATGGTGATTGTGATGACACGTATGCTATAATGAGTAATGATAACCATGAAACTTATCATCATGATTTTAATTTGCAATGTGGTTATGTCAATCAAGTGTCTAATGATAGTTATTTTGTTGAGTTTGCTCCCACTACCATGGATGATAAGGAATTTGCTTATGTGGAGAGTAATGAAAATTCTATGCTTGTGAAATATGAAAAGAATGATTTATGTGATAGTTATATTGTTGAATTACTTCATGATGCTACTGAAATTCATTATGAGGGAGGAACATATGCTTGTAGGAATTGCAATAATATCAAGTTTCCTCTCTATGTGTTCAAAGTTTTGAAGTTATGCTTGTTTTGCCTTCCTATGCTAGTTGATTCTTGTTCCCATAAATTGTTTGCTCACAAAATCCCTATGCATAGGAAGTGTGTTAGACTTAAATGTGTTTTTCAAGAGATTCTTGATGCTCTTTTGCATATTTCAATTACTACTTTTTATGTGAGCATCATTGAAATCATCATGCCTAGCTAGGGGCGAAAAACGATAGCGCTTGTTGGGAGGCAACCCAATGAATAAATAATTTTTTTATTTTTACTTTCTGTTATTGAGTGATTTACACATTATTATATCTGTAGTAATTGTGTTTTAGTGTTTTAATTAGTGTTTGAGCCAAGTAAGACCTTTGGGATGGTCTACGGTGATTGTTGATTTGCTCTTGCTGAAAAACAGAAACTTTTGCGCTCAGTCCAGGAATTTTATAAATTCACCAGAGTGTCGAATGAGTCTGAAATTTTTACACAAGATTGATATACAAATTGCCCAGATTGTACTAATTTTTCAGAATTTTTTGAGTTACATAAGTATTCGAAGTTTATAGATTGCTACAGACTGTTCTGTTTTTGACAGATTCTGTTTTCTTTGTGTTGTTTGCTTATTTTGATGTATCTATGGGTTGTATCGGGGGGTATGAACCATGGAGAAGTTGGAATACAGTAGATATTACACCAATATAAATAAAGAATGAGTTCACAACAGTACCTAAAGTTGTGATTTATTTTCCTTATACTAACGGATCTCACGAGTTTTCAGTTGAGTTTTTTGTTGTGAAGTTTTCAAGTTCTGGGTAAAGATTTGATGGACTATGGAATAAGGAGTGGCAAGAGCCTAAGCTTGGGGATGACCAAGGAACCCCAAGGAATATTGAAGTATACCAAAGAGCCTAAGCTTGGGGATGCCCCGGAAGGCATCCCCTCTTTCGTCTTCAATCCATCGGTAAATTTACTTGAGGCTATATTTTTATTCACCACATGATATGTGTTTTGCTTGGAGCGTCTTGTATGATATGAGTCTTTGCTTTTTAGTTTGCCACAATCATCCTTGCTGCACACATCTTTTGAGAGGGACACGCATAAATTGTGAATTTATTAGAATACTCTATGTGCTTCACTGATATCTTTTGAGCTAGGCAATTTTGCTCTAGTGCTTCACTTATATCTTTTTAGAGCACGGTGGTGTTTTATTTTATAGAAATAATTGAACTCTCGTACCTCACTTATATTATTTTTAGAGTCTTTAAACAGCATGGTAATTGGTTTAGGTTATGAATTTAGTCCTAATATAATGGGCATCCAAGAGGGATATAATAAAAACTTTCATATAAAGTGCGTTGAATACTATGAGAAGTTTGATTCCTCGCATATAGTTTTGAGATATAAAGATGGTGATATTAGAGTCATGCTAGTGAGTAATTGTGGATTGGTAGAAATACTTGTGTTAAAAGTTTGTGATTCCCGTGGCATGCACGTATGGTGAACCGTTATGTAACGAAGTCGGAGCATGACTTGTTTATTGATTGTCATCCTTTGTGTGAGGGTCGGGAGCGCGCGATGGTTAACTCCTACCAACCTCTCCCCTAGGATCATGCGTCTAATACTTTGCTTCGATAACTAATAGACTTCTGCAATAAGTATGTGAGTTCTTTATGACTAATGTGAGTCCATGGATTATACGCACTCTAACCCTTCCACCATTGCTAGCCTCTCTAGTACCGGGCAACTTTCGCCGGTGCATTAAACCCACCATATTCCCTTCCTCAAAACAGCCACCATACCTACCTATTATGGCATTTCCATAGCCATTCCGAGATATATTGCCATGCAACTTCCACCGTTCCGTTTATTATGACACGCACCATCATTGTCATATTGCTTTGCATGATCGTAAGATAGCTAGCATGATGTTTTCATGGCTTGTCCGTTTTTTGATGTCATTTGCTATGCTAGATCGTTGCGCATCCCGGTACACCGCTGGAGGCATTCATATAGAGTCATATTTTGTTCTAAGTATCGAGTTGTAATTCTTGAGTTGTAAGTAAATAAAAGTGTGATGATCATCATTATTAGAGCATCGTCCCATGTGAGGAAAGGATGATGGAAGCTATGATTCCCTCACAAGTTGGGATGAGTCTCCAGACTTTACAAATAATAAAAGGGGCCAATGAAGCCCAAATAAAAAAAGAGGCCAAAGATGCCCACAAAAAAAATATGAGAGAAAAGAGAGAAGGGACAATGCTACTATCTTTTTTCCACACTTGTGCTTCAAAGTAGCACCATGATCTTCATGATAGAGAGTCTCCTATTTTGTCACTTTCATATACTAGTGGGAATTTTTCATTATATAACTTGGCTTGTATATTCCAATGATGGGCTTCCTCAAATTGCCCTAGGTCTTCGTTAGCAAGCGAGTTGGATGCACACCTACTTAGTTTCTTTTTGAGCTTTCATACACTTATAGCTCTAGTGCATCCGTTGCATGTCAATCCCTACTCACTTACATTGATATCTATTGATGGGCATCTCCATAACCCGTTGATATGCCTAGTTGATGTGAGACTATCTTCTCCTTTTCCTCATAACCTCCACTATATTCTATTCCACCTATAGTGCTATATCCATGGCTCACGCTCATGTATTGCGTGAAAGTTGAAAAGGTTTGAGAACATAAAAAGTGTGAAACAATTGCTTGACTTGTCATCGGGGTTGTGCATGATTTAAATACTTTGTGTGGGGAAGATGGAGCATAGACAGACCATATGATTTTGTAGGGATAACTTTCTTTGGCCATGTTATTTTGAAAAGACACGATTGCTTTGTTAGTATGCTTGAAGTATTATTGTTTTTATGTCAACATTAAACTTTTATTTCGAATCTTATGGATCTGAAAATTCATGCCACAATAAAGAATATTACATGGATAAATATGTTAGGTAGCATTCCACATCAAAAATTCTGTTTTTATCATTTACCTACTCGAGGACGAGCAGGAATTAAGCTTGGGGATGCTGATACGTCTCCAACGTATCTATAATTTTTTATTGTTCCATGCTATTATATTATCTGTTTTGGATGTTTTATATGCATTAATATGCTATTTTATATTATTTTTGGGACTAACCTATTAACCTAGTGCCCAGTGCCAGTTTCTGTTTTTTCCTTGTTTTTGAGTATTGCAGAAAAGGAATATCCAACGGAGTCCGAACGGAATAAAATTCTACGCTACTTTTTCTTGGACCAGAAGGAACCCAGGAGGCTTCGAGAAGAGGCCAGAAGACCTACGGGTAGGCCACAAGCCACCAGGGCGTGCCCCCTGACTTGTGGGCCCCCCGTAACTCCTCCAACCCTAACTCTTCGCCTATAAATTCAGGAATATTCCCCCAATACCAAAGGGAGACACGATAATACTTTTCCGCCGCTGCAAGCCTCTGTTCCTGTGAGATCCCATCTTGGGGCCTTTTCCGGTAATCTGCCGGAAGGGGATTCGATCACGGAGGGCATCTACATCAACACCATTGCCCTTCCGATGATGCGTGAGTAGTTCACCTCAGACCTTCGGGTCCATAGCTAGTAGCTAGATGGCTTCTTCTCTCTCTATGATCTTTAATACCATGTTCTCCATGATCTTCATGGAGATCTATCCGATGTAATACTCTTTTGCGGTGTGTTTGTCGAGATCCGATGAATTGTGGATTTATGATCAGATTATCTATGAATATTATTTGAATCTTCTCTGAATTCTTATATGCATGATTTCATATCTTTGCAAGTCTCTTCAAGTTATTGATTTGGTTTGGCCAACTAGATTGGTAATTCTTGCAATGGGAGAAGTGCTTAGTTTTGGGTTCAATCTTGCGGTGTCCTCACCCAGTGACAAAGTAGGGGTAGCGAGGCACGTATTTGTATTGTTGCCATCAAGGATAAAAATATGGGGTTTTCATCATATTGCTAGAGTTTATCCCTCTACATCATGTCATCTTACTTAATGCGTTACTCTGTTCTTCATGAACTTAATATTCTAGATGTAGGCAGGAGTCGGTCGATGTGTGGAGTAATAGTAGTAGATGCAGAATCGTTTCGGTCTACTTGATACGGACGTGATGCCTATATGCATAATCATTGCCTTGGATATCATCATAACTATGCGCTTTTCTATCAATTGCTCGACAGTAATTTGTTCACCCACCGTATTATTTTCCTTCAAGAGAGAAGCCTCTAGTGAAACCTATGGCCCCCGGGTCTATTTTCCATATTATATTTTCAGATCTATAAACCAAAAATACCAAAAATACTTTGCTGCAATTTATTTACTTTTATTTTAGTTATCGTTTTAGTAATCTTTTATATCTATCTTTATCGGATCTCATCCTTGCAAGTAACCGTGAAGGGATTGACAACCCCTTTACAGCGTTGGGTGCAAGTGTTTGATTGTTTGTGTAGGTGCAAAGATTGGGGCCTTGCTTGTACCTCCTACTGGATTGATACCTTGATTCTCAACAACTGAGGGAAATACTTATCTACTTTGCTGCATCACCCTTTCCTCTTCAAGGGAAAACCAACGCAAGCTCAAGAAGTAGCAGCGCTCTATGAGGCATCGCGTGCTCAATGCGCCGCGCACAACATAGAGCCGGCGAAGCCGGACATGGACGCGGACATACACACGCTGGAGGTGCAAGCAGTCGAGGACGAGAACAACGTCAGCTGCGTATCCTATGCGCCGCCGTCCAACTTTCACGAGCGCATGTGGCAGGTGTATAGTGACAGACCGTCCATGTCCTTCATCGACCTCATGTCCACCCGCACGGGCGACGGACAGGTCATGGACTCCTCGGAGGACGAGTAGGGCATGGGAGGCGGCAGGGCATTGTGTCCCAAGTAGGCTGGTCAATCTCCCATGTTCTACTGTTCGTCGTCGGAGACCGCACCTTCACTTCCCAGGTCTTAAACCCCGCTATCGCTCATGGAGACGACAGATGAAGGACGTGTTCGCTGATGCGAAATACAAAGGAAGTGGACGATGGGAGCCATCATACGATACGTTTAGGGCCCGACCGCTTTTTTACGAAAAATGTCTGAATTGTAATGAATATCCGAATTCTAATGAATGTCTGAATTGTAATGAATGTCTGAATTGTAATGAATGTGCTCCGGTTTATATGAAAATTTGTCGTGTTTGTATGAATCTCATCTGGTTAGTTGAAACCCAGTTTGAAATGTATGCGTGTGCAATGTTGGATGGTGGCCTCCCGCTTCCGTGTCCGTGGATTGGGCCCCCTTGTCCACGGACATATGCCAGAAAAAAAATTGTAGAGAAAATTACAATTTTACAGTTGCCTCTAAAATCAACTAAGAAAAATTCAAACTTGGTAGTCGCATATTCACACCACCCTGTGTAGTCTGACATATACACCTTTGATCATTCAATTGGTATCAGAGTAAGGTCTCCCTCTCTCGTTATTGGCTTAACGTCATAGAGAGCAAAGATGAGACGATATGCCTAGATATGAGTTGGTGATGACCCACAATTATCGGGGATCAATCATAGTCCTTTCGATAAGTAAGAGTGTCGAACCCAATGTGGAGCAGAAGGAAATGACAAGTGGTTTTCAGCAAGGTAATCTGTGCAAGTACTGAAAAGTAGCGATAATAGATAGTTTTGCAATAAGGCAATTCGTAACAAGTAACAATTGTAACAAAGGTGCAGCAAGGTGGCCCAATCCTTTTTATAGCAAAGGAAAATCCGGAAAGTTCTCATATAGGAAGTAAAGTGCTCTCGAGGACACATGGAATTGTTGTCTAGTCACATTCATCATGTTTAGTTGATTCGCGTTCGGTACTTTGATAATTTGATATGTGGGTGGACCGGTGCAAGGGCGATGTACTTACTTGAACAAACAACCCTCTTTTGATTACCCCCTCTCGCAATAATCCACACCTATGAAAGCATAATTAAGATAAATACAACCACAGCATGAAACATATGGATCCAAATTAGTCCCTTATGGAATAACGCATAAACTAGGGTTTAAGCTTCTATCACTTTTGCAACCCATCATCTACTTATTACTCCCCAATGCTTTCCCTTAGGCCCAAATAAGGTGAAGCGTCATGTAGTCGACGTTCACATGACACCACTGAAGGAAGAGCAACATACACACCAACTTCACATGATTACTTATAACAAGACTTCTTCCATGTCCTCAAGAACGAAAGTACTCACAAATCATCATCGCGTTCAAGATCAGAGGTGTAATAAATATGCTTAAGGATCTGAACATATAATCTTCCACCAACTAAACCAACTAGTATCAACTACAAGATGTAATCAACACTACTAGCAACCCCCAGGTACCAATCTGAGGTTTGGAGACAAAGATTGAATACAGAAGATGAACTAGGGTTTGAGATGAGATGGTGCTGGTGAAGATGTTGATGCAGATTGGTCCTCCCACGATGGAGGAAGTGTTAGTGATGACGATGGCTTCGATTTCCCCCTCCCGGAGGGAAGTTTCCCCAGCAAAATCGCTCTGCCAGAGAGCAAAAGTGCTCCTGCCTAGGTTCCGCCTCGAGACGACGGCGCTTCGTCCCGAAAGTGTTCTTCTGATTTTTTTTTCTAGGGCAAATGGCTTCATATAGGAGAAGATGGGCACTAGTGGCCTGCTGGGGGGCCCATGAGCTCGGGGCCTCTTGGTGGGTCCCCTTTTGGTATTTCTTTCGCCAATACTTTTTATATATTCCAAAACAAGTCTCCATAAATTTTTAGGTCATTTGGAGTTCCAGAAAATATCCAACTCTTCTTTAGCCTTTTCTGGTCCAGAATTCCAGCTATCGACAATCTCCCTCTTTGTATGAATCTTGCAAAATAAGAGAGAAAAGGCATTAGGATTGCATCATAAAGTGAATTAATGACTCAAAACATAATAAATATCAATAGGAAAACATGATGCAAAATGGACGTATCAGTTGTTGATCTTGGCATTAGAAGGGAACTTATCGGACCTTGAGAAGAATCCACCAAATCATTCACCACCTTGAGCGCCGCCCGTAAAGGTGATGTTGAGGTTGATAAGGAGATTTATTGTGAAGCAAAACTAGCTACACGTAGCCCAAAGACAGACATATAGTGAGTATAGGACCACATCCATGCTTAATACAATCACTATGATCATTAGAAAACTTTTAGTGGGAATTCATCATCGCACTTTGCTCTTTGCGATATTACCATTGAAGATTTCTCTCATGTGAATCCATCGAACCTCACCTCCTCGAAAGTGATAGAGATGCTATTTAACTTCCTTGCTTTTGTCTATGCTCTTAAAGGTCATTGATCATGTTGTCTTCAACACATCCAACTCAATGATATTGTTCTATTCAACCATATTTGAATCCATGATACTTCCAAAGGGCATGTGATGCTCTTGGAGATTGCATGAAGGCAATTCCAACACATAGCATCCAACCCCACTGAAAGGATCGATATGGTTGACTAGAGGGGGGGTGAATAGGCAACTAACAATTTTTAACTTTTCTTTAACAATTTAGGCTTAGCAACAAATAGGTGGGCTAGAGGTGCAACTAGGTGACCAACCTATATGATGCTAATCACAACAACAAGCTAAGCAAGCAAGATATAACAATATAAGTAGTTTGCACAAAGTAAAGGTAAGAAGTAACCACAAGAGGAACCGATGGAGACGAGGATGTGTTCCCGAAGTTCCTTCCCGGTAAGGGGAAGTACGTCTCTGTTGGAGCGGTGTGGAGGCACAATGCTCCCCAAGAAGCCACTAGGGCCACCGTATTCTCCTCACGCCCTCACACAATGCGAGGTGCCGTGATTCCACTAGTGGTGCACTTGAAGGCGGCAACCGGACCTTTACAAACAAGGTTGGGGCAATCTCCACAACTTAATTGGAGGCTCCCAACGACACCACGAAGCTTCACCACAATGGACTATGGCTTCGAAGTGACCTCTTCCGTCTAGGGTGCTCAAACACCCAAGAGTAACAAGATCCGCAAGGGATTGATGGGGGGAATCAAATATCTCTCGGTGGAAGTGTAGATCGAGGCCCTCTCCTCCAAACCCTAGAGCATCAACAAGATTTGATGGCAAGGGAGGGAGAAGGAGCAAGAATAAGCTTAGGAACAACAATGGAGCTTTATGAGGGAAGAGGTGAGTCTCAAGGAGGAAGAAGACTCACTTATATAGGTGGGGGGAAAACTGGCCGTTTTTCTGCCCAGATACGACCATAAGAGGTAGTACCGTCCTAGGGGGCGGTACTTCCGCTTATACACGTACTGGAACAACTAAGCGGTAGTACCGCTCGGGAGGGAGCGGTACTTCCGCTTGAGGCGGTAGTACCTCTCAAGAGAGGGCGGTACTTCCGCTTAGAGGTTCCAGAAGTCCGGAAGAAAAAAGGATGCGAAGGTCATTCCAAAGTTCCTCAGGACGGTAGAACCGCTAGGAGCTTCCGCTTAAATAATATAAGCGGTAGTTCCGGGCGGTAGTACCGCACGGAACTTCCGCTTAAAAAACATAAGCGGTAGTTCGGGGCGGTAGTACCGCTCGAAACTTCCGCTTAAGAAATATAAGCGGTAGTTCAGGGCGGTAGTACCGCTCGGAACTTCCGCTTAAGAACTAAGCGGTCGTTCGAGCAATCCTTTAGGGCAGTAGTACCACTGGAGTGGTACTACCGCTCTGAAGAGCGGTACTTCTGCTTAAGAGAAACTTTGGAGCCTTTGGGGGCAGAGAAAGCTCCATCGTGCCGGGAAAGGACGGGGGTGAAAAGTGTACGTGATGATTCCTCCCAACCTTTCCGGATGCGGATCCCCTCTTAATAGTACGGATTTTCCTACGACTCAGGTCCACCAACCTAACCTCGAAAGGAAAAGACTCCGTCTTCTGATATACTACTTGAGGGGAAGATAACCGTCTCATGCCACCTGATAATCTCTGAAAGCTTAATGCACATAGTTAGTCCGCAAACGTAATGTCATCAACCACCAAAACTACTTAGGGGAAATTATGCTCTTACAATCTCCCCCTTTTTGGTGGGTTGATGACAACACGGGATTTGCCAATAAGATATACAGTAAGACTATGGCAATCCCAACATCTACAAAATATAGACGGGCTCCCCCTAGATGTGTGCCCTATTTGAATATGCTTTTGAAATGCACAGAGCACACACTAGGATCACCACTCCCCCTATATTTTATAGACATGGCCACATACTTGCATACATAACGGAAAGAGTGATGAGCAGGTAAGCAAGAAGGAAATATAGACTTACGATAATGTAGACATAACGGATATAAGAGGTAGTATGTCTTACACCATACATAGTACTCCGAGGTCTGACATTATAACGCAAAGCAAACAACCAAAGCAAATAAAAGAGTTCACGAGATAAGAGATGCACAGCTAAAAGGAGAAATACTCGTGACTCAGCAAATACCTACACACTCTCTCCCCCTTTGGCATCGAGACACCAAAAGGGGCACAGAGGACTAAAGTGAGACCAAATGATGATAGGCACAACATAGTCAGTCATCAAGCTCATCATCTCCCTCCTCATCAGTAGCAGCAGGCACATCATCTTCTGACTCAACATTTGGGCAATTCTTCTTGATCCATTCCTCCTCATCAGTAATCCTCTCCCCAGACCCGCTGTCAATTTGCAGACCAAGCTTCCTCATGATCCTCTTGTCACGGCTGCGAGCTTTCTTGGCCTCCACATGGGCCTTGTACTGACCCTTGATCTGAAAGTAGAAAAGATTCTTCACCTTGGTTTTGAGCTTGGAAGCCCAAGAGGGAACAGTCTCAGAGCGAGGAACATAGGAGGCATCAGTATACTCAGGCTCAGACTCATCATCAGAGTCGGTGGGAGCGATCTCGGGAACAGAGGGCGCAACGCCCCAATCCTCCTTCACACGCAGCTTAAGAACACCATGAGTCACCATGTGATCAGTGACAAGACGCTCTCCGGGGAACTGCTCAGCCCAAGTATCCTCAATGAGCTTGAAGATATAGGGACCGTAGATAGGCACCTTCCTGTCAAGAATTGCTGAGCGAAGCTCCGTACACATGATGTGGGAAACATCCAAAGTGGAATCTTTGCCTTTTTCCTTGATGCACAGAAGAAGCAGATTCACGAGATAAGAGTGAACCTGGTCCAAGTTCCCCACACGTGGAAACAGAGAGTTGCGGAAGATACGGTGCATGATGTCCAGAAATGGAATGAGTTCAGTGCGAGTACCCTTGTGAGTCTTGACAATCCTCTGGTAGCGCACGAGCTTGGACTTGTGAATGGCTTGCTCTGCAGTGTGCTGTCGGAGACCAACTGGCTCATTTTCCCCCGAGTCTGCATAGCCCAAAGAGTTCATAAAAGTCTTCCAGTTGGAACGCAAGACCTTGCCACCAGTCATCCATATGAAGCTTCGCTCCTCATCAGCGTTAAAGTGAACAGTGGCAAAGAATTGAGCCACAAGCTCGCAGTCGAAATCCTTGTTGAAAGAAATGATGGGATACAGACCCCATTGCTGGCAAAGAGCACGAGCTTCAGCAAAGTAGGCAGAGTGAGGGTTGTTGACCATATGCTCCGTGTTGATGGATTTGACATGAGGCACATACAGGTTCGTCTTGCCCTTTAGGACTCCAGCATAAATGAGATACTGAGCCTTGTTCCAGAAGGGACGACCAACAAACTTGGGGTCCTGAGGGCGGCGGAAAGGATTGAGTTGACGAAACTCATAGAACTCGATGCCAGACATATCATGAGGTTCCTTGACATCTTGCTTCTTGGTGGCAACTTTCTTTGTGGACTGCCGCTGAGGTTGAGCACTTGAGCCAGCTTCTGCTTCGTCAGACGTTCGGTACCGCTTGGAACTACCATGGCTTGGATTCACACGACGAGCACCCATAGCAGAGCCATCATCACCTGAACTCACAAAGATGGAACGGCAAGAGACAGATCAACTGTAAATATCCAGCAAAAATCAAGCAAAAACACTAGAGAGAGAAAAGTACTCGGAGGTGGGAGATGCAGTGATAAGCGGTAGTACCGCTTGGGTAGGAGCGGTACTTCCGCTTGAAGCGGTAGTACCGGTCATACCAGAGCGGTAGTACTGCCCTGGCGACAGGAAGATCCCGCGGCAGGGAAGTGACCACAAATCCACCACACTCCGAATCCCTAACCATGTTTTATATCCCTAGTGATCATATTCGTCCTACTCATGCCAAAAATAGCGAGAAAAACAAGAAACACCACACGCATTTCCCTAGATTTAAGATCGAAGAAAAGCTAGGTCAAAAGAGGAAGAACGAGGGCAATACCGGGGTCCATGGCATGAGGGAGAGGTGGGGTTCAATCCTACCGGACGAAAATGCGAAGACCAACACAGAATGGGAGATCCGGAGCCAGCCTCCGAGAGAGCTTCGGTCGCCAGGGGCAGAGACGAGACCGTGAATGAGTGTGGGGAGGAGTTAGAACTCCCCCTGCCCACTACTAGAATCGTCAGAGACCCCCCAAAGCGGTAGTACCGCTGATATGGGCGGTACTTCCGCTTGAGCGGTAGTACCGTCCACCAGAGCGGTAGTACCGCTTATGACCAAAAAACTGCTCCCCACAAAAGAGAGCAAATCCACCAAATCAGGGGTGTTGAAAAGCAACAAAACATTCTACTAGACACATGCAAGAAGTTACTCCAAGTCTTTATGAGAAACCAAACCCGAAGAGACAAAGACATGAAACACCAAATTCGAACCAAAATGCACTAGAAATGCAAATGCCTCACTAGGAGGTGGGGGCGGTGGCCGAAGCCACCTATGTTTGAGTCAAATGGTATGGCACCGCGAAGATATGAACCTTGGGCCCATGACCAAAAATCGTCTTTGAAGCACAGGAGTCATCAAAAATGACGAATGTGAAAGACTTGATTAATTTATGCATAATAGGAGGAGGGATAGTTCATTGAGAGAACTAGACTCCCCCTATGTTCATGCCTACACCTAAACAAGACATGATGATGAGAGTGGTGGGGTGTGCACTAATTCAAGCCACATTGCTCGAATTAATGATATTTAGCTCATGCCTTAACTCGCGAAATCTTGCTTCATCTAATGGCTTCGTGAATATGTCTGCAAGCTGTTCTTTAGTATAGAGATGAATAAGATCAATGTCTCCACGCTTGATGTGATCCCGAATGAAGTGATGACGAATCTCAATATGCTTCGTCTTGCAGTATTGAACCGGGTTGTTGGAGATCTTGATTGTGCTTTCATTGTCGCAGTAAAGAGGCACTTTGTCACAGTTGACACCATAATCCTTTAAAGTTTGCCTCATCCAAAGAATCTGAGCACAACAGCTTGCGGCGGATACATACTCGGCCTCGGTGGATGAGAGAGAAACACAGTTTTGTTTCTTGGAAGACCAACTTACCAGAGAGCGACCAAGAAATTGGCAACCTTCGGAAGTGGACTTCCTTTCCACACGGTCTCCCGCCCAATCCGAGTCAGTATATCCAATGAGATCAAATGAAGCACCTTTGGGGTACCATAAGCCAAAGTTTGGGGTATGAGCTAAATATCGAAAGATTCGCTTGACAGCCACATAATGACTCTCCTTAGGTGCGGATTGAAATCGTGCACAAATTCCCACACTCAACATGATATCCGGTCTAGATGCACAAAGGTAAAGCAGAGATCCAATCATGGAGCGATATACCTTCTGATCCACAGCTTTACCATTGGGATCACTGTCAAGTTGGCATTTGAGTTTCATCGGAGTGTTGGCCTTCGGAGGATTTAGCTCATCCAACTTGAACCTCTTGAGCATGTCTTGAGTGTATTTGGCTTGGTTGATGAAGGTTCCTTGGCTTCGTTCCTTGACTTCGAATCCAAGGAAGAACTTCAACTCTCCCATCATAGACATCTCAAACTCTTTGGTCATTAGTGCGGCGAACTCATCGTTAAAAGCTTTGTTAGAAGAACCAAAGATAATATCATCTACATATAGTTGGCATACGAACAAGTTCCTGTTAACTCTCTTAGTAAAAAGAGTGGGGTCGATTTTCCCAATTTCAAACCCACGATCTTGCAACACCTCGGTAAGGTGCTCATACCACACACGTGGGGCTTGTTTAAGGCCATAGAATGCCTTATCGAGAACGTATACATGATTGGGGAGCTTGGGGTCCTCAAACCCTGGGGGTTGCTTGACATATACCAACTCCTTAAGTGGACCATTAAGAAAAGCACTCTTCACATCCATTTGATATAATATGAAATCATGATGAGAAGCATAAGCAAGCAACATGCGAATAGATTCAAGGCGAGCAACAGGGGCAAAGGTTTCACCGTAGTCGATACCCTCGACTTGGGAGTAGCCTTGAGCCACCAGTCTTGCCTTGTTACGAATAATGATACCATGTGCATCTTGCTTGTTTTTAAAGATCCATTTGGTTCCGATGACATTGTGATTCTCTTTTGGTCTTGGCACCAATCGCCACACTTTGTTGCGCTCGAAGTTGTTGATTTCATCATGCATGGCTTCAAGCCAATCCTCGTCTTCGAGTGCATCATGTACCTTGAGGGGTTCAAAGCAAGAAACAAATGCATGATGTGCACAGAAGTTTGTTAATTCACGACGAGTAGTTACCCCTCTTTTCAAGCTTCCGTAGACGTTCTCCAGGAGGTGTTGCTTTTTCTGGAGCTTGGCAGCATTCTTGGCAGCTCGTCTTTCAAGAATTTCCTCCATGGAAAGTTGAGGCTTGGTAACTTGACGAGCTTCGGTACTAGCACCGGCTTGCTCATGATCTAGAGCATGATCTTGATCTTTAGCTTGACCTTGATCTTGAAGTAGATCTTGGTCCTGAGCTTCATCTTGATCTTGAGCTTGCACAAGGGTGTGAACAAGATCTTGAGCATCATGTGAAGTAGAAACATCACTATCGAGTTGATCTTGCCCTTGATCTTGATCACGGGGTTGAGGGCCTTCACTGCATTCTTCGGAAGCGTGTGGGTCGTGCGTCGGTGATGGTTCCACTTGAGTGGAACATTGTCCTTCTCCTTCAGCCACAAGGGGTTCCTCAACGGGTAGGAAGTATCCCACACCCATTCTTCTTATGGCTTGGGGAGGAATTTCATCACCTACATCACAAAGACCACTTTGCTCCACTTGGGAGCCATTATTTTCATCAAACTCTACGTTACTCGTCTCCTCAATGAGTCCCGTGGACTTGTTGAGGACACGGTAAGCGTGAGAGTTTGCAGCATAACCAACAAATATGCCCTCATGGGCTCTAGATTCAAATTTAGACAAACGAACAACTTTCTTGAGAATGAAACACTTACAACCGAACACCCGGAAGTATTTGAGGTTGGGCTTGTTCCCGATAAGAATCTCATAAGGTGTCTTGTTCAAGCCTTTGCGGAGATAGAGCTGATTTGATGCATGACATGCTGTGTTGACGGCTTCGGCCCAAAAGTTGTACGGAGATTTAAACTCCGCCATCATGGTTCTTGCCGCATCCATCAACGTCCGGTTCTTCCTCTCCGCAACACCGTTTTGTTGAGGGGTGTAAGGTGTGGAATATTGGTGCTTTATCCCCTCATCACTGAGAAACTCATTTAGGGTGTAGTTCTTGAACTCAGTGCCGTTGTCACTTCTAATCATCAAAATCTTCGCTTCATGTTGACGTTGGACTTCATTTGCAAAGTCGATGACGGTCTGTTGGGTCTCACTCTTCCTCTTGAAAAAATATACCCATGTGTATCTCGAGTAATCATCCATAATCACCAAGCAATATCTTCTTCCTCCAAGACTGTCAAAAGATGGAGGCCCGAAGAGATCCATGTGAAGGATCTCTAAGGTCCTCTTTGAGTAGATTGTAGTAGTTGGACGATGAGCTTTTTCATGTAGCTTTCCTTCGATACAGGCACTGCAAGCACAATCTCTGGCAAAACTCACATTTGTTAGTCCAAGAATGTGATCCCCTTTGAGAAGACTTTGCAAAGATCTCATATTGACATGGGCTAGTCGGCGATGCCAAAGCCATCCCACATCAACTTTAGCCATTAGACATGTCGCGGTCTTAGTGGGTCGCTCCGAGAAGTTAATCACATAGAGACCGTTTTCGACATGTCCAACAAAGGCTACTTTAAGAGTCTTGCTCCACAAAAGGGTCACGGTATCAATGCCAAAGAAAGTACTAAAACCCATGATTGCAAGTTGACGAACGGAAAGTAAATTGTATGCAAGGGTCTCAACAAGCATGACTCTCTCAATAGTTAAGGTCGGAGAGATAACCACCTTGCCAAGACCCAATACCTTTGAGATTGCATCATCTCCAAATGAGACTTGGGTGGCCACGGATGCATCGGGTCGAACGTCCACCACCAAATCCTTGCTTCCGGTCATATGATTTGTTGCTCCGCTATCGAGCAACCATGAGACTCCCCCGGAAGCAAAGTCCTACAATAGATCAATGCTTGGATTTAGGTACCCATTCTTGAATGGGTCCTCTCATGTTAGTGACAAGGGTCTTAGGAACCCAAATAGACCACTCAATGTACTCATACGAAGAACCAACAAATTTGGCATAAACATGCCCATCACTAGCACGGCACAAAACATAGGAGGGGTTAAAATCGCCGGCCTTGTTGGAGGGAGTGATCTTGCCCTTCTTGGCACTATCACTCACAACCTTGTCTTTCTTCTTCTCATGAGTAATGCTCCCCGCTTTGACAAATATTTCCTTGAGCGGAGGAGCCTGCGTGGTCTTCTTCTTCTTCTTCTTCTTATTGGATTTGGGTGCAAACCCAACTCCTTCCTTAGCAATCACTTCCTTTTGATTGCTCAAAAGGTCATTGAGATTCTTCTCACCTTGTATAAATGTCACAAGGCCTTTCTCAAGCTGCTCTTTTAGCTTAGCATTTTCCTCCACAAGATGTGCATGCTCACAACATGGGTTAGTAGCAGATGCATTATCAATTAAGACAAAGGGAGGACATGTGGCAATTTCTTTAGTGAGTTTCACTTGGTTGATCATGTGACTCTTTAAGAGAAGCATGAACGCTCTTCAATGCCTTATGAGCACTGTCAAGAGAGACAAACTCATCCTTGAGTCGAGCATGGTCAACCCCAAGTGCAACCTTTTCAGATTTAAGTACACGGTTAAGAACAATAGCATGATCATAATCTTTACGTAATTTAGCAAAGTCGTCATTGTGTGACTCCTTAAAAGTCAAATGAAGACCTCGCTCTTCCTCTAGAGCAATAGAAAGATCTGCTATCTCGTCGGCATAATCACCACTATGGCCTCTCATCTCCTCAAGAGATTCTTCTTGAGAATCAATCGTGTCATTGGCCTCACCAAGTTGTTCCAAGAGAGCAACGAAGTGCTTCTTGGACTCTCCCTTGAGTTTACACAAGAACTTGTCAAACTCATTCTCACCCTTTATCGCCTCCTCAAGTTCATCCACACAATCTAACAAAGCTGGAGTGGAAGAAACAGAAGTCTTAATGTTTGAGGTTTTGGCGTTGGAGGTTACCTTGGTGATACCTTTTGCCATGAGGCACCTTGCGATGTGGTTCTCATTGGGGGCATCGAAGAGTGACACCTTTATTGGGGTGGAGGATGCAATTGCCACAGATGACATTGCCATTCCTTCACCACTTGTGTCTCCGTCATCACAATCATCATCCGATGCATACTCTTCTTGAGCCACCAACACTTTGTGTGGAGTCTTCTTGGTGAAGTTGGTCTTGTTGGGGAACGACTTGGCCTTATCTTTGCGGATGAGCTTGCCACCATTGTCTTCCCTCTTCTCGTATGGACAATCCACCACAAAGTGACTCACATTACCACAGTTGTAGCAGGTCCTCACACGTTGCTTGCCCTTTGACCCATTTGAGTTGTTCTTGGAGAAGTTGGGCCTTGTGTTTCTCTTGTTGCCCCAAAATTGCCTGGACGCAAGAGCCATGTGCTCATGATAGGCATATTTGGTGTCCTCGGGGCAACCCTCTTCATCTTCTTCTTCTTCCTCTTGACAGACCTTGGCCTTCAAAGCAAGGTTGGGGGATGATTTCTTTGAACGTTACATGCGAGCGAGAGCATTGTCAGCTGTTGTGTTCAAGATGTTCATTGCAATAAATTCATCCAACACATCACCAGAAGACAAGGTGTGAAAGTCCGGTCTTTGACGGATGACAGCGGACATGGCCTTGTTGTAGGGCATGATGGCCTTCAGAAACTTACGCTTGACCCATGTATCATCCACATCCTTGCTGCCATGATCTTTGAGGGCAACGGCAAGGGCAGTCACCCTTCTATAGAGCTCACGCGGTTCCTCATCCTCTAATATTACAAACTCATCTGACTGATCAAGGACAACTTCATAGTTTGACCGTTGAATGCTTGAGCTGCCCTTGTACATGGAGATAATGTGTTCCCAACTCTCTTTAGAAACAGTGAAAGGACGAAGGTGAGGTAGGTCTTCAATAGGAACAGCAGCTTGGAGTATGAAAAAGGCGGAGGAATTTAGCTGTTTATCCGCTTCTTCCCTTGGAGTGAGGTTGCGTGGATCACGAGGGTAGTATCCTTCTTCAATGACTCGCATGAGTTGAATTGAGCTGTGATCCAAATGAGACTTGATACAGAAAAGCCACTTAGCGAAATCATTTTTAACAAGCTTAGGAGGAGGACCGTGGTTAACTATATGAGGTGGGTGCACCGGTCCTCCATAGACCAAGGGAGGGGGAACTGAGGCAAACGTCCCCGACCCATTAATTCCTTGAGAACGATTATCTTTATCAGTACTAGCCCCCTCCTTACCGGAGTTGACATCCGATGCCGAGCTAGTGGGATTAACCACGTGAACCGCATCGGTGGAAACTTTAAGTGTGTCAAGGAATTCTTTAAACATGGATTTGACCTCGGTCGTCATGGAGGATTTAAGCGAGGACATGGCCTCATTTAAATCCTCGCGAGAGATCGTGTTCACACCCACGGCCTCGGGGAGTTCAACCGCCCGGTCCTCGTCGTCAACCATACTCTTCGGGTGGTGAAACCCTTAATAAAGAGACGAGGCTCTGATACCAATTGAAAAGATCAATATGGTTGACTAGAGGGGGGGTGAATAGGCAACTAACAATTTTTAACTTTTCTTTAACAATTTAGGCTTAGCAACAAATAGGTGGGCTAGAGGTGCAACTAGGTGACCAACCTATATGATGCTAATCACAACAACAAGCTAAGCAAGCAAGATATAACAATATAAGTAGCTTGCACAAAGTAAAGGTAAGAAGTAACCACAAGAGGAACCAATGGAGACGAGGATGTGTTCCCGAAGTTCCTTCCCGGTAAGGGGAAGTACGTATACGTTGGAGCGGTGTGGAGGCACAATGCTCCCCAAGAAGCCACTAGGGCCACCGTATTCTCCTCACGCCCTCACACAATGCGAGGTGCCGTGATTCCACTAGTGGTGCACTTGAAGGCGGCAACCGGACCTTTACAAACAAGGTTGGGGCAATCTCCACAACTTAATTGGAGGCTCCCAACGACACCACGAAGCTTCACCACAATGGACTATGGCTTCGAAGTGACCTCTTCCGTCTAGGGTGCTCAAACACCCAAGAGTAACAAGATCCGCAAGGGATTGATGGGGGGAATCAAATATCTCTCGGTGGAAGTGTAGATCGAGGCCCTCTCCTCCAAACCCTAGAGCATCAACAAGATTTGATGGCTAGGGAGGGAGAAGGAGCAAGAATAAGCTTAGGAACAACAATGGAGCTTTATGAGGGAAGAGGTGAGTCTCAAGGAGGAAGAAGACTCACTTATATAGGTGGGGGGAAAACTGGCCGTTTTTCTGCCCAGATACGACCATAAGCGGTAGTACCGTCCTAGGGAGCGGTACTTCCGCTTATACACGTACTGGAACAACTAAGCGGTAGTACCGCTCGGGAGGGAGCGGTACTTCCGCTTGAGGCGGTAGTACCTCTCAAGAGAGGGCGGTAGTTCCGCTTAGAGGTTCCAGAAGTCCGGAAGAAAAAAGGATGCGAAGGTCATTCCAAAGTTCCTCAGGGCGGTAGAACCGCTAGGAGCTTCCGCTTAAATAATATAAGCGGTAGTTCCGGGCGATAGTACCGCTCGGAACTTCCGCTTAAAAAACATAAGCGGTAGTTTGGGGCGGTAGTACCGCTCGGAACTTCCGCTTAAGAAATATAAGCGGTAGTTCAGGGCGGTAGTACCGCTCGGAACTTCCGCTTAAGAACTAAGCGGTCGTTCGAGCAATCCTTCAGGGCAGTAGTACCACTGGAGCGGTACTACCGCTCGAAGAGCGGTACTTCCGCTTAAGAGAAACTTTGGAGCCTTTGGGGGCAGAGAAAGCTCCATCGTGCCGGGAAAGGACGGGGGTGAAAAGTGTACGTGATGATTCCTCCCAACCTTTCCGGATGCGGATCCCCTCTTAATAGTATGGATTTTCCTACGACTCAGGTCCACCAACCTAACCTCGAAAGGAAAAGACTCCGTCTTCTGATATACTACTTGAGGGGAAGATAACCGTCTCATGCCACCTGATAATCTCTGAAAGCTTAATGCACATAGTTAGTCCGCAAACGTACTGTCATCAACCACCAAAACTACTTAGGGGAAATTATGCTCTTACACCCACCGTCTTGAAAAGCAAGATGGACTTGTTTGTGATGAGGCACATGAGACATCAGATGACATCTACACAAGACTCGATGATCTTGCACTTTCCTTAAAGGGGTATGATATCTCCTTGGCCAAGGACGACTTCATCAAGGATAAGTTTTTAATGGTCATCATGCCAAGACAATCCTACATGGCATTTCATATCCAACAAAGGGTGGGTTGTGAAAAACTCTCAATAACTGACTGACTTGCATTGTTTGTCTCCCATGGGAACTTTTTGAAGACTGTCAAAGAGATGTGTCATGCTCAAATGATCACGAAAAATTCTACATTGGCACTCTAGGTCAAGCATGAGCAATGATACGTCTCAAAGGTATCTACTTTTACAAACACTTTTTGATAACCCACAAGTATAGGGGATCGCAACAGTTTTCGAGGGTAGAGTATTCAACCCAAATTTATAGATTCGACACAAGGGGAGCCAAAGAATATTTGAGAGTATTAGCAGCTGAGTTGCAATTCAACCACACCTGGAGATTAAATATCTGCAGAAGTGATCAGTAGCACAGTAATATGATAGTTTTGATAGCAGTAGCAGCAATAACAGTAGCGGTAACAGTGATAGCAGTAGTTTTGTAGCAGTTGGAACAGTAGCAACAACAGTAGTAACTTAGCAAGAACAATAAGTGGAAAACTCGTAGGCACTGGATCGGTGAACTCGTTGGATGATATTCGTCATGTAACAGTCATAACCTAGGGCGATACAAAACTAGCTCCAGTTCATCAATGTAATGTAGGCATGTATTCCGTAAATAGTCGTACGTGCTTATGGAAAAGAACTTGCATGACATCTTTTGTCCTACCCTCCCATGGAAGCGGGGTCCATAAGGAAACTAAGGGATATTAAGGCCTCCTTTTAATAGAGAACCAGAGCAAAGCATTAACACACGGTGAATACATGAACTCCTCAAACTACGGTCATCACCGGAAAGTATCCCAAATATTGTCACTATGGGGTTTACGGATCATAACACATAATAGGTGCATATGACTAGGTAAGATCGGATCAAGAACATAGATATAATGGTGATGACATAAATGGTTCAGATCTGAAATCATGGCACTCGGGCCCTAGTGACAAGCATTAGGCATAGCAAAGTCATAGCAACATCAATCTCACAACATAATGGATACTAGGGATCAAGCCCTAAAAAACTAACTCGATTACATGATGAATCTCATCCAACACCTCTCCGACCAGCAAGCCTACGAAGGAATTACTCACTCCCGATGGGGAGCATCATGGAATTGGCGATGGAGAAGGGTTGGTGATGACGAAGACCGAAGATTCCCCTCTCCGGAGCCCCAAACGGGCTCCAGATCTGGCCTCCCGATGAAGAACAGGAGGTGGTGGCGGCTCCGTATCGTAAAACGCGATGAAACTTTCTCCCTAATTTTTTTCTCCAAAAATAGGAATTTATAGTGGCGGAATAAGGGTCAGTGGGGCCACAAGGTGGGCACAACCCACCAGGGCGCGCCCAAGGGGCCTGGCGCGCCCTGGTGGGTGCTGGCCACCCTGGCCCCCCTCTTCGGTGGATTTTGGCTCCAATAATTCTTATATATTCTGAAATAATTCTCAAAAAAGTTTCGTTCCGTTCCGAGAACTTTTATTTCTGCACAAAAAACAACACCATGGTAGTTCTGCTGAAAACAACGTCAGTCCGGGTTAGTTTCGTTCAAATCATGCAAATTAGAGTCCAAAACAAGGGCAAAAGGGTGAGGAAAAGTAGATACGTTGGAGACGTATCAACTCCCCCAAGCTTAAACCTTTGCTTGTCCTCAAGCAATTCAGTTGACAAATTGAAAGTGATAAAAAAACTTTTACGAACTCTTTTGTTCTTGTTTACATATATATGCTTAAGTAGCACCCAGGTTTTCAGCAAAGATTATGACTAACCATGTCAACAATAACTCTTAGAAATTATATTAACTCATATCAATAACATAAGCTGCTAGCGAGCAATAATAAGATATCTCAAGCGCCAACACTTTGTCAAAACAATCATGATATGATATGACAATAGTGGTATCTCGCTAGCCCTTTCTGAGACCGCAAAACATAAATGCAGAGCACCTCCAAAGTTCAAGCAGCGACTAAACATTGTAATTCATGGTAGAAAAGATCCAGTCATGCTGCACCCAACATCGACTATACACAATGCATGAGGATGACAATAGTGCTCTCAAGTCTGGCGCTTGTTTGAGAAGGTGATGACTCAACATAAAAGTAAATAGATAGTCCCTTCGCAGAGGGAAGCATGGATTTGTAGAGGTGCCACAGCTCAAGTTTTAAAATAGAGATAGATATAATTTTGGGAGGTGCACCCTTCCTGTCAACGTCACGACCAAGAGTTATCAATATCTTCCATGCTAAACAAATTAGCGGCGGTTCCAAAGCGGTAAAAGTAAAGGTTTACTCCCCCTCCACCAACAATCACACTCCACGGCTAGCCGCATCCACGGGTACCGTCCAAACCAACAACATTCCTGGGGGAGTTTTGTTTAATTATTTTTGATTTTTGATTTCGGGACTGGTAATCCCTATTACCGCCCCTCTCGTGTAAGGATGAGTGAATAAACACTCATCATGAGAATAACCCGCTTAGCATAGAAGATACTGACCGCCCCCTGTCGCTCCATGAGCGGTCCAGGCACACAAAACAGATGTTCATTTGAATTTTTAGAGGTGGCACATGCAAATTTACTTGGAACGGCAGGGTAATACCGCATATAGGTAGATATATTGGACTCATCTGGCATAACTTGGTTTAAGGATTTTGATGCACAAGCAGTATTCCCGCTTAGTACAGGCGAAGGCTAGCAAATAGGTTGAGAAGCGGCTAGCTAGAGAGCGAAAACGGTCATGAACATGCATTACATATAGTGAACATTGACTACTAGCATGAGTAGGATATGGACACCATGAACATAAATATCATGAAGGCTATGTTGGTTTTGATTCAATTACATGCGTGAACATGTGCCAAGTCAAGCCACTTGAAACATTCAGAAGAGGATACCATATCGTCATACCACATCACAACCATTTTAATGCATGCTGACATCCAAGATAAATCATTATCCACTCCTAGCTACTTAAGCATGGCATGAACAACTATAATGTCTAATGGTCATTGCAAACATGTTTGATCATAATAAACTGAATCAAGGGATACTAGGTTAAACATATTTACAAAAACAAAAACAAGTTGAGTTCATACCCGCTCTTCTCTGCCACAGTAAATTCATCAAATATCCTCATCATTGCCTTTCACTTGCACGACCGAATGATAAGAAAATAATAATAGTGCAAGAGTGCCGTGGACTAAGCTAGAATCTGCAAACACTTTATTCAAGAGGACAAGACAAGGTAAAATAGGCTCTTTGTTAGATTAACAATTGTGCATATGAGAGCCACTCAACATTTTCGTCATGGTCTTCTCCTTGGTATGACTCAAAAAAAAAGAATTTCAGAGAAACTCACTGAAATATTTTTGGAGTTTTTGGTTTTTCTTGAAGAAAGCAAATTAAAGAGAAAAAACAAAACGAGAAAAACTATTTACACGGGAAAGCTCCCAACAAGCAAAAGAAGAAATGAGAAATCTTTTTGGGAGTTTCTTTTAATACTACAATTAAACTAAGCTAGAAAGAAAAACCAAAAAGAAGTAGGAAATATTTTTGGGTTTTCTCAAAGTTTTCCAAACACACAAGAAGAAGGCGAGAAAACAAATTTAGCATGGATATTACAATGAAAAAGTATGAACATCGACAACTGGAATGAAATGTGTGAACATGAATGTAATGTCGGTGGAAATACGTACTCCCCCAAGCTTAGGCTTTTGGCCTAACTTGGTAATCACCATCCGTAGAAACCATCCGGTCCCAAGTTGAAGTGAGGTGGAGGCGGCACCTGAGCATCCCACCCCTGTGGCGGCTCCTCCTCAGCAGCTGCTAGGTTGTTCTGGTAGGTTGTAATGTCATCTGGCATAATCATGTATCCATTCCTGGCAATAGAATCAAACAAAGCAGGTGCAGGCAACGGAATAACATTACATGTTTCTTTGCCAAACACCAGGTTGTAAAGAATGTCGCGGGGAGAATCAGTTACATCAAGGAATTGGTGATCTTGTAGTGACTTGTGATCAAGATAAACTCGGGACAAGAGATAATCATGTGGGCGAAACTGAACATTAAAGTGTCTCGCTAAGCGAGTAGTGTAAATACCACCATGTATCTTTCCCTTAGTTTTGTTAAGGTGTAAGCGACAAGCAATGATAGCCCCCATAATAAAGTGTGGTCATTATAAAGTGCACGACGTAAAATAGCAAGGTCAGACTCACTGAGTGCGCCGACCTTTTCCCTAGTGGTTAAACACTTAGCGATGACCAAAGCAAAATAATTCACTGAGGGAAACTACAAGCTGGTAGCAGTAGCGTTTGACACGCCTCTATCGTCACCTACTGTTAAAGTGAGGAGAAAATCCTCAAACTCAGATGGCCTAGGTTCTCTCAATTCCCCATCAGAAGGGATCAAGCATATGTTGCAGAAGTCAGTTAGCGGCATTTTCTGAGTTTCAGCATAAAGATTAAAGTGCACTTCAGGAGGGTTGTTCCTTCCCAGAAAATAAAAACCTTGCACAAAGGAATTTGTAAGGATGTGATATTGGTCACTGATATGTCCATTTTGCATCATGCTTTCCTACTGTTATTTATTATGTTTTATTGAATAATAATGCTTTGGGGAGTGATTCTAATGCCTTTTCTCTCATAATATGCAAGGTTTGCACAAAGAGGGAGAATACCAGCAGCTGGAATTCTGGACACAGAAAAGCACATCAGAGATACCTATTCTACACAACTCCAATGAAGCTGAAATTTTATGGAGATTATTTTTGAATTAAATAAAAAATACTGGAGCAGAAAACTACCAGAGGGGGCCTGCCTGGTGGGCACAACCCACCAGGGCGCGCCAGCCTCGACCCCCCCGGGCGCGCCCTGATGGGTTGTGGCCACCTCGGCCCACCTCCGGTGACCATCTTTTGGTATATAGTCACAATTAACCTAGAAAAAGTCACAGGAGGACTTTCGGGATGAAGCACCACCGCCTCGAGGCGGAACTTGGGCAGGAGCAGTTTTGCCCTCCGGCGGAGCGATTCCGCCGAGGGACTTCCCTCCCGGAGGGGGAAATCGAAGCTATCGTCATCACCAACACCCCTCTCATCTTTGGGAGGCCAATCTTCATCAACATCTTCAACAGCACCATCTCCTCTCAAACCCTAGTTCATCTCTTGTGTTCAATCTTTGTACCGGAACCTCAGATTGGTACCTGTGGGTGACTAGTAGTGTTGATTACCTTGCGTAGTTGATTACTATATGGTTTATTTGGTGGAAGATTATATGCTTCGGATCCATTATGCTATTTAATACTCCTCTGATCTTAAGCATGATTATCATTTGTGAGTAGTTACCTTTGTTCTTAAGGTCACGGGAGAAGTCATGTTGCAAGTAATCATGTGAATTTGATATGTGTTCGATATTTTGATGATATGTATTTTGTGATTCCCTTAGTGGTGTCATGTGAACGTCGACTACATGACACTTCACCATTCATGGGCCTAAGGGGATGCATTGTGGAGTAGTTATTAGATGATGGTGTCGGTGTCAAAACCGGCGGATCTCGGGTAGGCGGTCCCAAGCTATGAGACTAGGATCGATGGGTAACAGGGAACGAAGGAGACGATGTTTACCTAGGTTCGGGCCCTCCTATGGAGGTAAAACCCTACGTCCTGCTTGATTGTATTGATGTGTATGAAGATTACAGAGTCGATCTACCTCGAGATCAAGTAGCCAAAACCCTAGATGAGCTTGTCTGCCATCTACAATCTAAACCCCCTGGTTTATATAGACACCGGGGGTACCTAGGGTTTACACATGATAAGTCTCCAGCCGGATGTAAAGACGCTGACTTTCTCATCTTGACTTGGAGTGCACGCCGCGTCTTCGGAGGTTTCCTTCTAGAATACGGGGTCGCCGCACACCCCGGCCCTTCCTGTGACAACCAGAGAGCGGCCCACCGAGCCGGCCTACGAGAGATAGGCCGGCGGCCCGAGGACCCCTTAGTACAGGACTCCCTCAGTAGCCCCCGAACTAGCCCCCAACGCCATGGGTCATGACACCAGCAGCTTCGAATGATCAGAGTCTCCGGCTTGCGGGGTGATTTCTTTTCCCCTTTTATGATCGGATGGCTCTAGTCCGGCCATCGATGATATGTAATTATCCGAACATATAGTTATCCGGGCGCCATAAATTGCTTAACCTCGAAGGCCGAAGCGTCAAAGTATGAACAGTATTTCCTGACAACCTTTCTGACAAAGGGTCGTGACCCGCCACGACCGCTGAGCCGGTTACAAAAACTCGATTCGCGGCTCGAGGCCGTTTCTCCATTGGCACGTCTTATCAACGTGTAGATCATGTCCCGTTTATTACGGGATATGCTTAATGCCCTGGGTCATCCCACGCGCGCATAACAGCATGATTATTTCGGGAAGAGGCGAGGCCCGCGACGCAGTAAGAGGGAGGCTCTTGGTATTATGGCACCCCATAAAAGGGAGAAACCCCCCACAAGGCCTATTCACGCTCCCAATTCGCAACCTTTGCCTCCTCGACCTTCCCAAGCTCCGAGAGCCCAGATCCAGTTCTTCCTCAATCTTCCCTCCGAGCTCGGCCATGGCTGATTCAGGCTCCATGGGCAAGTGGGAAGTTTCCTCCGTCACCGACAATGACATTCGGGAGTTAAAGCGTGCCGGCTACCTCTCCACCAACATCGCCCACCGCACCCCAGAGGCGAATCAGGTGGTTCCCACGCCAAAGCCGGGTGAGAGGGTGGTGTTCGTCCCCCATTTCATCCGGGGACTGGGCTTCCCGCTCCACCCCTTCGTCAGGGGCCTCATGTTCTTTTACAGGTTGGATTTTCATGACCTCCCCCCGAACTCCTTCATGCACATATCGGTGTTCATCATCGTCTGCGAAGCCTTCCTGCGGGTCCAGCCGCACTTCAGCCTGTGGCTCAAGGTATTCAACGTCAAGCCGAAGACTTTCGCGAGCGCGCATGCGGATTGTGGAGGGGCGGTAATCAGCAAGCTCCCCCGTGTCGAGTGGCCGGACGGGACTTTCATCGACACGGTCAAGATCTGGCAAAAGGAGTGGTTTTATATCACCAAGCCAAGGAGTGCGGATTGGGCGGCACCTGCCGAGTTCACATCCGGACCCCCCGCGAGGCTAACCTCGTGGCTCAATAAGGGCCTTGACTGGGGGTCGGCCGCAGAGGTGAAATCACTGCAGAAGCGCATCTCCTCGATGATTGAGGCCAAGATCGAACTGGTCAACGTGATCCAGGTCATGCTCCGTCGCCGTCTCCTCCCCTGTCAGCATCGGGCTTCCCCAATGTGGGCTTACCAGCTCGAGAATCCAGCCACCGTGAGTCAATTCTTCCGCACAACCCACGAGAAATTGTGGAAAGTGCTATTCAAGCCCCAGAAGAGCTGGCCAGCCGAGGAGGAGGACACCGGTCTAGACGCCGAAACCCCTCCTACCAAGGTATGACAAAATTTTAATTCTCCAGCTCTATTTTTTGACAAAGAGCTGAACCTCTTCTTTCTCATCTCCACAGAAATGGCTGAGCAAGGCCGTGCAAATTGACTGTCCGGCCCCGCAGCCCGAAGACCCTCGATCGGATCTGTTGACGGAGATGCTCGTCGTGGCGCCGTATTCGGCGCCAGAGAGGAAAGAGAAGAAGAAGAAAGGGGAGAAAAAGGAGGCCCGAGAGGGTCTTCGCCAAAGGGGTCTTCCGGACACTAAGTCCGAGGAGACCCATGCCTCTTCCACTCACGAGGAAGAGCGCGAGGACGAAGGGGAGTGCGGCTCTCCCCCCCCCCCCCCCACAAGGAAAAGGGCGGCGTCAGCGGACGCCACGGAGGACCTGCCTCCTCCTGCCCCGAAGAGGACATGCCAGGCAAAGCCTGTCCTGGCCGACGATAACTCGGACTCCGATAACGAGTCTGAGGATTTTGAGAGGGTTCCCCGAAGGAACCCAAGGGTTAAGCCCCCAGCCCAGAGGTATGGATCTGAAGACCCTCTGGACCACTTATATAGAGTTTTTAATGTTAAATGGGCGAACGTCTTTCAATTTGCAGCCCAGCACGCGATCTCCCCACCGACCAAATTTCAGACGGGGAATCTCCGCCCACTGACCTGGCGGAGAGTGGGACTGTGTCTCATCCTATGCCGTCTGAGGTCTCGAAGGAGGCCGCGGAGGTGTTATCGCGCCCGGCTCCTTCTGAGCCGAACACCAGTGGCGAGGGTGACGACGTTATGGCTGAGGTTAATACCTCGGCCGCCGAAGACCAGGGGAAGGAAACTCCCCTGGCAACTAAAGAGGGGGGACCAAGTCTGGTCCAGTCCCCTCCGAGGACATCTCCGGAGCGCTCAATGCCTCCAGGGCCGCCGGCTCAATCCCCTACCGGAGGGAGGGTTGGCCGGTCACCACCGGTGCCGCCCATGACTGGGTGGCCGTCCGAGATGCAGGAAGCTTTATCCGGCTCCTCCATCGCCGAAGATCACCGCGCCCTTGTGGGTGCGGTTCTGCAAGGCATTCAGTCCGTTGATAGCGGACTGAAAGAGGCCTTCAACGGTCTCCTGACGGGCTTCAAGGTGAGCCACGTAATACTCTTATTTCTAGAAAAAGTTAATTTTCCTAGTTTATGCAATCCTTATAAGTGTAGTAGCCCCCGAGCCCTGGGTGAGTTTGAAAAACCCACCCGGGGGTCAAATGTCCGAATACTAGTAACGATGCTCAAGGCATCGGCGAGTACTTAGCAGAGGGTCTGAATCCGACAGCTCGGGAGTTTTAATGCGCATAAGTTGTTTTTGCAGGCCGAGTCATCGGCAGCGGCCGCCAACGCAGGGGAGCTTGCCGAGCTAAACCGGAAGCTCAAGAGCTTCGATGAGGAGCTCGATCGCCTGAACAAGAGGTTCGACGAGGCGCAAGGTGAGTTTGAATTGTATCATTCGGGTCTATTTGCCCATCCTCATTGATTGAGATATCCGGATTGTTATCCCTAAGTGTTAATTACCCATTGTTACCACAGTTGTGGCCGCGGAGGTCGAGAATCTCAAGGCCGAGTTGGCGAAGGCGAAGTAGGAGGCCGCGGATGAGAAGGCGGCGGGCGAACAAGCGGCAGCCGACCTGTCGGCGTTAAAGGCCGTGAGCGACAAGCATGAGGCCCAGGTGGTAGAGGTGCAGCTGGAGCTCAAGGATGCCAGCACGAAGTGCGAGGACCTTGAGCAAAAGAACGAGGACCAGGCCACCGAACTATCCTCGCCGAAATCCGAACTCAAATCGGAGCGAGTTGATAGGCAGCTCTTTGAAGAAGAACTCCGCCAAGTCAAGGCGATCGCAGATGGTAAGCCGTACTTACTGCAGTGTGCCTTTGGTGGTAACAGGTTTGCATTGCTCACCCGGGTGTGGCGTTCCTCAGGCGCCTTTACGGACCTCCCGAGGAGTGCAGCGGAGGCGAATAGATACTTCGCCTCTCGGGATGGGGATGTCGAGCCTCGGCTGTTCTGGGCGCAATTTCAAGCCCCCGAGCATCCTCCCCTCCTGAGCAAGCAGAGGAAACAGTTAATGGAGCTGTATAGAATGGCGGAGCCGGCTATGAGGGACCTCTACGTCCGGCTATGGCCTGCAGAGCCGCTGTCGAGCAGTTACTTCGGCTTGGTGCAGAAGTTGTGCGACGCTGCGCCTCGGATTGACGCTGTGATGCGTTCTACGTGCATCGAGGGAGCTCGGATGGCCTTTGCAAGGACCATGGTGCACTGGCCGAAGATCAAGCCGACCGAGATGGCCACCGCGCCTCCACCCCCTGGGAAGGAGCATAGGCACCCCGAGAAATACTTTGCCACCGTGATGGATGGTGCTCGGGCGATAGAAGCACAATGCCCCAAGGATGTAATGTATGAATGAGCGTTTTGTCATATATCCGATGACTGTTCCGCTTTATAATGTGGTTGCATGGTTTATCATGTCTTTAAGCTTTGTATTATTTTGACTCCTGTGTGGCCGTTTTATCTGAAAGTTGCGAGTCGTCGGCTTCAGCCCCCATGTAGATACTACACGAGGTGTTTCTACCTCCGCACTGTGACCCTTAGCTGATGCATCGGTACCCGAAGGCGGTAGTGCGGGGGGAACAAGGCAATCGGACTATGATGCTTTAGTGCTTTCACTTAGCCGTAGGAGCCTGACTGCGGGGGCTGATGACGAGCCCCCGGTGTTTTGTGATATTCGGATACACCGAGGTTGAAACCATCATCACATGGTTTGGAATAGTACAAACCCCTCGTATGACACGGAATAACCTCTATCAATTTTTAGTTTGACACTTATGCTCAGATTGCAGACCAGATCTCGCTTATTATGACATTCAGTTTTCGGCTTTTTCCACTGAGGTACATGACCAGGCGAGCTGGAAGCACAATCGCAGTGGTTCTCCCTTTACCCTTTTAGCCGAACGGGCGGAACGTAAGAGGGCAAACACAGGAGCCGGGCAACCCAACCATTGACCCAAGACATAATTCGGAACCGATTCATATAAAGCAACATCCGAGAAGCCGAACACATAGACAATAGTGCCGGGCTGATGCTTGGGGCGATTTTTATAGTCAAGCCCCCGGTCTATTAGCCGGTCGCATCGTAATATGTACCGAACAACTTTTGCTATCGGCATCGGTGAGTAGAGAACAGAGTATGTGACGTAAAACACAGCAAGGAGGCCGTAAAGGATGGTCTTTATTTCTGATGAATTCTTACAACTCAAACTGCCGAAGCAACTATTACAGGTATTGTGAAATGAAAAAATAGAGTTTACAAAGGAGAGGTTTTACCCGGGGTCTTCGATAGGTGGCGTGACGTCCTCAATGTGCCCTGTCGTATGTCTGCTCCTTTGCTCCCGAGGGGGTTGTGTTCCTTTAAAGGTGATTGTGAGCGGCGAACGGACCTTGGGAAGAAGATCTTGAGAAGTAGCCGCAGTGTGTATGAGCTTTACGCTTGGAAGGTCCTAGATGGTACCTGTGGTTTGTCCGAAGACATGTGTTGGTAGTAGTTCGGTCCAGCCAAACATTTTCCCTTTGATAGTGGGTCCCCACAGCTGCCCATGGTATTTTGAGCGCGAAGTTGTGCCTTATTGGCACATGTTTCACGGGAACTAGGGTTGTGCTATGAGGGGCATATCCCTATTTTTGTTGGGCGGAAATGATTCCGGGGGCTCGGGTTGAGACCGAGCTCGTTTACCATCATGTCGTGCCTTTATGGCTGATTTGGGCGTCGGCCTGTCATCGCCGTACTGGAATTCAGCTGCCAGGGACGTTGTGTGCTCCTCAGTTCGGAGAGAGCGCTCTGTGTTGCCATTGGCAGTAATGACACCCCTGGGCCCGGGCATCTTGAGCTTCAGGTACGCGTAGTGGGGGACGGCGTTAAAGCGAGCAAGTGTCGTGCGGCGGAGTAGGGCGTGATAACCGCTGCGAAACGGGACAATGTTGAGGATCAAGTCTTCGCTACGGAAGTTATCGGGCGAGCCAAACACTACTTCCAGACTCACGGTGCCCGCGCAGCGGGCTTCGACGCCTGGGATCACTCCTTTAAAGGTAGTGTTGCCGAGTTTGATCCTTGACGGATCTATACCCATCTTTTTCACCGTGTCTGAGTAAATCAGATTAAGGCTACTTCCTCCGTTCATTAGGACTTTAGTGAGGTGATACCCATCGATAATGGGGTCTAGGACGAGGGCTGCAAAACCTCCGTGACGGATACTGGTCGGATGATCCCGTCGATCAAAGGTGATCGGGCAAGCCGACCATGGGTTATACTTCAGGGCTACGGGCTCTATGGCGTAGACCTCCCGAAGGGCGCGCTTCCTCTCCTTTTTTGGTATGTGAGTGGCATATATCATGTTCATAGTTTTTACCTCTGGAGGGAACTGCTTTTGTCCTCCATTGCTTGGACCGCGGGGCTCGTCATCGTCCTCGCTGCGTGGGCTCTTGCCTTGCTCCTCGGCTGCGAGTTTGCCAGCTTGTTTGAATACCCAACAATTACGGTTGGTGTGGTTAACGGGCTTGTCTTGGGTGCCGTGGATCTGACATGGCCTATCCATGATTTTGTCCAGCGTGGTAGGTCCGCCCCTATTACCTTTAGAAGGTTTCTTCCGCTGTCCGGATTTTGGATTGCGGAAACCGGCATTGACGGACGTGTCCTCCGCACCGCCGTTGTTGTGCCGGCGTTTGTTTTTGGTACGTCGTGGTTTCCCGTTTCCATCCCGGACTTCGGAGGTGCCGGAGTCTTCGGGGTTATGGCTTTATCGAGCTAGCCAGTTATCCTCACCCGCGCAAAAGCGGGTCATAAGTGAGGTGAGGGAGGACATTGTCCTAGGCTTGTCCTAGCCGAGCTGACGAGCTAGCCACTCATCCCGGATGTTATGTCTGAAGGAGGCTATTACCTCGGCGTCCGGGCAATCAATGATCTTGTTTTTCTTGGTCAAGAACCGATTCTAGAATTGCCGAGCCGATTCTCCTGCTTTCTGGACAACATTGCTCAAGTCGGAGGAGTCCGGTGGCCGGACATAAGTGCCCTGGAAATTAGATCGGAAGGCATCCTCGAGCTCTTCCCAACTCCCGATAGAATTCTCGGGGAGACTGTTTAACCAGTGTCGAGCTGGCCCCTTAAGTTTTAGGGGAAGATACTTGATGGCATGGAGATCATCTCCTCGTGCCATATGAATGTGGAGGAGGAAGTCCTCAATCCATACGGCTGGGTCTGTTGTCCCGTCGTATTGCTCTATGTTAACGGGTTTAAACCCTTCAGGGAACTGATGCTGCATCACCTCGTCTGTGAAGCACAGTGGGTGGGCAGCACCTCTGACCCGAGCTATGTCATGCCTATGATCGGTGGTAGGTCAGGCCCGGTATGGCTCCCGACCTCTATCATTGCGGTCGAGCCAAGACCGGTGCCCGTCCTGTCTAGCGGGGAGGTACCCTCTAGATCCGTAGATGGATCTTGTGTGGCCTGCTCTGTAATCCAGGTCCTGTCGTAAGTCATACCTGTCCTTAGGCCCTGCTGGCTCTTTTCCTCTCCTGCGGGGTACCGCAGGTCTGTACTCGGCCTCACCGGCCGTTTTATCCCGTCCTCGGGGAGGGCGGTCCGTCCGGTCGTATGGAGTATGCCTGGGGGGCGATGTTTCAAGGGCCTCATCATCGAATTGCGGCAGCAGCCGCCGGCGTGGGTAGCTTTTGGGTTGGTCCGGTAGATCGGTACCGTACCCTTCTTTGGCTGCCAAGACCCTCGTCCATCTATCATTGAGGGTGTCTTGTTCGTCCTTGAGCTGCTGTTCTTTTGCCTTCAGGCTTCGGGCGGTGGCTAAAAGCTGCCGCCTAAACCATTCCTGATCCGCAGGGTTTTCGGGGACGGTGAGGTCTTCGGCTTCCAGGCTTTCTTCCTCCTCGACAGGGGGAAGGTAGTTGTCATCCTCGGAATCATTAGGATCCTCGGTATTGCGCCGATCATCGGGCCTTTCCTGGTCCTCCAGTGGCTGTCCGGGGGCTTCGGGGTCACCGAGGTCTTCCCTTCCCTTGTTTGTCTTAGATCGTTTGCGCTGTTTCCGGCGCCTCACCGGATTTATCGCCATTCTTCTTAGGGGTGCGATCGCCCTTATCGTCGAGGGTGTCTACCATGTAGACGTCGTAGGTGGAGGTGGCAGTCCATCGCCCAGTGTTGACAGGGGCGGGGGCGCCGTCCTCTTCATCCATGTCTTCTGCCTCCTCGGAGGCGTAGTCCAGCATATTGGTTAAGTCTTCGATAGTGGCTACCAAGTGGGTGGTGGGTGGGTCGAAAAATTCCCGGTGACCCGCCTTCAGACCGATTTGAGTATGGGTCGAGGTTGGGTTGTGTGTGATTTTTATTGATAGGATCCGATCCAGCGCCTCGTTGAGCGCCGAGAGCTTGACCGGATCAATCTGCCAAGGACTTTCGGAGTTAACCTCCAAAGTGTCCGTACAAAAAGTGTGTTCGGCAGGGGCCGACCCCTGGCCCTCAGGTACTGTAACCGGATCCGGACTAAGGGCCAGATCGTCGGCAGGGATAGACCCGAGGGCGGAGTCGAGAGGGAGATCCGAAGTTAAGGCTTCGGAGACTTCGGGCTGATCAGATGGAATCGCGAGCCCTGCGAATGAAAGATCGCCCCAGGAGTCTACGGAGAACTCTAGGTTCCCGAATCTGATCTCTTGATCGGAAGCGAGAATCCCGATCTGGCCAGGGTGGCCGGTTGGGTCGTCGTGCAGCACGAAGCTGCCGAAAGCGAGAACCCGTCCGGGGGCGAAGGAGCCCCCGTTACGGACTTCATCGCTAATGATTAAGCGAGTCATCGATTCCTCTTGCGATCCCACAGCGGAACTCTCAATGAAAGCACCAATGTCGGTGTCAAAACCGGCAGATCTCGGGTAGGGGGTCTCGAGCTGTGAGACTAGGATCGATGGGTAACAGGGAACGAAGGAGACGATGTTTACCCAGGTTCAGGCCCTCCTATGGAGGTAAAACCCTACGTCCTGCTTGATTGTATTGATGTGTATGAAGATTACAGAGTCGATCTACCTCGAGATCAAGTAGCCAAAACCCTAGATGAGCTTGTCTGCCCTCTACAATCTAAACCCCCTGGTTTATATAGACACCAGGGGTACCTAGGGTTTACACATGATAAGTCTCCAGCCGGATGTAAAGACGCTGACTTTCTCATCTTGACTTGGAGTGCACGCCGCGTCTTCGGAGGTTTCCTTCTAGAATACGGGGTCGCCGCACACCCCGGCCCTTCCTGTGACAACCAGAGAGCGGCCCACCGAGCCGGCCTACGAGAGATAGGCCAGCGGCCCGAGGACCCCTTAGTCCAGGACTCCCTCAGATGGGTTTCTAGAGTGATAGAAGCTTAAACCCTAGTTTATGCGCTACTTTGTAAGGGGCTGATTTGGATCCAAACGTTTAATGCTATGGTTAGATTTTATCTTAATACTTTTCTCGTAGTTGTGGATGCTTGCGAGGGGGTTAATCATAAGTGGGAGGTTGTTCAAGTAATAACAGCACCCAAGCACCGGTCCACCCACATATCAAATTATCAAAGTAGCGAACACGAATCAAACCAACATGATAAAAGTGACTAGATGAAATTCCCGTGTATCCTCAAGAATACTTTGCCTATTACTAGAGATTGTTCTGGCCTGTCCTTTGCCTCAAAAGGATTGGGCTACCTTGCTGCACCTTATTTACCGTTACCGTTACTTGCTCGTTACCAATTACCTTGCTATCAAATTATCTGTTACCTACAATTTCAGTGCTTGCAGAGATTACCCTGCTGAGAACCGCTTGTCATTTCCTTCTGCTCCTCGTTGGGTTCGACACTCTTACTTATCGAAAGGACTATGATTGATCCCCTATACTTGTGGCTCATCAAGACTCTTTTCTAGCGCCGTTGCCGGGGAGTGATGCGCTCTTGGTAAGTGGAAATCGGTAAGGAAAAACTTATATTACGTGCTGAAATTTATTGCGACTTGCTACTATGGAGAACAATTCTTTGAGGGGTTTGTTCGGGGTATCTTCACCTCGACCGGAACCACAATTAGTTGCCCCTCAACCTACTGCACCTACTGAAAATATTACTTATGAAATTCCTTTGGGTATGGTAGAACAACTGCTTGCTAAACCTTATGCAGGAGATGGAACTGAACATCCTGATATGCATTTACTCTATGTGAACGAAATATGTGGATTATTTAAGCTTGCAGGTTTACCCGGAGATGAAGTTAAGAAGAAGGTTTTCCCTTTATCTTTGGAGGGAAAAGCATTGACATGGTATAGGCTATGTGATGATCTTGGATCGTGGAACTGGAATCGTTTGCAATTGGAATTCCACCAAAAGTTTTATCCCATGCATCTAGTTCATCGTGATCGGAATTATATATATAATTTTTGGCCTCGTGAAGGAGAAAGTATTGCTCTAGCTTGGGGGAGGCTTAAGTCAATGTTATATTCATGCCCCAATCATGACATTCCGAGAGAAGTTATCATTCAGAATTTTTATGCTCGGCTTTCTCATAATGATCAATCCATGCTCGATACTTCTTGTGCTGGTTCTTACATGAAGAAGACTATTGAGTTCAAGTGGGATCTCTTGGAAAGAATTAAACGCAACCCTGAATATTGGGAACTTGACGAAGGTAATGAGTCAGGTATAAAGCTTGAATTTGATTGTGTTAAATCTTTTATGAGTACCGATACTTTTCACAAGTTTAGCACTAAATATGGACTTGACTCTAAGATAGTAGCCTCTTTTTGCGAAGCATTTGCTACTCACGTTGATCTCCCTAAGGAGAAGTGGTTTAAATACCATCCCCTATTAAAGAAGAAATTAAAGAACCGGTCATAGCTAAATAAGAAACTATCATTTACAATGTTGATCCAGTTGTGCCTACCGCTTATATTGAAAAACCACCTTTTCCTGTTAGGATAAAGCAAAATGCTAAGGTATCAACTGTGGTTCGTAAGAGTAATCTGAAAACATCTAAGCCCCCTGAGCAAATAAAAGTAGAACCTAGTGTTGCTATGGTTAAAGATCTCTTGGTAGAAAATATTGATGGGCATGTTATCTACTTCTGTGATGAAGCTGCTAGAATTGCTAAACCCGATGAAAAAGATAGACATAGACCCATAGAGGGCATGCCTGTTGTCTCACTCAAAATAGGAGATCATTGCTATCATGGTTTATGTTATTTGCGTGCTAGTGTGAGTGCTATCCCTTTTACCTTATATCAAGAAATTATGGATGAAATAGCACCTGCTGAAATAGAAGACATTGATGTTACTATTAAACTTGCTAATAGAGACACCATCACACCACTTGGGATTGTTAGAGATGTTGAAGTCTTGTGTGGGAAAGTGAAATACCCTACTGATTTTCTAGTCCTTGGTTCCCCACAAGATGACATTTGTCCCATTATCTTTGGTAGACCTTTCTTGAGTACCGTCAATGCTAAGATAGATTGTGAAAAACAAACTGTCGGTGTCAGTTTTGGTAATGTGTCTCATGAGTTTAATTTTTCCAAGTTTAGTAGACAACCTCGTGATAAAGCGTTATCTAGTAAGGATGAAATAATTGGTATTGCTTCTATTGTTGTGCCTCCCACTGATCCACAAGAACAATACTTGCTTGACCATGAAAATGATATGCACTTGCATGAAAGAAATGAAATCGATCAAATTTTCTTTGAACAACAACCTCTCCTGAAACACAATTTGCCTATTGAAACTCTTGGAGGTCCTCCTCCACCTAAAGGTGATCCTCTGTTTGAATTGAAACAATTGTCTGACACTTTGAAGTATGCTTATCTTGATGAGAAAAAGATATATCCTGTTATTATTAGTGCTTGTTGGAAATATGCCCTAGAGGCAATAATAAAAGTAGTTATTATTATATTTCCTTGTTCATGATAATCGTTTATTATCCATGATATAATTGTATTGATTGGAAACACTGATACATGTGTGGATACATAGACAACACTGTGTCCCTAGTATGCCTCTAGTAGACTAGCTTGTTGATCAAAGATGGTCAAGGTTTCCTAGCCATAGACATGAGATGTCATTTGATAACAGGATCACATCATTAGGAGAATGATGTGATGGACAAGACCCAAACTATGAACGTAGCATATGATCATGTCAGTTTATTGCTATTGTTTTCTGCATGTCAAGTATCTGTTCCTATAACCATGAGATCATGCAACTCACTGACACCGGAGGAATACCTTGTGTGTATCAAATGTCACAACGTAACTGGGTGACTATAAAGATACTCTACAGGTATCTCCAAAGGTGTCTGTTGAGCTGGCATGGATCGAGACTGGTATTTGTTACTCCGTATGACGGAGAGGTATCTCAGGGCCCACTCGGTAATACAACATCACAATAAGCCTTGCAAGCAATGTGACTAAAGTGTTAGCCACGGGATCTTGTATTACGGAACGAGTAAAGAGACTTTCTGGTAACGAGATTGAATTAGGTATAGAGATACCGACGATCGAATCTCGGGCAAGTAACATACCGAAGAACAAAGAGAAGAGCGTACGGGATTAACTGAATCCTTGACATAGAGGTTCAACCAATAAAGATCTTCGTAGAATATGTAGGAACCAATATGGGCATCCAGGTCCCGCTATTGGTTATTGACCGTAGAGGTGTCTCGGTCATGTCTACATAGTTCTCGAACCCGCAGGGTCTGCACACTTAACGTTCGGTGACGTTTCGGTAGTATTGAGTTATGTATGGTGGTGACCGAAGGTTGTTCGGAGTCCCGGATGAGATCCCGAACGTCACGAGGACCTCCGGAATGGTCCGGAGGTAAATATTGATATATAGGAAGTCCCGTTTTGGTCACCGAAAAAGTTTCGGGTATTTCCGGTAGTGTACCGGAAGTGCCAGAGGGCCATCAGGAGGGGCCACCCACGCCGGGAGGCCACATGGGCCTGACGGGGGGTGCACCAGCCCTTAGTGGGCTGGGAAAACCAGCCCCACAAGGCCCATGCGGCTAGGAAAGGTGGGAAAGGAAAAAAACCCAAGTGGAGAAGGTTTCCAAGTAGGAAGAAGGAATCCTACTAGGAGTAGGATTGGTGGGAGGCTCCACCTCCACCTCCTTCGGCCGAACCCCTAGGGGAAACCCTAGGGAGGCTGCCTCCTCCCCTCCCTCCTATATATACTAGAGGAATAGAGGCCCCAAAGACACAAGTCCACGTGCTAGTTCTCTATTCCCTAGTTCCTCCACCAAATAGATTCCGACGGTGCTTAGGCGAAGCCCTGCCGGAATAGTTCCACCACCACCATCGCCGCACCGTCGCGCAGCCGGAGAACTCATCTACCTCTCTGCTCCCTCTTGCTGGATCAAGAAGGCGGAGATCGTCATCGAGCTGTACGTGTGCTGAACGCGGAGGTGCCGTCCGTTCGGCGCTAGATCGGGACGGATCGTGGGACGACTGCGATTTGGATCGCGAAGACGTTCGACTACATCAACCATGTTTCTTAACGCTTCCCGCTTAGCGATCTACAAGGGTATGTAGATCCACTCTCCCTCTCGTAGATGCTCGTCACCATGGATAGATCTTGCGTGTGCGTAGGAAAATTTTTGTTTCCCATGCAACGTTCCCCAACAGTGCTAACCTTTCAGAACATGAAGAAGAAAGATTATTAAAAGTTCTAAGAAAGCACCGGGCTGCTATTGGATATACTTTGGATGATCTTATGGGCATTAGTCCCACTCTATGTCAGCACAAGATTAATATGGAACCTGATGCTAAACCCGTTGTTGATCACCAACGGCGATTGAATCCTAAGATGAAGGAAGTGGTAAGAACTGAAATATTAAAACTTCTGGAAGCAGGTATAATCTATCCTATTGCTGATAGTAGATGTGTAAGTCCCGTTCATTGTGTCCCTAAGAAAGGAGGTATTACCGTTGTTCCTAATGATAAGAATGAACTCATTCCACAAAGAATTGTTACTGGCTATAGAATGGTAATTGATTTTAGAAAATTAAATAAAGCTACTCGGAAGGATCATTATCCTCTACCTTTCATTGATCAAATGCTAGAAAGATTATCTAAGCACACACACTTTAGCTTCCTAGATGGATATTCTGGTTTCTCTCAAATACCTGTGTCACAATCCGATCAAGAGAAAACCACCTTTACTTGCCCTTTTGGAACCTATGCTTATAGATGTATGCCTTTTGGTTTATGCAATGCACCTACTACCTTTCAAAGATGTATCTCTGCTATATTCTCTGATTTTTGTGAAAAGATTGTGGAGGTTTTCATGGATGATTTTTCCATTTACGGAACTTCTTTTGATGATTGCTTAAGCAACCTTGATCGAGTTTTGTAGAGATGTGAACAAACTAATCTTGTCTTGAATTGGGAGAAGTGCCACTTCATGGTTAATGAAGGCATTGTCTTGGGGCATAAAATATCCGAACGAGGTATTGAGGTGGATAAAGCTAAAGTTGATGCGATTGAGAAAATGTCGTGTCCTAAAGATATTAAAGGCCTCTTACTAATATTTTGCAAAAGGATATTCCTTTTGTTTTTGATGATGATTGTGTGGAAGCCTCTGAAACACTCAAGAAAGCCTTAACCTCTGCACCTATCGTTCAACCACCTGATTGGAACTTACCTTTTGAAATTATGTGTGATGCTAGTGATTATGTTGTTGGTGCTGTTCTAGGACAAAGAGTGGATAAGAAATTGAATGTTATCCATTATGCTAGTAAAACTCTAGACAGTGCCCAACGAAATTATGCTACTACTGAAAAGGAATTTTTAGCGGTCGTGTTTGCTTGTGATAAATTTAGATCCTATATTGTCGACTCAAAAGTAATTGTTCACTCCGATCATGCCGCTATAAAATATCTTATGGAAAAGAAAGATGCTAAACCTAGACTCATAAGGTGGGTTCTCTTGCTCCAAGAATTTGACTTGCATATTGTTGATAGGAAGGGAGCTGAGAACCCCGTAGCTGATAACTTGTCTAGGTTAGAAAATATTCTTGATGACCCACTACCTATTGATGATAGTTTTCCTGACGAACAGTTAGCTGCAATAAATGTTTCTCAAAACACTCCTTGGTATGTGTGGGGACCCTGACTCATAAGTCGTCATCACCGAATGCACGTGTACAGTGATCCCAGATATCAATGCTCACTGAACACACAGAAGCTGAATAACAAGAGTCTTACATCCATACTTAACGTCTTACACAAATAAAGACCATGAAGGTCGAGTCTTACATAGATAGGGCCACGAGGGCCAAACAACAAACATAACTAGCAGCGGAAATCTTGATCGAAAGCGTAGACCCATGCCATCTGCCTTAACCCTACAGGCGTTCTAACTAGGAAGCGTCCTGGTTCGCATGTTCGTCACCATCGAACTCTTCACCATATTCCTGCTCTTCCATGCCTGGCCAATTAAATAACCAGTGGCAAGCTAATGATTACTTTGAATGTACTTGATACGTCTCCAGCGTATCTATAATTTTTGATTGTTCCATGCTATTATATTATCTGTTTTGGATGCTTTATATGCATTAATATGCTATTTTATATTATTTTTGGGACTAACCTATTAACCTAGAGCCCAGTGCCAGTTTCTGTTTTTTCCTTGTTTTTGAGTATTGCAGATAAGGAATATTAAACGGAATCCAAACGGAATAAAATCTTCGATATGATTTTTCTTGGACCAGAAGAAACCTGCCAGACTTGGAGAGGGGGGCAGGAGACCTGTCGGGAGACAACAAGCCTGCAGGGCGCGCCCTAGGGGGGGGGGGGCGCCCTCCTGGCTTGTGGCCCCCCTGCAGGCCTCCTAACCCTAATCTTCGTCCTATAAATTCCCAAATATTCCCCCAACACCAAAAAGAGCCACGAAAATACTTTTCCGCCGCCAGAAGCCTCTGTTCCCGTGAGATCCCATCTTGGAGCCTTTTCCGGTAATCTGTCGGAGGGGGATTCGGTCACGGAGGGCATCTACATCAACTCCATTGCCCCTCCGATGATGCGTGAGTAGTTCACCTCAGACCTTCGGGTCCATAGCTAGTAGCTAGATGGCTTCTTCTCTCTCTATGCTCTTTAATACCATGTTCTTCATGATCTTCATGGAGATCTATCCGATGTAATACTCTTTTGTGGTGTGTTTGTCGAGATCCGATGAATTGTGGGTTTATGATCAGATTATCTATGAATAATATTGGAATCTTCTCTGAATTCTTATATGCATGATTTCATATCTTTGCAAGTCTCTTCGAGTTATTGTTTGGTTTGGCCAACTAGATTGGTAATTCTTGCAATGGGAGAAGTGCTTAGTTTTGGGTTCAATCTTGCGGTGTCCTCACCCAGTGACAAAGTAGGGGTAGCGAGGCATGTATTTGTATTGCTGCCATCAAGGGTATAAAGATGGGGTTTTCATCATATTGCTTGAGTTTGTCCCTCTACATCATGTCATCTTACTTAATGCGTTACTCTGTTCTTCATGAACTTAATACTCTAGATGCAGGCAGGAGTCGGTCGATGTGTGGAGTAATAGTAGTAGATGCAGAATCGTTTCGGTCTACTTGACACGGACGTGATGCTTATATGCATAGTCATTGCCTTGGATATCGTCATAACTATGCGCTTTTCTATCAATTGCTCGACGGTAATTTGTTCACCCACCGTATTATTTTCCTTCAAGAGAGAAGCCTCTAGTGAAACCTATGGCCCCCGGGTCTATTTTCCATATTATATTTTCAGATCTATAAACCAAAAATACTTTGCTGCAATCTTTTTACTTTTGTTTTACTTTTCGTTTTAGTAATCTTTCATATCTATCTCTATCAGATCCCATCCTTGCAAGTAACCGTGAAGGGATTGACAACCCCTTTATAGCGTTGGGTGCAAGTGTTTGATTGTTTGTGTAGGTGCAAAGATTGGGGCCTTGCTTGTACCTCCTACTGGATTGATACCTTGGTTCTCAACAACTGAGGGAAATACTTATCTACTTTGCCGCATCACCCTTTCCTCTTCAAGGGAAAACCAACACAAGCTCAAAAAGTAGCAAGAAGGATTTCTGGCGCCGTTGCCGGGGAGGTCTACATCAAGCCTACCAAGTACCCATCACAAACTCATCTCTTGCATTTACATTATTTGCCATTAGCCTCTTGTTTTCCTCTCCCCCACTTCTAAATCGATTTTCAAAAAAAACAAAAAAGATTTGCCTTTTTATTCGCCCTTTTTCCGTTCTTCTTTTCGTTTGCTTTTGTTTGCTTGTGTGCTAGATTGCTTGCTTTGTCATAATGACTCAAGAGAATACCAAGTTGTGTGACTTCTCTAATACTAATAATAATGATTTTATTAGTACTCCGATTGCTCCCCCCACTAGTGCGGAATCTTATGAAATTAATGCCGCTTTGCTTAATCTTGTTTTGAAAGAACAATTTTCCGGCCTTCCTAGTGAAGATGCCGCATCCCATCTAAATACTTTCGTTGAGCTGTGTGATATGCAAAATAAGAAAGATGTGGATAATTATATTGTTAAATTGAAGCTATTTCCATTCTCACTACGAGATCGTGCTAAAACTTGGTTTTCATCTTTGCCTAAAAATAGTATTGATTCATGGAATAAGTGTAAAGATGCTTTTATTTCCAAGTACTTTCCGCTCGCTAAGATCATCTCCCTTAGGAACGATATAATGAATTTTAAGCAACTTGATCATGAGCATGTTGCACAATCTTGGGAGAGGATGAAACTAATGATTAGAAATTGCCCCGCACATGGTTTGAGTTTATGGATGATTATACAAATTTTTTATGCGGGATTGAATTTTGCTTCTAGAAATCTTTTAGATTCCGCCGCGGGTGGTACTTTTATGGAAATCACATTAGGAGAAGCTACTAAACTCCTAGATAATATTATGGCAAATTACTCTCAATGGCATACCGAAAGATCTCCTACTAGTAAAAAAGTGCATGCTATTGAAGAAATAAATACTTTGAGTGAAAAGATGGATGAATTAATGAAATTGTTTGCTAGTAAGAGTGCTCCTATTGATCCTAATTATATGCCTTTGTCTTATTTGATTGGAAATAATAATAAATCTATGGATATGAATTTTGTTGGTAGGAACAATTTTGGTAATAACGCGTATAGAGGTAATTTCAACCCTAGGCCGTTTCCTAGTAATTCCTCTAATAATTATGGTAATTCCTACAACAATCCTTATGGAAATTACAATAATATGCCCTCTGATCTTGAGAATAATATTAAAGAATTTATTAGTTCGCAAAAGGTTTTCAATGCTTCTATTGAAGAAAAATTGCTCAAGATTAATGATTTGGCTAGGAACGTTGATAGAATTTCGCTTGAGATTGATTCTTTGAAAATTAGATCTACTCCACCCAAGTGTGATATTAATGAGTTATTAAAAGCTATGAGAACTTCTATTGATGTGTGTAAGGAAAGAACCGCTAGAATGCGTGCTAAGCGTGAATGGCTTGAAAAGTTTGTTCTTGTGATAATAATGATGAAGATCTTAAAGTGATTGATGTGACTCCTATTGAATATTTGTTTTCTAATACAAATATTGATAAAGATGGGACTGGAGATAATTCAACTTTAGTTAAAAGTTGTCCCGATGATTCGGAGTTTATAGATCTTAATGCTAAAATTGATAAAAGTGGGGTTGAAGAGGTCAAAACTTTAAATAGCAATGAACCCACTCTTTTGGATTTCAAGGACTTTAATTATGATAGTTGTTCTTTGATTGATTGTATTTCCTTGTTGCAATGCATGTTGAATTCTCCGCATGCTTATAATCAAAATAAAGCTTTTACTAAACATATCGTTGATGCTATGATGAAATCTTTTGAAGAAAAACTTGAGTTGGAAGTTTCTATACCTAGAAAGCTTTATGATGAGTGGGAACCTACTATTAATATTAAAATTAAGGATTATGAGTGCCATGCTTTGTGTGATTTGGGTGCTAGCGTTTCCACGATTCCGAAAACTTTATGTGATGTGCTAGGTTTCCATGAACTTGATGATTGCTCTTTAAATTTGCATCTAGCGGATTCCACTATTAAGAAACCTATGGGAAGGATTAATGATGTTATTATTGTTGCAAATAGGAATTATGTGCCCGTAGATTTCATTGTTCTTGATATAGATTGCAATCCTACATGTCATATTATTCTTGGTAGACCTTTCCTTAGAACGATTGGTGCAATTATTGACATGAAAGAAGGAAACATTAGATTCCAATTTCTGTTAAGGAAAGGCATGGAACACTTTCCTAGAAAGAGAATCAAATTACCTTATGAATCTATTATGATAGCTACTTATGGATTGCATACCAAAGATGACAATACCTAGATCTATTGCGTTATGCCTAGCTAGGGGCGTTAAACAATAGCGCTTGTTGGGAGGCAACCCAATTTTATTTTCTGTTTTTTGTTTGTTTTTGTTTCTGTTTTTGAGTGCTTTACACATTATTACCTCTGTGTTAATTGTGTTTTATTGTTTTAATTAGTGTTTGAGCCAAGTAAGACCTTTGGGATGGTCTACGGTGATTGTTGATTTGATTTTGCTGAAAAACAGAAACTTTTGAGCTCAGTCCAGGAATTTTATAAATTCACCAGAGCGTCGAATGAGTCTGAAATTTTTACACAAGATTTATATACAAATTTAAAATATTGTCCTAATTTTTCATAATTTTTGGACTTACATAAGTATTCAAAGTTTACATATTGCTACAGACTGTTCTGTTTTTGACAGATTCTGTTTTCTTTGTGTTGTTTGCTTATTTTGATGTATCTATGGGTTGTATCGGGGGGTATGAACCATGGAGAAGTTGGAATATAGTATATATTACACCAATATAAATAAATAATGAGTTCACAACAGTACGTAAAGTGATGATTTATTTTTCTTATACTAACGGATCTCACGAGTTTTCTGTTGAGTTTTGTGTTGTGAAGTTTTCAAGTTTTGGGTAAAGATTTGATGGACTATGGAATAAGGAGTGGCAAGAGCCTAAGCTTGGGGATGCCAAAGGCACCCCAAGCCATATTCAAGGATACCAAAGAGCCTAAGCTTGGGGATGCCCCGGAAGGCATCACCTCTTTCGTCTTCAATCCATCGGTAAATTTACTTGAGGCTATATTTTTATTCACCACATGATATGTGTTTTGCTTGGAGCGTCTTGTATGATATGAGTCTTTGCTTTTTATTTTGCCACAATCATCCTTGCTGCACACATATTTTGAGAGGGACACGCATTAATCGTGAATTTATTAGAATACTCTATGTGCTTCACTTATATCTTTTGAGCTAGGCAATGTTGCTCTAGTGATTCACTTATATCTTTTTAGAGAACGGTGGTGTTTTTTATTTTATAGAAATAATTGAACTCTCGTACCTCACTTATATTATTTTGAGAGTCTTTAAACAGCATGGTAATTGGTTTAGGTTATGAATTTAGTCCTAATATAATGGGCATCCAAGAGGGATATAATAAAAACTTTCATATAAAGTGCATTGAATACTATGAGAAGTTTGATTCCTTGCATATAGTTTTGAGATATAAAGATGGTGATATTAGAGTCATACTAGTAAGTAATTGTGGATTGGTAGAAATACTTGTGTTAAGGTTTGTGATTCCCGTAGCATGGACGTATGGTGAACCGTTATGTAACGAAGTCGGAGCATGATTTGTTTAATGCTTGTCATCCTTTGTGTGAGGGTCGGGAGCGCGCGATGGTTAACTCCTACCAACCTCTCCCCTAGGAGAATGCGTCTAATACTTTGCTTCGATAACTAATAGACTTTTGCAATAAGTATGTGAGTTCTTTATGACTAATGTGAGTCCATGGATTATACGCACTCTCACCCTTTCACCATTGCTAGCCTCTCTAGTACCGCGCAACTTTCGCCGGTGCATTAACCCCACCTTCCTCAAAACAGCCACCATATACCTTCCTCAAAACAGCCACCATACCTACCTATTATGGCATTTCCATAGCCATTCCGAGATATATTGCCATGCAACTTCCACTGTTCCGTTTATTATGACATACACCATCATTTTCATATTGCTTTGCATGATTGTAAGATAGCTAGCATGATGTTTTCATGGCTTGTCCATTTTTTTATGTCATTTGCTGTGCTAGATCGTTGCACATCCCGGTACACCACCGGAAGCATTCATATAGAGTCATATTTTGTTCTAGGTATCGAGTTGTAATTCTTGAGTTGTAAGTAAATAAAAGTGTGATGATTATCATTAGAGCATTGTCCCATGAGAGAAAAGGATGATGGAAGCTATGATTCCCTCACAAGTTGGGATGAGTCTCCGGACTTTACAAATAATAAAAGAGGCCAATGAAGCCCAAATAAAAAAAAGAGGCCAAAGATGCCCACCAAAAAAATGAGAGAAAAGAGAGAAGGGACAATGCTACTATCCTTTTTCCACACTTGTGCTTCAAAGTAGCACCATGATCTTCATGATAGAGAGTCTCCTATATTGTCACTTTCATATACTAGTGGGAATTTTTCATTATATAACTTGGCTTGTATATTCCAATGATGGGCTTCCTCAAATTGCCCTAGGTCTTCGTGAGCAAGCGAGTTGGATGCACACCCACTTAGTTTCTTTTGAGATTTCACACACTTATAGCTCTAGTGCATCCGTTGCATGGCAATCCCTACTCACTCACATTGATATCTATTGATGGGCATCTCCATAGCCGTTGATACGCCTAGTTGATGTGAGACTATCTTCTCCTTTTCCTCACAACCTCCACCATATTCTATTCCACATATAGTGCTATATCCATGGCTCACGCTCATGTATTGCGTGAAAGTTGAAAAGGTTTGAGAACATAAAAGGTGTGAAACAATTGCTTGACTTGTCATCGGGGTTGTGCATGATTTAAATACTTTGTGTGGGGAAGATAGAGCATAGCCAGACCATATGATTTTGTAGGGATAACTTTCTTTGGCCATGTTATTTTGAAAGGACATAATTAATTTGTTAGTACGCTTGAAGTATTGTTGTTTTTATGTCAATATTAAGCTTTTGTTTTGAATCTTACGGATCTGAACATTCATGCCACAATAAAGAATATTACATGGATAAATATGTTAGGTAGCATTCCACATCAAAAATTCTGTTTTTATCATTTACCTACTCGAGGACGAGCAGGAATTAAGCTTGGGGGTGCTTGATACGTCTCCAATGTATCTATAATTTTTTATTGTTCCATGCTATTATATTATCTGTTTTGGATGTTTTATATGCATTAATATGCTATTTTATATTATTTTTGGGACTAACCTATTAACCTAGAGCCCAGTGCCAGTTTATGTTTTTTCCTTGTTTTTGAGTATTGCAGATAAGGAATATTAAACGGAGTCCAAACGGAAAAAAATCTTTGATATAATTTTTCTTGGACCAGAAGAAACCTGCCAGACTTGGAGAGGGGGGAAGGAGACCTGCCGGGAGACGACAAGCCTGCAGGGCGCGCCCTCCTGGCTTGTGGCCCCCCTGCAGGCCTCCTAACCCTAATCTTCGTCCTATAAATTCCGAAATATTCCCCCAACACCAAAAAGAGCCACGAAAATACTTTTCTGCCACCGGAAGCCTCTGTTCCCGTGAGATCCCATCTTGGAGCATTTTCCGGTAATCTGCTGGAGGGGGATTCGATCACGGAGGGCATCTACATCAACTCCATTGCCCCTCCAATGATGCGTGAGTAGTTCACCTCAAACCTTCAGGTCCATAGCTAGTAGCTAGATGGCTTCTTCTCTCTCTATGCTCTTCAATACCATGGTCTTCATGATCTTCATGGAGATCTATCCGATATAATACACTTTTGCGGTGTGTTTGTCGAGATCCGATGAATTGTGGGTTTATGATCAGATTATCTATGAATATTATTTGAATCTTCTCTGAATTCTTATATGCATGATTTCATATCTTTGCAAGTCTCTTCGAGTTATTGGTTTGGTTTGGCCAACTAGATTGGTAATTCTTGTAATGGGAGAAGTGCTTGGTTTTGGGTTCAATCTTGCGGTGTCCTCACCCAGTGACAAAGTAGGGGTAGCGAGGCACGTATTTGTATTGTTGCCATCAAGGGTAAAAAGATGGGGTTTTCATCATATTGCTTGAGTTTATCCCTCTACATCATGTCATCTTACTTAATGCGTTACTCTGTTCTTCATGAACTTAATACTCTAGATGCAGGCAGGAGTCGGTCGATGTGTGGAGTAATAGTAGTAGATGTAGAATCGTTTCGGTCTACTTGACACGGACGTGATGCTTATATGCATAATCATTGCCTTGGATATCGTCATAACTATGCGCTTTTCTATCAATTGCTCGACAGTAATTTGTTCACCCACCGTATTATTTTCCTTCAAGAGAGAAGCCTCTAGTGAAACCTATGGCCCCCGGGTCTATTTTCCATATTATATTTTCAGATCTATAAACCAAAAATACCAAAAATACTTTGCTACAATCTTTTTAATTTTGTTTTACTTTTCGTTTTATTAATCTTTCATATCTATCTCTATCAGATCTCATCCTTGCAAGTAACCGTGAAGGGATTGACAACCCCTTTATAGTGTTGGGTGCAAGTGTTTGATTGTTTGTGTAGGTGCAAAGATTGGGGCCTTGCTTGTATCTCCTACTGGATTGATACCTTGGTTCTCAACAACTGAGGGAAATACTTATCTACTTTGCTGCATCACCCTTTCCTCTTCAAGGGAAAACCAACGCAGGCTCAAGAAGTAGCAGTACTCGCAAGCAACCCATGTTTGGAACAAGGCAATAACAATGCATGATATAGCACTAAGTAGGTAAGTTTTGCGGAAAGCTAATTTTGAGTGTAATGACATGATCAAAATAACTAGTAGTAGCATGCATCATGAGGGTACAAGTATCCGTACGAACAGGTTACAGATATCAATATAATCAAGGTCTGAACATCTCATGTTCAATCATCATGTCAAGTCATCCGACTTGTCTCGAGTATTCCATCTTTGTGTCACCCACACACACGCACACCAAGTTTATGAAAACACTGGACGTAGTTTAAGCAGCACCACCCAACTGTCCTTGACCGTGCACACGGCTATTCGAATAGTTTTACACTCTGCAGAGGTTGCACACTTTACCCACAAGACTCGGGAAACTTCCGTGTCAAGCCACGACTCGCGGTATTGTCCATACCCGAGGTAAGTACCCAAACATTACTTTTCCCCTGACGACACTAAACAAAGAGTCCACTCGTTGGTCTGTATCTTCATGATGTACAAAACACGAGCATCGCTCCTCATAGTACCATCCATGAAGGAACACAACGGTGTGCCCGGTGCCTGTAAAGACAGCGCATGGTCGCCCTACCAGGCACGACCCCGTATCGAGAGAGTAACTCATACTCTCCCGCCACTAGTAATGCGGGCTCTATGCTAGTACCCACAAAGGTAATCAACAAAGCCCCATCCCATAAGGGGTATCGTGGTTGTGCATGTAAGGTTGGGACGGTCGACAAATCTTAAATCTAATCCGTTTTCGAAAACACACACACACAACTTGCTCCGGTACACCACTTCTTTATCAAGTGGTTACCTAGCTCACAACATCTCCCTCGGGCATTAGTGGCACCCGACGGGGTTTTCGAAAAGTCTTTGAAAATACTTTGTCTCCAACTCCATGCATATCCCCATCCCACTTTGTGCAGCAACTACTTAGCAACCTAACTACTCCCACCCGCACAACCCTCATAAGGAGGTAGGGTCATGCACGATGCAAGTATCAACAAGAAAGTATCGGAGGCATCCCACCGAAGTGGTCACCACATCAACATGATCAACATCACGAAATAGAGTGCTATATGCCATGCAATAAAAGGGTTTCATAGTCATGGTCAAAGAGTTGCTTGCCCGGCTCAACAAAGTCTTCGGAGTCTTCAAAGTCTTCGGGTCCAACTCCTCCATCAACAACGCAATCTGTCGTCGCCATAATAACGGCAAAAATAAGAATCACAACAAAAACAGAGCACAAACTCCACTTCTAAAATGTTACCCTACTCTGAAAAATACCACACACAAAACTAAAAATATTTGTCTAAGGTTTTGTAGTGAAAAATATTTTGAAAACAATTTCTAACAGAGGCTAAAAATACGTAAAAAGGGGTTTTAAAATAAAACAGTACATAAAATGTTTTCAAGAATTTTCAAATTTGACATCAATAAATACTACATATTATTCTAACATTTGTGGTGGATGAATTTTTGGATTTGGAGAAATATTTTGAATTGAGGAATTTTTGGAAAACCTACTGAAAAAGAAAAAGGGAAACTGCACTATTCATCTGGTCCAAAACAGGGAGAGACCCGAGCCGGCCCAGGGGATTTGGCCCTGGGCGAAGCGGTACGCGCGCGGCGGGTTTTATTTAAACCTGCCCACAAGCCCTGCCTGGCAGCGAGAGAGGGGAGGGTTAGGGTATGACAAGTGGGCTCCACTTGTCATCCCTCACCTCGGGTCAGGGAGGCGGGGTGCTCACCGGCGGCGATCCAGGCCACGGTGAGGCGTTCCAAGGGCACGGGTCCACTCAGGATTGAGCCGCCGTTCGAGTGGTGGTCGAAGGGGTCGCCGGAGGAGTCGGACTTGCCGGCGACAAAGGAGAGCGGTGGAGGAGGCCTCGGGCGAGCTCGAACCCGACGATTCTCTCTGCAATGAGCGCGGAAGATGGAGGAGATCGAGTCAGGAAGGCGAGGGGAGAACGATGGAAGGGAAATGGGCACCGGAGAGGCCTCCTACCTCGAGATCGCCGGACAGCCGAGGCGGCGGAGCTCCGGTTCGATTCGAGCTCTGGGAGCTCGGGGGATGCTTGGGTGGTGTAGGGGTGCGATTGGGCAGGTTTGAGAGCGAGAGGAGGGCAGAGGGCGAGCTCGGGGGCTTTAAATAGCCGGGGGTGCGGTGCACCGTGGGCGGAGCTCACCAGTTCCCACGGAATCGGCTCTCGTGGCCACGGGAGGGAGCAGAGGCTGGTCTGCAGCGTTGCTGGGGATCGTCCACGACCAGGAGGAGCCAGAGAGGAAGCGAGGGTGAGAGTGCATGCAAGGCCCATGGTTGGCCGAGAGGGGCGGCCACGGCGCGCGTGCGGGAGGTCACCGGAGAGAGAAAAGATAGGGGGCCGACCACTTGGAGCTTTGCGGACGTCAAGGGGGACACGGGGGACAAGGTCCCGCCTCCCAAGGTTGTCGGGGCTTGGGATGGGCGCCGGCTACAGTGCTCGGGTGCACTGTAGCACGCTCCAGAGCGCTCTTTTGGCATGCCATGGCATGCCTGTGGCGCTTTGGGCGTGGCCACTTATGTCCAGGGCATCTAGGGAAGTCTAAACAAATGGAATATAGCATTGGATGCTCTGGGAGGTTGATAGAATAAGAGAAGAGGGGAGAGGGCGGAAGATTCCTGCTGTCCCGAGGGTAGAAATGGGGTTTTACCCTACCCTATGATTAAGCAGGGGCCTAGGATTTTTACTGGGGTAGAGGTGACACACTAGTGACTGTGGTAAAAAATTGAACTCAAGGAGAATAGTGGAAGGGGGTCAAACATGGCTTTTATAAATCTGCCAGAAGGTGTTTGATTCAAGTTTGGGTAAGTAAATGGAGTTTTGCTTTCCATGAGATTTAACAGGATGAAAATGTAGGTAAAATTAGAGTGGATCACCAAGTTTGAGGTGGTTTGAAGAGAGTTGATAGTACAAACTTGAAAAACCCTAGAATTTGGCAGAATCAGATTTCTGTAGATCAAAGCATGCATTTCACTTCCGCCAAATCCACCACTCGGTGTGGTATCATTATTTGGGGTTTAGAACCTGCCCACAAAGTTTGGGGTCAATAGGACAAACTTCACAATGTAAAGTTGTTCAAACTTGATTCTGGACAGGAATGGTTTTGGAATATTTTGGTGGATCAAAACAATTGGGATTGATATGAAACTTTGCAAGATCATCACATTTATCATGTGTGACTTGCTAGAATTTTCCTAGATTTTATTGAGAATATTTTCAATAGAAATATTTCAAAAGCTTGATTTAGACAGAAAGGGTTTTGGAGGGTTTTGCCCATTATGTTGAACATGACCATGTGTTGAAACTCATATATATGGAAAATATATGTCCACTGAGTTTTCCTAAATTTTCTCAAATATTTTTAAAGCATTTGAATAATTTTTCCCTATGAAAAAACATTTCTGGCCTGAAGAAAAAGCCTTTAAATAAAATAGTAAAATAATATTTAAAAATAATATTTGGTGGTTTTGGGAACTCTTATATATAGTAGGTTCCAAATAGAGTCTTTGGGGAAAAGGTATCCACCCAATTTGAGGACTTGTAGTACAAACCTCAATTCAGGGGGTTTTGAAAACCTAATTTGAATAAATCCTTTTTGGCCAAAATAATATTTGATAAAAAATAGTTTTAGGTACTATACACATGGTATGATCATTGGGCAAGAAGTTTGGATCAAGGAAGATGGGGTTGGAGAGAAGAAGAACCTATGAGTGCCATAACACAATAAACCAAACAAACGAGTATTAAACAAATCAATCAAGCATATGCACTCAAAAAGTTATAAATGGTTCTAATTTGTGTAAATCCATAGCATAGCAAAGTGATACAAACACAGGGTGTGACAGACCTACCCCCCTTACAAGAATCTCGTCCCCGAGATTTCTAGGCTAAGCGCTAAAATGATAAGGGAACTCGGATCTAAGGTAGTCTTCACGCTCCCAGGTTGCTTCTGCTTCAGTGTGGTTGCTCCATTGGACCTTGAAGTACTTGATGGTGCGGCTTCAGGTGCAACGCTTTACTTCATCCAAAATGCGAATTGGCCTCTCACAATAAGTGAGGTCTGGCTGAAGGTCGATGGCTTGATGGTCGATGTCCTTGTAGAGGTCGGGGTGGTCGGGGAGTTGAAGACACTTCCGGAGTTGTGATACGTGAAAAACATTGTGCACATCTGATAACTCGGAAGGTAGCTCTAGCTGATAGGAAAATTCTCCTCGTCTTGCGGTGATCTTAAAGGGGCCGATGTATCTTGGTGCAAGCTTTCCTTTGACGTGGAAACGCTTGGTCCCTTTAAGAGGTGTGACTCGGAGATAGACATGATCTCCGTTGTTGAAGCTCACTTCACGGCGGTTAGAGTCGGCGTAGCTCTTTTGTCTTGTCTTGGCGGTCTCGAGGCGTTCTCGGATGAGTTGGACTTGCTCTTCTGCTTCGCGGAGGATGTCTGGCCCAAAGACTAATCCTTCTCCGGTCTCCGACCAGTTGAGGGGAGTACGGGACTTGCGTCCATATAACACCTCAAATGGTGCCATATGAAGACTCGACTGATAGCTGTTGTTGTAGGAGAACTCGGCAAACGGTAGGCAATCTTCCCACTTGGCTCCATACGCTAAAACACAAGCACGAAGCATGTCTTCGAGTATCTAATTTACTCGATCCGTTTGTCCTCCGGTCTGTGGGTGAAAAGCAGTGCTGAAGGAAAGCTTGGTTCCCATTGCTTCTTGAAACTTCTTCCAGAATCTTGAGGTAAACTAGGTACCTCAGTCTGACACAATCTCCTTCGGAACTCTGTGAAGACTCATGATGAGGTTGATGTAAAGGTTCGCCAGCTGGCTCCCATCATAGGTGGTCTTGAAGGGAATGAAATGGGTACCTTAGTCAGGTGGTCGACAATGACCCAAATGGAATCATGTCCTTTGCTTGACTTAGGCAAGCCGGTGATGAAGTCCATCCCGACTTTGTCCCACTTCCATTCATGCACTTTGAGAGGCTGTAATAGTCCAGCGGGTCGCTGATGCTCAGCCTTGACTCTCTGGCATATGTCACACTTAGCAACAAAGGTGCCTATCTCCCGTTTCATGCCATGCCACCAGAATCTTGCTTTGAGGTCTTGGTACATCTTGGTTCCTCCAGGGTGGATGGAATACGGAGTGTCGTGAGCTTCCTGCAAGATCAAGTTCTTGAGCTCTACCTTGTTGGGTACGCAAATGCACTTCCCGAACCATACAACTCCTTGCTCATCCACTGAGAATCCTGTGGCCTTGCCCGCCTTGATCTTCCTCTTGATGCCTTCGATGCTCTCGTGTCCCTTCTGAGCTTCCTTAATATCATCCATCAAGGTAGCCTTTGCTTCGAGGTTGGCTAGGAATCCAGGTGCAACTAGTTCCAAGCCGAAACTTTCAAGCTCTTCATACAAGGAGGGTAGCCTTTCCTTAATCATGGCGTTCAAGGAACAAGCCTTCCAGCTTAAGGCGTCTACTACCACGTTAGCCTTTTCAGGGTGGTATTGAACACTGAGGTCATAATCCTTGATCAACTCCAACCATCTTCGCTGCCCCATGTTCAATTCTTTTTGAGTGAAAATATACTTCAAACTATTGTGGTCTGTGTATGTCTCCCATCGCTTCCCCAGAAGGTAATGTCGCCATGTCTTCAAGGCATGAACTACGGCTGCCAACTCAAGATCATGAGTAGCGTAGTTCTCTTCATGAGGACGTAGCTATTTGGATAGATATGCTACGACTCTGCCTTCTTGCATCAAAACACCTCCAAGCCCGGTTCTCGATGCATCACAATATATCACAAACTCCTTGTGAATATCGGAGGTGGCCAAAACTGGGGCTGTGGTCAATCTCTTCTTGAGCTCTTGGAAGCTTTCTTCGCACTTCGGCGTCCATTCGAACTTCTTGTCCTTCTTCAAAAGTTGAGTCATGGGTCGGGCAATGCTCGAGAATCCTTCGACGAACTTGCGGTAATATCCCGCGAGTCCAAGGAAGCTTCTGACTTCCTTCACATTGGTTGGGGATTGCCATTCAGTCATGGCTTCAATCTTGGCAGGATCCACTGACAATCCTTCTGCAGTTAACACATGACCCAAGAATCCAACTTCATGCAGCCAGAATTCACACTTGCTGAACTTGGCATAAAGCTGGTGTTCTCGAAGCTTGTCTAGGACCAATCTCAAGTGTTGCTCATGCTCTTCTTCCGACTTGGAAAAGACGAGTATGTTGTCAATGAAGACGACAAAAACTTGTCCAAGTACTCCATGAAGACCTTGTTCATGAGGTACATGAAGTAGGCAGGGGCATTGGTTAACCCAAACGACATGACCGTGTATTCATACAGGCCATACCGGGTTACAAATGTCGTCTTCAGAATGTCTTGGGGCCTGATCTTCAACTGGTAGTACCCTGACCTAAGGTCGATCTTGGAAAACACCTTGGCTCCATTCAGCTGATCGAACAGGTCTTCAATATTGGGGAGTGGGTACTTGTTCTTTATCGTGACTTCATTGAGAGAACGGTAATCGACACAAAGTCGGATAGTTCCGTCCCTCTTGGACACAAATAGAATAGGTGACCCCCAAGGAGAGGCACTAGGGCGAATGAATCCTTTTCGGAGCTGCTCTGCCAGTTGCTTCTTCAATTCAGCCAACTCTTCGGATCCCATTCTATAGGGCTTCTTATAGATGGGTCCTGCTCCGGGCATTAGCTCAATGATGAACTCAATGTCGTAGTCAGGGGGCATTCCGGGCAGCTCATCAGGAAATACATCCGGGTATTCACATACCACTGGTACCTGATCCAACTCAATTCCCAACAGACAGTTAGCCTGAGGGGCTTGAGCGGAGGCAGGGTTGGGGACATACTTGACTTCCACTCCTTGGCTATTGGTCATGGTGACAATCCTCTTGGCACAGTCTAACAATCCTTGGTGTTTGGTCAACCAATTCATGCCAAGGATGACGTCCAAGCCTGGTGAATCCAAAACTATGAGGTCTGCTAGGAAGTCTACCCCGTTAATGTTGATCCCGACTCCCTTGCATCCTATATTTGACTTCATAACCGAACCCGGGGTTTGTATCAACATATGACTACCCAGGGGTGTAGGCTTCATACCACTCTCTAGTGCAAACTTCTGAGTGACAAAAGAATGCGAAGCTCCACAATCAAACAGTACGGTTGCGGGGGTTGAGTTGACGAGGAACGTACCCAGTATGACGTCCGGGTCTTCCTGGGCTTCCTCAGCGGTGACGTGATTCACACGACCCTTGCCATTGTTGGGTTGGTTGCGGGGATCTGGGTTCCTTGGTGGTGCTCCACGGCCTTGATCTTGGTTTGGCGCATTGGGGCGTGGTGCATTTGGCTTCTCGTTGGGGCACTGCTTAGAGTAGTGTCTGGCTAACCACACCCAAAGCAAGTGACTTGTCCAGGGTTGTTGTTGTTGTAGTTCCTGCCGCCGTTGTTGTTATTGGGGTTGTTGAAAGATGTCCTGGGATTGGCATACTGCTGAGGCTGGTAGCTCGGACGAGGTGCAGGAGGTCTAGCCTGCCGGGGCTAATAGGTTGGCTTGGCTGGGGCTGGCTGCCAGGGGTGAGGCTACTGGTTGCTGGAACTACCCTTGCTGGTCATCTTGCGCTTGCGAGTGTCGTCCATGGCACGGCTCTTGTCTTCAAGCATGAGGGCCTTGTTCACCAGGTCGAAGAAGGTCCGACAGTCGCAGACTATGAGCTGATACTGCAGGGTCTGCTGAAGTCCTTCCATGAAGCGTTCCATCTTAGCAGCCTCCGTGTTGACATCTTCAGGTGCATACCTTGATAGTAGGTTGAACTTCTGCATGTACTCCTTGACAGAGCCACTTCCTTGCTTCAGCGCTCGGAATTCTCTCTTCTTGGTAGCCATGATCCCAGAAGGAATGTGAGCGGTGCGGAATCCTTCCTTGAAGTTATCCCAGGTGATCACACGATCGCCTTGCATGACCTTGAATCCATCCCACCAAGCTCTGGCAGTACCTCCGAGGCAGTGAGAGGCATACAACACCTTCTCACGATCCTCATTGCAATTGACCAGTGCAAGGAGGTCCTCGATGGTGCGGATCCAGTCATCGGCATCCAGTGGTTTAGCAGTCTCGATGAAGGTCGGGGGCGAATTCCTCATGAACTCAAACAGAGTGGAGCGGCCATTGCCGTTCCTTCCTTGCTGCTGGTTGTTCACAAGGACTTGGGCCATCTGCTGGATAGCAGCAGTGTTGGATTGATGTTCCTACCGGAGAACTTCGAGAAACTGAGCTATGGTCATGTTCTCCAGTGGAGGTGGTGGTGGGGGAATGTCGCCTTGTGGCTGCTCCGGGTGATCTCCAGCGTGAGCAGCCCCACCAGCTCCCTGTTGTTGGCTAGAGTTGCCGGCTTCAGGGTTGGTGAAGGAGCTGTTGCGGGTTGTAGTCACCATCCTGTTTGGAGCAGCCAAGTCAAATAACTGGGACAAACGAGAGGAAAAGCAATACTGGAAAAAGCGCTCCTAAGGGGGTTGGTATAGTGCAAGTGTGGCAGAACAAAGGTGAAAAGACCAACACATATATTAAGATAAGATAGATGATGGAGTCGCTTACATGTTGCCTAAGGCAAAGCGCGACTTGCATCGGAACACAAACAACAAAAGCAAACAACACGCACACATGGTTTCATATGAACCATTACACGGACTCGACTTCGCATGAGGGGTACATGACTGATCCTACCCTAGGGGTTCTCGGACTCAGGTGGTGGAGTGCTCGGTCTCATAGTCACGCTCCTCTGGGTCTTCCTCTTGATTATCATCCGTACGGGCATCGTCTCCGGTCGAAGGGGTCGGAGAACGAGGAGGTCCATCCCAACGACGCTTCGTCGGTGGGTCAGTGAAGAGCTCACGGTACTCCTTCGCACTCATGTGACGTCGACGTGAGGGTGCATCTCTAGCTGGGGGTACTCCTCCTCGGTAAGCGACAGCTGGTCGTCCCTCAGGGGCTCCATCCTTCTTGATCATGTCTGGCTTCGTCTTGGCTTGACGAAGTAGCTCTCGGGTGTGGTGAAGTTCCTCGCGGAGCTTCACGGACTCCTTAATCAAGTGGTGAGCCAGACTGTTGGCGGAGAGGCTGAAGTAGGTCTGGAATCTGAGTGGTGTCCCATCCTCCTTGGATGGAACCAACGTCCAACTCTTGCCAATATCATCCCTCCTGAAGGGTAGATAGCGAGTAGCTGGCTCGTCAGCCATCTCTGAGATGATGCCTCGAAGGTGGATGAGTGCCTTCCGTGCAGCTGTCTCGACTGCGAGTGCCAGGGTCTCCATCTGTGGTCCTTCAAAGAACCAACTGATCGGGAGTCGTTTGCCTTCACGACCACATCAACGTGGTACTCCTTCGTTACGGCATTGACCCAGTGCTCGTGGTAGAGGAAAACGGGTGATCGGCGATACTGGCACTTCTCCAGGCTATCCTCAAGGAGTAGGGGAAAGCCGAATGCTAGGAGGGCTTCAAGTATGACGACCATCTACAAGGTTTGACGGGAGGAGAGTCAGTATAGTGCCATGAGAAGACTAGAAGAGGTAAGAAGTGCAGAACTCCTAAGTATATGTGTAGTTTTTGAAAATAGTTTTATCCTAGCTAACGTCCATGCTAACTAAGGTCTTCCTACAGTCAGGATGGCTCTGCTACCAGCTCTGTGGGGACCCCGACTCATAAGTCGTGATCACCGAATGCACGTGTACAGTGATCCCAGAGATCAATGCTCACTGAACACACAGAAGCTGAATAACAAGAGTCTTACATCCATACTTAACGTCTTACAAAAATAAAGACCATGAAGGTCGAGTCTTACATAGATAGGGCCACGAGGGCCAAACAACAAACATAACTAGCAGCGGAAATCTTGATCGAAAGTGTAGACCCATGCCATCTGCCTTAACCCTACAGGCGTTCTGACTGGGAAGCGTCCTAGTTTGCATGTTCGTCACCATCGAACTCTTCACCATATTCCTGCTCTTCCATGACTGGCCAATTAAATAACTAGTGGCAAGCCAATGAGTACTTTGAATGTACTCGCAAGCAACCCATGTTTGGAACAAGGCAATAACAATGCATGATATAGCACTAAGTAGGTAAGTTTTGCGGAAAGCTAATTTTGAGTGTAATGACATGATCAAAATAACTAGTAGTAGCATGCATCATGAGGCTAAAAGTATCCGTATGAACAGGTTACAGATATCAATATAATCAAGGTCTGAACATCTCATGTTCAATCATCATGTCAAGTCATCCGACTTGCCTCGAGTATTCCATCTTTGTGTCACCCACACACACGCACACCAAGTTTATGAAAACAATGGACGTAGTTTAAGCAGCACCACCCAACTGTCCTTGACCATGCACACGGCTATTCGAATAGTTTTACACTCTGCAGAGGTTGCACACTTTACCCACAAGACTCGGGAAACTTCCGTGTCAAGCCACGACTCACGGTATTGTCCATACCCGAGGTAAGTACCCGAACATTGCTTTTCCCCTGACGACACTAAAACAAAGAGTCCACTCGTTGGTCCGTATCTTCATGATGTACAAAACACGAGCATCGCTCCTCATAGTACCATCCATGAAGGAACACAACGGTGTGCCCGATGCCTGTAAAGACAGCGCATGGTCACCCTACCAGGCACGACCCCGTATCGAGAGAGTAACTCATACTCTCCCGCCACTAGTAATGCGGGCTCTATGCTAGTACCCACCAAGGTAATCAAGAAAGCCCCATCCCATAAGGGGTATCGTGGTTGTGCATGTAAGGTTGGGACGGTCGACAAATCTTAAATCTAATCCGTTTTCGAAAACACACACACACACAACTTGCTCCGGTACACCACTTCTTTATCAAGTGGTTACCTAGCTCACAACATCTCCCTCGGGCATTAGTGGCACCCGACGGGGTTTTCGAAAAGTCTTTGAAAATACTTTGTCTGCAACACCATGCATATCCCCATCCCACTTTGTGTAGCAACTACTTAGCAACCTAACTACTCCCACCCGCACAACCCTCATAAGGAGGTAGGTTCATGCACGATGCAAGTATCAACAAGAAAGTATTGGAGGCATCCCACCGAAGTGGTCACCATGATACGTCTCCAACGTATCTATAATTTTGTATTGTTCCATGCTATTATATTATCTGTTTTGGATGTTTTATATGCATTAATATGCTATTTTATATTATTTTTGGGACTAACCTATTAACCTAGAGCCCAATGCCAGTTTCTATTTTTTTCCTTGTTTTTAAGTATTGCAGATAAGGAATATTAAACGGGGTCCAAACAGAATAAAATCTTCGATATGATTTTTCATGGACCAGAAGAAACCTGCCAGACTTGGAGAGGGGGGCAGGAGACCTGCCAGGAGACGACAAGCCTGCAGGGCGTGCCCTAGGGGGGGCGCGCCCTCCTGGCTTGTGGCCCCCCTGCAGGCCTCCTAACCCTAATTTTCGTCCTATAAATTCCCAAATATTCCCCCAATACCAAAAAGAGCAACGAAAATACTTTTCCGCCGCCGGAAGCCTCTGTTCCCGTGAGATCCCATCTTGGAGCCTTTTCCGGTAATCTGCCGGAGGGGGATTCGATCACGGAGGGCATCTACATCAACTCCATTGCCCCTCCGATGATGCGTGAGTAGTTCACCTCAGACCTTCGGGTCCATAGCTAGTAGCTAGATGGCTTCTTCTCTCTCTATGCTCTTCAATACCATGTTCTTCATGATCTTCATGGAGATCTATCCGATGTAATACTCTTTTGCGGTGTGTTTGTCGAGATCCGATGAATTGTGGGTTTATGATCAGATTATCTAGGAATATTATTTGAATCTTCTCTAAATTCTTATATGCATGATTTCATATCTTTGCAAGTCTCTTCGAGTTATTGGTTTGGTTTGGCCAACTAGATTGGTAATTCTTGCAATGGGAGAAGTGCTTAGTTTTGGGTTCAATCTTGCGGTGTCCTCACCTAGTGACAAAGTAGGGGTAGCGAGGCACGTATTTGTATTGTTGCCATCAAGGGTAAAAAGATGGGGTTTTCATCATATTGCTTGAGTTTATCCCTCTACATCATGTCATCTTACCTAATGCGTTACTCTGTTCTTCATGAACTTAATACTCTAGATGTAGGCAGGAGTCGGTCGATGTGTGGAGTAATAGTAGTAGATGCAGAATTGTTTCGGTCTACTTGACACGGACATGATGCCTATATGCATAATCATTGCCTTGGATATCGTCATAACTATGCGCTTTTCTATCAATTGCTCGACAGTAATTTGTTCACCCACCGTATTATTTTCCTTCAAGAGAGAAGCCTCTAGTGAAACCTATGGCCCCCGGGTCTATTTTCCATATTATATTTTCAGATCTATAAACCAAAAATACCAAAAATACTTTGTTGCAATCTTTTTAGTTTTGTTTTACTTTTCGTTTTAGTAATCTTTCATATCTATCTCTATCGGATCTCATCCTTGCAAGTAACCGTGAAGGGATTGACAACCCCTTTATAGCGTTGGGTGCAAGTGTTTGATTGTTTGTGTAGGTGCAAAGATTGGGGCCTTGCTTGTACCTCCTACTAGATTGATACCTTGGTTCTCAACAACTGAGGGAAATACTTATCTACTTTGCTGCATCACCCTTTCCTCTTCAAGGGAAAACCAACGCAAGCTCAAGAAGTAGCACACCACATCAACATGATCAACATCACGAAATAGAGTGCTATATACCATACAATAAAAGGGTTTCATAGTCATGGTCAAAGGCCTGCTTGCCTGGCTCAACAAAGTCTTCGGGTCCAACTCCTCCGTCAACAAAGCAATCTATCGTCGCGATAATAACGGCAAAAATAAGAATCACAACAAAAACAGAGCACAAACTCCACTTCTAAAATGTTACCCTACTCTACAAAATACAACACACAAAACTAAAAATATTTGTCTAAGGTTTTTTAGTGAAAAAGATTTTGAAAACTATTTCTAACAAAGGCTAAAAATACCTAAAAAGGGGTTTAAAATAAAACTGTACATAAAATGTTTTCAAGAATTTTCAAATTTGACATCAATAAATACTACATATTATTCTAAGATTTGTGGTGGAGGAATTTTTGGATTTGGAGAAATATTTTGACTTGAGGAATTTTTGGAAAACCTACTGAAAAAGAAAAAGGGAAAGTGCACTATTCATCTAGGCCGAAACAGGGAGAGACCCGAGGCGGCCCAGGCGATTTGGCCCAGGGCGAAGCGGTACGCGCGCGGCGGGTTTTATTTAAACCTGCCCACAGGCCCTGCCTGGCAGCGAGAGAGGGATGGGTGAGGGTATGACAAGTGGGCTCCACTTGTCATCCCTCGCCTTTGGTCAGGGAGGCGGGGTGCTCACCGGCGGCGATCCAGGCCACGGCGAGGTGTTCCAAGGGCACGGGTCCACTCAGGATTGAGCCGCCATTCGAGTGGTGGTCGAAGGGGTCGCCGGAGGAGTCGGACTTGCCGGCGACGAAGGAGTGCGGCGGAGGAGGCCTCGGGCGAGCTCGAACCTGACGATTCTCTCTGCAATGAGCGCGGAAGATGGAGGGGGTCGAGTCAGGAAGGCGGGGGAAGAACGATGGAAGGAAAATGGGCACCAGAGAGGCCTCCTACCTCGAGATCGCCGGACGGCCGAAGCGGCGGAGCTCTGGTTCGATTCGAGCTTTGGGAGCTCGAGGGGGATGCTTGGGTGGTATAGGGGGGCGATTGGGCAGGTGTGAGAGCGAGAGGAGGGCAGAGGGCGAGCTCGGGGGCTTTAAATAGCCGGGGGTGCGGTGCAACATGGGCGGAGCTCACCGGTGCCTGCGGAATCGGCTCTGGTGGCCACAGGAGGGAGCAGAGGCTGGTCTGCGGCGTTGCTGGGGATCGTCCACGACCAGGGGGAGCCAGAGAGGAAGCGAGGGTGAGCGCGCGTGCAAGGCCCATGGTTGGCTAAGAGGGGCGGCCACGGCGCGCGTGCGGGAGGTCGCCGGAGAGAGAAAGGAGAGGGGGCCGACCACTTGGAGCTTTGCGGACGTCAAGGGGGACACGGGGGACAAGGTCCCGCATCCCAAGGCTGTCAGGGCTCGGGATGGGCGCCGGCTAGAGTGCTCGGGTGCACTGTAGCGCGCTCCAGAGCGCTCTTTTGGCATGCCATGGCATGCCTGTGGGGCTTTGGGCATGGCCACTTATGTCCAGGGCATCTAGGGAAGTCTAAACAAATGGAATATAGCATTGTTTGCTCTGGGAGGTTGATAGAATAAGAGGAGAGGGGAGAGGGAGGAAGATTCCTGCTGTCCAGAGGGTAGAAAGGGGGGTTTACCCTACCCTATGATTAAGCAGGGGCCTGGGATTTTTACTGGGGTACAGGTGACACACTAGTGACTATGGTAAAAAATTGAACTCAAGGAGAATAGTGGAAGGGGGTCAAACATGGCTTTTATAAATATGCCAGAAGGTGTTTGATTCAAGTTTGGGTAAGTAAATGGAGTTTGCTTGCCATGAGGTTTAACAGGATGAAAATGTAGGTAAAATTAGAGTGGATCACCAAGTTTGAGGTGGTTTGAAGAGAGTTGACAGTACAAACTTGAAAAACCCTAGAATTTGGCAGAATCAGATTTCTGTAGATCCAAGCATGCATTTCACTTCCCCCAAATCCACCACTCGGTGTGGTATCATTGTTTGGGGTTTAGAACCTGCCCACAAAGTTTGGGGTCAATAGGACAAACTTCACAATGTAAAGTTGTTCAAATTTGATTCTGGACAGGAATGGTTTTGGAATATTTTGGTGGATCAAAACAATTGGGATTGATATGAAACTTTGCAAGATCATCACATTTATCATGTGTGACTTGCTAGAATTTTCCTAGATTTTATTGAGAATATTTCCAATAGAAATATTTCAAAAGCTTGATTTAGACAGAAAGGGTTTTGGAGGGTTTTGCCCATTATGTTGAACATGACCATGTGTTGAAACTCATATATATGGAAAATATATGTCCACTGAGTTTTCCTAAATTTTCTCAAATATTTTTAAAGCATTTAAATAATTTTTCCCTATGAAAAACCATTTCTGGCCTTAAGAAAAAGCCTTTAAATAAAATAGTAAAATAATCTTTAAAAATAATATTTGGTGGTTTTGGGAAGTCTTATATATATTAGGCTCCAAATAGAGTCTTTGGGGAAAAGGGATCCACCCAATTTGAGGACTTGTTATAAAAACCTCAATTCAGGGGTTTTTGAAAACCTAATTTGAATAAATCCTTTTGGGCCAAAATAATATTTGTTAAAATAGTTTTAGGTACTATACACATGGTATGATCATTGGGCAAGAAGTTTGGATCAAGGAAGATGGGGGTGGAGAGAAGAAGAACCTATGAGTGCCATAACACAATAAACCAAACAAACAAGTATTAAACAAATCAATCAAGCATATGCACTCAAAAAGTTTTAAATGGTTATAATTTTTGTAAATACATAGCATAGCAAAGTGATACAAACACAGGGTATGACAGTATGCTGATTATGCTAATTACATTGTCGCTAAATATATACCACCATCTTCACATACCAACAAAAGAAAAAGTCTTCTATGACTTAAGACATTACTTTTGGGATGACCCACATCTTTATAAAGAAGGAGTAGATGGTATTATTAGGCGTTGTGTACCTGAGCATGAACAGGAACAAATCCTACGGAAATGTCATTCCGAAGCTTATGGAGGACATCATGCGGGAGATAGAACTGCTCATAAGGTATTGCAATCTGGTTTTTATTGGCCTACTCTCTTCAAAGATGCCCGTTAGTTTGTCTTGTCTTGTGATGAATGTCAAAGAATTGGTAATATCGGTAAGCGTCAGGAAATGCCTATGAATTATTCACTTGTTGTTGAAACATTTGATGTTTGGGGTTTTGATTATATGGGACCTTTTCCTTCCTCTAATGGGTACACTCATATTTTGGTTGATGTTGATTATGTCACTAAGTGGGTAGAAGCTATTCCAACTAGTAGTGCTGATCATCACACATCCATTAAAATGCTTAAAGAGGTTATCTTTACGAGGTTTGGAGTCCCTAGATATTTAATGACTGATGGTGGTTCACACTTTATTCATGGTGCTTTCCGTAAGATGCTTGCTAAATATGATGTTAACCATAGAATTGCATCACCCTATCATCCTCAATCTAGTGGTCAAGTAGAACTTAGCAATAGAGAAATAAAATTAATATTACAAAATCTGTCAATAGGTCTCGTAAGAATTGGTCTAAGAAATTAGATGATGCACTTTGGGCCTATAGAACAGCTTATAAAAATCCTATGGGTATGTCTCCATACAAAATGGTATATGGTAAAGCTTGTCATTTGCCTCTAGAATTAGAACATAAAGCATTTTGGGCAATTAAAGAACTTAACTATGATTTCAAACTTGCCGGTGAAAAGAGGCTATTTGATATTAGCTCACTTGATGAATGGAGAACCCAAGCCTATGAGAATGCCAAGTTATTTAAAGAAAAAGTAAAAAGATGTCATGACAAAACAATCCAAAAGCGGGAATTCAAAATAGGAGACTATGTTCTTTTGTTCAACTCTCGTTTAAGATTTTTTGCAGGTAAGCTTCTCTCCAAATGGGAAGGACCTTATATTATCGAAGAGGTTTATCGTTCTGGAGTTATCAAGATTAATAACGCCGAAGGTACTAACCCGAAGGTGGTCAATGGACAAAGAATTAAGCATTATATCTCAGGTACGCCTATTAACGTTGAAAGCAATGTTATCCAAACCATGACACCGGAGGAACACATAAAAGAAACCTTCCGAAACACTCCAGAATTCTTAAAAATGGGAGGTACGTGATACGGTAAGTAAACGGACTCCGAAAAATCCGCAAAAATATTTTTTGTCAGTTTTGGAATATTTTAAAATTTTGGAAATAAAGAAATAAACCGGAAGGTGATCGAGGTGAGCACGATACACCAGGGCGCGCCAGGCACCCCTGGGCGCGCCCTGGTGGGTTGTGCCCACCTCGGATGCCTTCCCGACTCCGTTTTCCTTCCATATGCTTTTTTCCAAGAATAAAATTCTCTATATATACCCCCGACTGTTTTGACGACCGCATCGCAGAAAAATCCTTTGTTCTTGTTTCGCGTTGTTTTCCTGGCAGATCTAAAAGATGTCATCTCAAGGTTCAGAGGGGGCTCATTATGTCTCAGACCCAAAGATCTTTTGAGAAATTTACCCCTACCATTGGGCATCTGAAGAAGAAGGAGATACCGATTTGGAGGAGATAGTGGATGCTTGTCCGGATGCCAACTCTGAGGAAGAGGATGTCCCTCTACCTCGGCCGGGAGACATGCATGTGGAATTCAAGAAGTCAAGCCTCCCTAAAAGATACAAACCTGAGGTCCAATTTATCCCATCTCGTTTTCTGCAGGAGAGCAAGGCTGCATTATGCAAAATGATATTAAAGCTCGAGTTGGAGAACGATGATCTAAGGGAGTAAAATTTTATGCTTAAATATAAGTTGAAGAAGAAGGCTTCATCACCACCACCTTCTTCATCACCATCACCAAAGGAGACTTGTCACACGGGTATGGGCACTCCCCTTGGCTAGAGCCAAGCTTGGGGGAGGTGCCCCGGTATCGTATCACCACCACTTTTATTCACCTTTACCTATTTTAGTTTGATCCTTAGTTTCCCTTTGCTTTAGTTGAATAAAAGTTTAGCATGATCTATTTGTGTGTGTTAGTTTCGTGGCCTATCTATCTATGTAATCGAGTGAATAAAGTTTAGTTTGAGTTTTTGTCTCTCTACTTTCTTGTTGCAATCAAAATAAAAAGAAAGAAAAATAAATGAAAAGAATCATATGCTAATCTTATGGTGAGTAATGACATCACATAAGAAAAAGTGTAAGTAGTAAAATTTATTGGAGATTGACAAACATAGCATTGGTCAATGATGCAATTCATGAAAGAATTAATAAGGGAAGAGAAGATTCACATGCAAATACATTATCTTGGACATCTTTTATGATTGTGAGCCCCCATTAAATATTATATGTCAAAATTGTTGACGTTGGACAAGGAAGACAACGTAACGATTTATGTTTGTTCATATTCACATAGAAGTTATATTGTCATAGATCCTTCAACATGTGGTGCTTGCCCAATATCTTTGCTAGCCAAAAATTCCGCACTAAGTAGAGATACTACTTGTGCATCAAAAACCCAAAACCAAACTCATTTTTGAGATTCCACCATACCTACCTATGGATCGAGAAAGATCCTTCAACTAAGTTGTCATCGGTGCAATAAGGCAATAAAAATTGCTTCTAAAAGTGTTTTGATCAATTAGTGTAAGAGAAAATTGAGCGCTGTACGAACTTATGATGGCAAAGTAATAAAAGCGACGGACTAGATAATAAAGGTTGCTATCATAGGGGGCAATATAGCGTGATGTTATTTTAGATTAAGGGATTGGGCATACAAATCAATAAGCGCATGACAACCTCTGCTTCCCTCTGCAAAGGGACTATCTTTTACCTTTATGTATTTACTTTTATGCAAGAGTCAAAGTATTCTTCCCTATTCCTTTTTACTTTTTCTTTTTGCAAGCATCATGTGGTGAGGAAAGATCTAGGCACATATATCCAGTTGGATATGGGTGGGCATGAGTTATTTGATTCTAATGCCTTTTCTCTCATAATATGCAAGGTTTGCACAAAGAGGGAGAATACCGGCAGCTGGAATTCTGGACCCAAGAAAAGCACATCAGAGATACCTATTCTGCACAACTACAATGAAGCCGAAATTTTACGGAGATTATTTTTGAATTAAATAAAAAATACTGGAGCAGAAAACTACCAGAGGGGGCCTGCCTGGTGGGCACAACCCACCAGGGCGCGCCAGCCCCCCTGGGCGCGCCCTGATGGGTTGTGGCCACCTCGGCCCACCTCCGGTGCCCATCTTCTGGTATATAGTCACAATTAACCTACAAAAAATTAGAGGAGGACTTTCGGGATGAAGCGCCGTCGCCTCGAGGCGGAACTTGGGCAGGAGCACTTTTGCCCTCCGGCGGAGCGATTCCGCCGGGGGAACTTCCGTCCCGGAGGGGGAAATCGAAGCTATCGTCATCACCAACACCCCTCTCATCTTTGGGAGGCCAATCTTCATCAACATCTTCAACAGCACCATCTCCTCTCAAACCCTAGTTCATCTCTTGTGTTCAATCTTTGTACCGGAACCTCAGATTGGTACCTGTGGGTGACTAGTAGTGTTGATTACCTTGCGTAGTTGATTACTATATGGTTTATTTGGTGGAAGATTATATGTTCAGATCCATTATGCTATTTAATACTCTTCTGATCTTGAGCATGATTATCATTTGTGAGTAGTTACCTTTGTTCTTGAGGTCACGGGAGAAGTCATGTTGCAAGTAATCATGTGAATTTGATATGTGTTAGATATTTTGATGACATGTATGTTGTGATTCCCTCAGTGGTGTCATGTGAACGTCGACTACATGACACTTCACCATACATGGGCCTAAGGGGATGCATTGTGGAGTAGTTATTAGATGATGGGTTGCTAGAGTGACAGAAGCTTAAACCCTAGTTTATGCGCTACTTCGTAAGGTGCTGATTTGGATCCAAATGTTTAATACTATGGTTAGATTTTATCTTAATACTTTTCTCGTAGTTGCGGATGCTTGTGAGGGGGTTAATCATAAGTGGGAGGTTGTTCAAGTAAGAACAGCACCCAAGCACCGGTCCACCCACATATCAAATTATCAAAGTAGCGAACACGAATCAAACCAACATGATAAAAGTGACTAGACGAAATTCCCGTGTATCCTCAAGAACACTTTGCCTATTACTAGAGATTGTTCTGGCCTGTCCATTGCCTCAAAAGGATTAGGCTACCTTGTTGCACCTTATTTACTGTTATCGTTACTTGCTCGTTACCAATTACCTTGCTATCAAACTATCTGTTACCTACAATTTCAGTGCTTGCAGAGATTACCTTGCTGAGAACCACTTGTCATTTCCTTCTGCTCCTCGTTGGGTTCGACACTCTTACTTATTGAAAGGACTACGATTGATCCCCTATACTTGTGGGTCATCAGTCACACTTAGTTGCAAAGAACTCAGTCAACCCAGCGTTTGCAACAAGCTGAGTGAACTCTTGACGGAATCCAGCCTCCTCCATGAAGGCATCATGCGGCCATTCACACGGCCGCACCTCCGCCCTTCTTGGGGTGTGAAGGTCACTGTCCGATGATTCCCCAATGACTCCCTTGGCATTTTTCTTGGAGGAAAACTTTCTAAATAAATCCATCTTATTCCTATAAAAATTCTGAAAAAAATTAGTCCTCAAAAATTTGTCAACAAAACTTTGTAAGATTGATAGCAACTACTCCTAAGCACGCATAGAGGCCATATTGAGCATTCAAACTACTTAGAACTCTAAGAATTCAACATGCAAGCACATCTACAGCAGCACCAAGAGTAGCTAATTACTCTAAAAATAACCCACTAAATCAAAAACTAATTGGAGTAGCGGAGGAGTCACATACCAAGTAGCAATCCCTCCAAACAGTTTCAGAAACGGAGCTTCGAGCTAAGAGATCGAAATCCGCGGGTTTGAGAGCAAGAACACGGGAATGGTGGTTGTGGTGAATTTTTTCTAGAGGTAGGTGATGATGTGGGCTAAATAGATAAGTGGGGGCACGTGGGGGCCACAACCCACCAGGGCGTGCCTGGGGGTGCTGTCGCGCCCTGGTGTCTTGTGGGCACCAGGTGCACCCCCCCTCTGGTATTATTTGCACCAAAAATTCATAAATATTTGGATAAAATTCATGTTAAATTTTCAGGACATTCTGAGAACTTTTATTTTTGGGTCATTTTTTTATTGCACGGTAAAAACAGAAAACAGGATAATCACGACATTTTATTTTATTTGACTAACTAAAACAGAAAATAAAAGGTGGCAGCAGAGAGTTGTGCTTACTAGATTCATTGACTTCATACCTCTCAAAAATGATCCATTAATAAGGTTGATCAAGTCTTATTAACAACCACTTCCGATTAGCATGAAACCGAAGAACTTTCGTAAAACACTAAGTTACCTCAATGGGGATGTGCATATTCCCTACAATAAGTATATCATATTTCTTTTTAGCAGTAGGCAGAGGTAATTGGAAACTCCCAATAGTGATGGTTGGAGATTCTTCAATAACATTTATACCATTCACTTGGAATTGTTTCTTCAAAAAGTGCACCGTATGCTCATTACCATTGATATGAAAAGTGACTTTGCTTTTATTGCAATCAATAACAGCCCCTGCAGTATTCAAAAAGGGTCTACCAAGGATAATCGACATGTTGTCGTCCTCTGGCATCTGATGACCCACAAGTATAGGGGATCAATTGTAGTCCTTTCGATAAGTAAGAGTGTCAAACCCAACGAGGAGCAGAAGGAAATGACAAGCGGTTTTCAGCAAGGTAATTTCTGCAGGCACTGAAATTGTAGGTAATAGATAGTTTGATAGCAAGGTAATTTGTAACGAGCAAGTAATGGTAATGGTAAACAAGGTGCAGCAAGGTAGCACAATCCTTTTGAGGCAAAGGACAGGCCAGAACAATCACTAGTAATAGGCAAAGTGTTCTTGAGGGTACACGGGAATTTCGTCTAGTCACTTTTATCATGTTGGTTTGATTCGTGTTCGCTACTTTGATAATATGATATGTGGGTGGACCGGTGCTAAGGTGTTGTTCTTACTTGAACTAACAACCTACTTATGATTAACCCCCTCGCAAGCATCCGCAACTACGAGAAAAGTATTAAGACAAAGTCTAACCATAGCATTAAACATGTGGATCCAAATCAGCCCCTTACGAAGTAGCGCATAAACTAGGGTTTAAGCTTCTGTCACTCTAGCAACCCGTCATCTAATAACTACTCCACAATGCATTCCCTTAGGCACATGAATGGTGAAGTGTCATGTAGTCGACGTTCACATGACACCACTAAGGGAATCACAACATACATATCATCGAAATATCGAACACATATCAAATTCACATGATTACTCGCAACATGACTTCTCTCGTGACCTCGAGAATAAGGGTAACTACTCACAAATAATAATCATGCTCAAGATCAGAGGAGTAATGAATAGCATAATGGATCTGAACATATGATCTTCCACCAAATAAACCATATCGTAATCAACTACACAAGGTAATCAACACTACTAGTCACCCACAGGTACCAATCTGAGGTTCCGGTACAAAGATTGAACACAAGAGATGAACTAGGGTTTGAGAGGAGATGGTGTTGTTGAACATGTTGATGAAGATTGGCCTCCCAAAGATGAGAGGAGTGTTGGTGATGACGATAGCTTCGATTTCCCCCTCCGGGAGGGAAGTTCCCCCGGCGGAATCGCTCCACCGGAGGGCAAAAGTGCTCTTGCCCAAGTTCCACCTCGAGGCGGCGGTGCTTCATCCTGAAAGTCCTCCTCTAATTTTTTAGGTTTTTTGGGAATTTATACCAGAAGATGGGCACCGGAAGTGGGCCAGGCTAGGCACAATACACCAGGGTGCGCCCTGGTGGGTTGTGCCCACCTGGGGGCCCTCCTCCGGTAGTTTTCAGCTCCAGTAATTTTTATTAAATACAAAAATAATCTCCGTAAATTTTCAGCTTCATTGGAGTTATGCAGAATAGGTATCTTTGACTTGCTTTTCTTGGGTCCAGAATTCCAGCTGCCGGTATTCTCCCTCTTTGTGTAAACCTTGCATATTATGAGAGAAAAGGCATTAGAATCACTCCCCAAAGCATTATTATTCAACAAAACAAAGTAAATAATCAGTAGGAAATCATGATGCAAAATGGACGTATCAACTCCCCCAAGCTTAGGCCTCACTTGTCCTCAAGCGAAAGCCGATATTGAAAAGCATGTCCGCATGGTTTGAGAGAGAGGTGTCGATAAAACAAAATACGGACATAGAAGCATCATGATTATTAACATAACAACAACAAACTCTAACATAAGAACTTATTTCAATATATTTTTATCATAAGGCTTCTCATGAGCAAGTAACAATTCATCACAACATAGAAGTATGAAGCATAAACCTTATTGGAAACCAACAAACTATGTTCTCAGTCAACTTTGCAACTACAATTCATCATATTTTCAGGAAGGGTCTCATGTCGGAGCCTTTTGGCAAGTCCACATACTCAACTATCATTTAGTCTTCTATGATTGCTAACGCTCACGGCATACCCATGAACAAAAAGTTTCAACCGGACACATAGGAAGATAGGGGCTTATAGTTTTGCCTCCCAACTCACTCACCTCAAGGGTGATGTCAACAATAATAACTCATGCCCACCCATATCCTACTGGATATATGTGCCTAGATCTTTCCTCACCACATGATGCTTGCAAAGGAAAAAGTAAAAAGGAATAGAGAATAATACTTTGACTCTTTCATAAAAGTAAGTGCATAAAAGTAAAAGATAGGCCCTTCGTAGAGGGAAGCAGAGGTTGTCATGCGCTTATTGGTTTGTATGCTCAATCCCTTAATGTAAAAAAACGTCACGCTATATTGCCCCCTATGATATCAACCTTTATTATGCAGTCCGTCGTTTTTATTACTTTTCCATCATAAGTTCGTATAACGCTCAATTTTCTCTTACACTAATTGATCAAAACACTTTTAGGAGCAATTTTTATTGCCTTGTTGCACCGATGACAACTTACTTGAAGGATCTTTCTCGATCCATAGGTAGGTATGGTGGACACTCAAACAAAGAGTTTGGTTTGGGTTTTTTGGATGCACAAGTAGTATCTCTACTTAGTGCGGAATTTTTGGCTAGCAAAGATATTGAGCAAGCACCACATGTTAAAGGATCTATGACAATATAACTTCTATGTGGATATGAACAAACATAAATCATTACGTTGTCTTCCTTGTCCAACGTCAACAATTTTGACATATAATATTTGATGGGGGCTCACAATCATAAAAGATGTCCAAGATAGTGTATTTGCATGTGAATCTTCTCTTCCCTAATTAATTCTTTCATGAATTACATCATTGACCAATGCTATGTTTGTCAACCTCCAATAAATTTTACTACTTATACTTTTCCTCATGTGATATCATTACTCACCATAAGATTAGCATATGATTCCTTTCATTTATTTGTCTTTCTTTTATTTGATTGCAACAAGAAAGTAGAGAAGCAAAAACTCAAACTAAACTTTATTATATAACTTTCACTCGATTACATAGATAGGTAGACCACGAAACTAACACACGAAAATAGATCACGCTAAACTTTTATTCGACTAAGGCAAAGGGAAACTAAATATAGAACCAAAATAGGTAAAGGTGAATAAAAAGTGGTGGTGATACGATACCGGGGCACCTCCCCCAAGCTTGGCTCAAGCCAAGGGGAGTGCCCATACCCATGTACTCAAGTCTCCTTCGGTGGTGGTGATGAAGAAGGTGGAGGTGTTGATGTAGTAAGCTTGTCCTCCAGCTTCCAAGGTAAGGGCTCCCCATCAAAGGTTGACGCGAGAGTCCCCTGAGTCCTGGAACTGGCAGCTAAACTCATACCTTTAAATCTTGCTTCATATTCGAAGACTTGGTTTTGGAGATCATAAACTTGGCTCTGCAGAAAATTAATTTGCTCGTTGAGGGTGGAGATGATGTCCTTCAAGGACCGGCCATCCACCGTCTGATCACGGGTGAATTCCGTGATCATGGAGTGATTGGCACTAAGTCCACGCTCCACCATCTTCTGGCACTTGAAGATTTCCTGCTCCACCGCCTCAAGTCTAGCCTCCAGGCTTCCGGTCTTCTTGGGTCCTTGAACATCGCGGATGTGGAGCACCCCCTCACGCATCTCAATGGCTTGAGGGTGCTTCATCACCTCCGGCAAGTACGGGTTGATGACCTTCTCGAAGAACTTGTCCTTGGAGGAGCTTGATGGAGCCATGGAGATCTAGATCTACAGAGAAAACAGCAAGAAACAAGAACACAGGATTTTTCTGCGATGCGGTCGTCAAAACAGTCGGGGGTATATATAGAGAATTTTTATTCTTGGGAAACAAGTATTTGGAAGGAAAACAGAGTCGGAAAGGCATCCGAGGTGGGCACAACCCACCAGGGCGCGCCCAGGAGTGCCTGGCGCGCCCTGGTGTATCGTGCTCACCTCGATCACCTTCCGGTTTATTTTTTTATTCCTAAAATTCTAAAATATTCCAAAACTGACAGAAAATATTTTTGCGGATTTTTCGGAGTCCGTTTACTTACCGTATCACGTACCTCCTATTTTTCAGTATTCTGGAGTGTTCCGGAAGGTTTCTTTTATGTGTTCCTCCGGTGTCATGGTTTGGATAACATTGCTTTCAACGTTAATAGGCATACCTGAGATATAATGCTTAATTCTTTGGCCATTGACCACCTTCAGGTTAGTACCTTCGGCGTTATTAATCTTGATAGCTCCAGAACGATAAACCTCTTCAATAATATATGGTCCTTCCCATTTGGAGAGAAGCTTTCCTGCAAAAAATCTTAAACGAGAGTTGAACAGAAGAACATAATCTCCTATTTTGAATTCCCGCTTTTGGATTCTTTTGTCATGCCATCTTTTTACTTTTTCCTTGAATAGCTTGGCATTTTCATACGCTTGTGTTCTCCATTCATCTAGTGAGCTAATATCAAATAGCCTCTTCTCACCGGCAAGTTTGAAATCATAATTGAGTTCTTTAATTGCCCAAAATGCTTTGTGTTCTAGTTCTAGAGGCAAATGACAAGCTTTTCCATACACCATTTTATATGGAGACATACCCATAGGATTTTTATAAGTTGTTCTATAGGCCCAAAGTGCATCATGTAATTTCTTAGACCAATTCTTATGAGACCTATTGACAGTTTTTTGTAATATTAATTTTATTTCTCTATTGCTAAGTTCTACTTGACCACTAGATTGAGGATGATAGGGTGATGCAATTCTATGGTTAACATCATATTTAGCAAGCATCTTACGGAAAGCACCATGAATAAAGTGTGAACCACCGTCGGTCATTAAATACCTATGGACTCCAAACCTCGGAAAGATAACCTCTTTAAGCATTTTAATGGAGGTGTGGTGATCAGCACTACTGGTTGGAATAGCTTCTACCCACTTAGTGACATAATCAACCGCAACTAAAATATGAGTGTACCCGTTAGAGGAAGGAAAAGGTCCCATATAATCAAAACCCCACATGTCAAATGGTTCAACAACAAGTGAATAATTCATAGGCATTTCTTGACGCTTACCGATATTACCAATTCTTTGACATTCATCACAAGACAAGACAAACTTACGGGCATCCTTGAAGAGAGTAGGCCAATAAAAACCAGATTGCAATACCTTGTGAGCAGTTCTATCTCCCGCATGATGTCCTCCATAAGCTTCGGAATGACATTTCCGTAGGATTTGTTCATGTTCATGCTCAGGTACCCAACGCCTAATAATACCATCTACTCCTTCTTTATAAAGATGTGGGTCATCCCAAAAGTAATGTCTCAAGTCATAGAAGAATTTTCTCTTTTGTTGGTATGTGAAACTGGGTGGTATATATTTAGCAACAATGTAATTAGCATAATCGGCATTCCAAGGTGTGTTGTGTGAGACACTTATTGCAGCTAGCTGTTCGTCAGGAAAACTATCATCAATAGGTAGTGGGTCATCAAGAATATTTTCAAACCTAGACAAGTTATCAGCTACGGGGTTCTCAGCTCCTTTCCTATCAACAATATGTAAGTCAAATTCTTGAAGTAAAAGAACCCACCTAATGAGTCTAGGTTTAGAATCTTTCTTTTCCATAAGGTATTTTATAGCAGCATGATCGGTGTGAACAATAACTTTGGAGTCAACAATATAGGATCTAAATTTATCACAAGCAAACACAACCGCTAAAAATTCCTTTTCAGTAGTGGCATAATTTCGTTGGGCACTATCTAGAGTTTTACTAGCATAATGGATATCATTAAATTTCTTATCAACTATTTGTCCTAGGACAGCACCAATAGCATAATCACTAGCATCACACATAATTTCAAAAGGCAAGTTCCAATCAGGTGGTTGAACGATAGGTGCAGAGGTTAAGGCTTTCTTGAGTGTTTCAAAGGCTTCCACACAATCATCATCAAAAACAAAAGGAATATCCTTTTGCAAAAGATTAGTAAGAGGCCTAGAAATTTTAGAGAAGTCTTTAATGAACCTCCTATAAAAACCAGCATGACCAAGGAAACTTCGAATACCTTTAATATCTTTAGGACATGGCATTTTCTCAATTGCATCAACTTTAGCTTTATCCACCTCAATACCTCGTTCAGATATTTTATGCCCCAAGACAATACCTTCATTAACCATAAAGTGGCACTTCTCCCAATTCAAGACAAGATTAGTTTGTTCACATCTCTGCAAAACTCGATCAAGGTTGCTTAAGCAATCATCGAAAGAAGTTCCGTAAACGGAAAAATCATCCATGAAAACCTCTACAATCTTTTCACAAAATCAAAGAATATAGCAAGCATACATCTTTGAAAGGTAGCAGGTGCATTGCATAAACCAAAAGGCATACGTCTATAAGCATAGGTTCCAAAAGGGCAAGTAAAGGTGGTTTTCTCTTGATCGGATTGTGACACAGGTATTTGAGAGAAACCAGAATATCCATCTAGGAAACAAAAGTGTGTGTGCTTATATAGTCTCTCTAGCATTTGATCAATGAAAGGCAAAGGGTAATGATCTTTTCTAGTAGCTTTATTTAATTTTCTAAAATCAATGTACATTGTATAGACAATGACAATTCTTTGTGGAATGAGTTCATTCTTATCATTAGGAACAACGGTAATACCTCCTTTCTTAGGGACACAATGAACGGGACTTACCCATCTACTATTAGCTATGGGATAGATTATACCTGCTTCCAAAAGCTTTAATATTTCAGTTCTTACCACTTCTTTCATTTTAGGATTCAATCGCCGTTGGTGATCAACAACGGGTTTAGCATCTGGTTCCATATTGATCTTCTGCTGACATAGAGTGGGACTAATGCCCTTAAGATCATCAAGAGTATATCCAATAGCAGCCCGGTGCTTCCTTAGAATTTTCAATAATATTTATTCTTCATGTTCTGAAAGGTTAGCACTAATAATAACAGGATATATCTTTTTCTCATCAAGATAAGCATACTTCAAAGTGTCAGGCAATTGTTTCAATTCAAACATAGGATCACCTTTAGGTGGAGGAGGACCTCCAAGAGTTTCAATAGGCAAATTGTGTTTCAAGAGAGGTTGTTGTTCGAAGAAAATTTGATCTATTTCATATCTTTCACGCAAGTGCATATCATTTTCATGGTCAAGCAAATATTGTTCTAAAGGATCAGTAGGGGGCACAGCAATAGAAGCAAGACCAATTATCTCATCCTTACTAGGTAACGCTTTATCACGAGGTTGTCTACTAAACTTGGAAAAATTAAACTCATGAGACACATTACCAAAACTGACACCGACAGTTTGTTTTTCACAATCTATCTTAGCATTGACGGTGCTCAAGAAAGGTCTAGCAAAGATAATAGGACAAAAGTCATCTTGTGGGGAACCAAGAACTAGAAAATCAGTAGGGTATTTTACTTTCCCACACAAACTTCAACATCTCTAACAATCCCAAGTGGTGTGATAGTATCTCTATTAGCAAGTTTAATAGTAACATCAATATCTTCCATTTCAGCAGGTGCTATTTCATTCATAATTTCTTAGTATAAGGTAAAAGGGATAGCACTCACACTAGAACCTAAATCACATAAACCATGGTAGCAATGATCTCCTATTTTAACTGAGACAACGGGCAAGCCTTCTATAGGTCTATGTTTATCTTTCTTATCAGGCTTAGCAATTCTAGCAGCTTCATCACAAAGGTAAATGACATGGCCATCAACACTTTCTTCCAAGAGATCTTTAACCATAGAAACACTAGGTTCTACTTTAATTTGCTCAGGGGGTTTAGGTGCTCTTATATTACTCTTACGAACCACGGTTGATACCTTAGCATGTTCCTTTATCCTAATAGGGAAAGGTGGTTTTTTAATATAAGCGGTAGGCACAACTGGATCAACATTGTAAAAGATGGTTTCTTCTTTAGCTATGACCGGTTCTTTAATTTCTTCTTTAATAGGGGGATGATATTTAAACCACTTCTCCTTAGGGAGATCAACGTGAGTAGCAAATGCTTCGCAGAAAGAGGCTACTATCTCAGAGTCAAGTCCGTATTTAGTGCTAAACTTGTGAAAAGTATCGGTATTCATAAAAGATTTAACACAATCAAATTCAAGCTTTATACCTGACCCATTACCTTCGTCGAGTTCCCAATCTTCAGAGTTGCGTTTAATTCTTTCTAAGATATCCCACTTGAAATCAATAGTATTCTTCATATAAGAACCAGCACAAGAAGTATCGACCATGGATTGATCATATGAGAAAGCCGAGCATACAAATTCTGAATGATAACTTCCCTCGGAATGTCATGATTGTGGCATGAATATAACATTAACTTAAGCCTCCCCCAAGCTAGAGCGATACTTTCTCCTTCACGAGGCCACAAATTATATATATAATTCCGATCACGATGACCTAGATGCATAGGATAAAACTTTTGATGGAATTCCAATTGCAAACGATTCCAGCTCCATGATCCAAGGTCATCACATAGCCTATACCATGTCAATGCTTTTCCCTCCAAAGATAAAGGGAAAACCTTCTTCTTAACTTCATCTCCGGGTAAACCTACAAGCTTAAATAATCCACATATTTCGTTCACATATAAGAGATGCATATCAGGATGTTCAGTTCCATCTCCTGCATAAGGTTTAGCAAGCAGTTTTTCTAGCATACCCGAAGGAATTTCATAAGTAACATTTTCAATAGGTGTTGTAGGTTGAGTGGCAACTAATTGTGGTTCCGTTCGAGGTGAAGATACCCCGAACAAACCCCTCAAAGGATTGTTCTCCATAGTAGCAAGTAGCAATAAATTTCAGCACGTAGTATAAGTTTTTCCTTACCGATTTCCACTTACCAAGAGCGCTTCACTCCCCGGCAACGGCGCCAGAAAAGAATCTTGATGACCCACAAGTATAGGGGATCAATCGTAGTCCTTTCGATAAGTAAGAGTGTCGAACCCAACGAGGAGCAGAAGGAAATGACAAGCGGTTTTCAGCAAGGTAATTTCTGCAGGCACTGAAATTGTAGGTAATAGATAGTTTGATAGCAAGGTAATTTGTAACGAGCAAGCAACGGTAACGGTAAACAAGGTGCAGAAAGGTAGCCCAATCCTTTTGAGGCAAAGGAAAGGCCAGAACAATCACTAGTAATCGGCAAAGTGTTCTTGAGGGTACACGGGAATTTCGTCTAGTCACTTTTATCATGTTGGTTTGATTCGTGTTCGCTACTTTGATAATTTGATATGTGGGTGGACCAGTGCTAAGGTGTTGTTCTTACTTGAACTAACAACCTACTTACCTACTTATGATTAACCCGCTTGCAAGCATCCGCAACTACGAGAAAAGTATTAAGACAAAGTCTAACCATAGCATTAAACATGTGGATCCAAATCAGCCCCTTACGAAGTAGCGCATAAACTAGGGTTTAAGCTTATGTCACTCTAGCAACCCATCATCTAATAACTACTCCACAATGCATTCCCTTAGGCCCATGAATGGTGAAGTTTCATGTAGTCGACGTTCACATGACACCACTAAGGGAATCACAACATACATATCATCAAAATATCGAACACATATCAAATTCACATGATTACTCGCAACATGACTTCTCCCGTGACCTCAAGAACAAGGGTAACTGTGACACCCTGGTTTGTGACAACTTTTTCTTTCCGAAATCTTTTTGGTTTTATTTGCAATTTGGTTGGTTTTTCAGTCAACTATGGACTTATGAATCATTGAATCTTTTCCCAAGTAACCCAAAACCCTCATCACCTTGCCAAAACCTTTCCACACCTCTCTTGGATCAATTTCCAATATTTAATCTTTTTCCATTAATTCTTTTCTTCCTTTGGGAAATTATGTCATCACTATGGGTTGTGAAGCAACCTATAGTTTTATTGATCAATAAAATCCCAAACTTTTGACACACCTTCCTGTCATCATATAATCCCATAATTTTAAAAAACATTCCATAGTCCAATACAAAATTTTGGCCAGAATAATTATTTTCTCTTTGGTTAGAATTGGCCCATTGTGAAGCAACTCCTATTTTCCTAGCTCAGAAAATTCCCAGTAAATTTCCTGAGATACTAGGGATCCCATCTAGCCACAATATCCAAAAATATCATCCTAGCCAGTACAAAGTTTTAGCAACAAGGCTCTGCCAAGTTGCTGCATTTTTGGGACCTCTGTGAAGGAAGTGCTAGCTAGAGGTATCCAATGGCCATGAAATTTTTATGGCATCTTCTATGCAGCAAATGACTCCCACACACCAAAATTCATCATCAGGAGATCTACAACATAAGTGCCACAAGCTCAACAAGTTTTTGGACCAGTATGGTAGTTTACACATGAACTATATTCAAATCTTATCTAAGCCTTTTCAAATTTGGCCAGTTTATGGTCCTTCCAACCTAGATCACACTAGACATCTCCACTGGCTTCATCTCCAACTCATCTCTTCTCTGGAACCTCCTCAAGTTTGCTGTCAGAAGCTGTAGCTGAAGCTACACTTCACAGAAGGATGAACCTGGCCAAACCAGAGGCATAGAGGGACTAAATGACCAAGGGAGAACACCCTAGACATGGTGTGCCGGACAGGGGAGGCCTCCAGACACCACTGGACGTGGTGAGCACGGCATTGGCATGCAATGCACGCGCTCTGCACCGCGCCCGAGTCTGATGTGAGGCGTCCCTGCTGCCCCGCGTGGCCTTACCTTGTCCTCGCGTGCCGACGTCTTCCCCTCCTCCCACCTGGACGTTCTGGATCCCTCTCCTCGCCGGGATCGGCCTCGGCGGCTGCCACGGCACTCGGGCACTGTGGCGCCCGTGCAGCCACAGTGGCTCTGCGGCGCGTCTTCTTCCTCCGCTAGCTTCCACCGTGCCATTACTTCCCCCTGCCCTCTCCCGTCTCGTCACCCCGCAAGCGGCCAGCCAGCGCGGCGTCCTGGCGCCGGCGACGTGTCCCGAGCCTCGCCGCTTCGGGAGAGCTCGGCCGCGCTCGCCTTCGGCCTATATAAAGCCATGCCCGGCCCTCCAGAACTCTCCACCTCACCTCACCATCACTCAATTGCCTCCCCGAGCAGCGAGCCACGGCCGAGAGGCCCTCTGGCCTCAAACCTCGCCGGAGATCCGCCGCCACCCGAGCTCTTCCGCCAGCCATCTCCACCCCATTCCAGCCTTACCTGAGCCCACCATCGAGACCAGCAAGTCTCTCTAGACCCCCTCGAGCTCTTGGCCGACCGGATTGCTGCCGGAATCGTCGCCACCGACGACACCCGTAGCTGCCACCCGCCGGAGAAGAAGGGAGCGACGTCGTCCGACCACCTCCGGAGGATCTACGGGTACGTGCGTGATCGCCGTCGACTGCCCGATCCATTCCAGCCTTCTCCCGACCCCGAAGCCGTCCCTATCGCCGGTGAGCACCGCCGGTGAGCCGCCTCGCCTCTGTCTCTCTTCTCCCTCTCTATTTAAACCAGGCCGACCCCACCTGTCAGCGGCTCAAACCCGCGCCCGAAGCCGTATAAGTGGAGGCGCCCCTCCACTTTACGCCTTCGACGTGGCCGCTGGAGGTTTTCTGGTATTTTCTGATTTCTATTTATTTAATTCATTTTGACCAGAAACTTTGACCAGCTATATCTTTTTATTTACAAGCCCAATTCATTTGATTCTTTTTGCATTGGGTTTGTATTGAACTCCTTTATTTTATGACCAAAGTTGGTATTTTTCCAATATTCACAGAATTCCTGGTTAACAAAAAGGCTTTGTGTGACATTTTCCTTTGCTATTTTAAAATATTTCCAGAAGGAAACTTTGGTGCATTTGAAGACCAGGAGTGTTTGGGCAACCCAACAGAGCAAGGCAAGCCAGGACATCCATCTTTTGAAGCATTTCAATAGCATTGCATATTTCAATACATTATGCTCAATTATTTGCCATATAATAATCCATAGTAATTTAATTTAAATGCTTATTGCTGCTATTTTAAGTTAATGTGATAAACCACATGCTTACATAATGAAACTTAGTCGGTTGATCTGGAGTCACCTGTCCGGGCTTATCCGTGCAACCACATTTGCCGGTATGGGACGGCCTTGACTTGATCTGGCTCCGTGCTCTTCCACCGGTACCACCAGACAAGGAGGGTTATGCGTGCGTGCTGCCCTGATCAGGTAGACGGCGATAACCCTGTGAGCCCAGTTGAGTTTTGTGCCGGCGTCCCCGTTTGGGACAATTTAGTTTGGCCACGACGGTGGCAGGTGTCACGAGGTGACACAGGGGCCACCCAGGGCAGGACTCCGGGGGAGGATGAATGCCGGTGGTACGATGGGAGAGTCACGAGTCAGGTGGGTTTCGTTGGAGCAACGCTGGTCCACCCGAATGGGATCATGAGGCCAGGTGCTCCATGGTGTGGGTAAAGTGCGCAACCTCTGCAGAGTGAAAAATCTATTCGAATAGCCGCGTCCACGGTATTGGACAGTCCGTCCAGACCTCACTAGGTGGTCAACCGTAACCGTGATAATAATGATGGAAGAACTTGTCGTATGATCGGAAGTACTCGATGGCTTATGAGTATTCCGAGGGTTGTGGTACAACCAGGAAGAGAGTAAGTTGATAACCGGTAACAATAAGTGAATTGCTTAAGTATTTAACATGTTGATTGCCATGCTATTGTTTGCTGCATTACTTGGTTGTCGTGAGCTTGCGAGTACATTCAAAGTACTCACCTGGCGTATCATGCCAGATGCAGGAGAAGCCGAGGACGGAGGTCCCGATGGTTCGTGCTACGCTAACTAGGCTGTGTCCTCAGCAGTGTCCCTGTGGATGGAGTTTCCGCTATGTTCCGCTACGCCGTAGAATTACTTAGTAGTTCCGAGGCCCTGCTATGTTACATAAATAATGTAGATACCGTCATAGCACCGAGTGTGCCTTTGGCCTCGCTATCTTTGTAAAATATGAGCTTGTACCCGAAATCTATCAATAAAGTTCAGTTCAGTTATGTTCCAAGTTGTAGTGTGTTTCCACAGGACATGATCTCTGGGCTGGAAACACTGGTAATCCGGTTCTCTGAGCCGGGGTGCCACAGTAACTACTTACAAATAATAATCATGCTCAAGATCAGAGGAGTAATGAATAGCATAATGGATCTAAACATATGATCTTCCACCAAATAAACCATATAGTAATCAACTACACAAGGTAATCAACACTACTAGTCACCCACAGGTACCAACCTGAGGTTCCGGTACAAAGATTGAACACAAGAGATGAACTAGGGTTTGAGAGGAGATGGTGCCGTTGAAGATGTTGATGAATATTGGCCTCCCAAAGATGAGAGGGGTGTTGGTGATGACGATAGCTTCGATTTCCCCCTCCGGGAGGGAAGTTCCCCCGGCGGAATCGCTCCGCCGGAGGGCAAAAGTGCTCCTGCCCAAGTTCCGCCTCGAGGCGGCGGCGCTTCGTCCCGAAAGTCCTCCTCTAATTTTTTAGGTTTTTTGGGAATTTATACCAGAAGATGGGCACCGGAAGTGGGTCAGGCTGGGCACAATACACCAGGGCGCGCCCAGGGGGGCCTGGCTCGCCCTGGTGGGTTGTGCCCACCTAGGGGCCCTCCTCCGGTAGTTTTCAGCTCCAGTAATTTTTATTAAATACAAAAATAATCTCCGTAAATTTTCAGCTTCATTGGAGTTGTGCAGAATAGGTATCTCTGACTTGCTTTTCTTGGGTCCAGAATTCCAGCTGTCGGTATTCTCCCTCTTTGTGTAAACCTTGCATATTATGAGAGAAAAGGCATTAGAATCACTCCCCAAAGCATTATTATTCAACAAAACAAAGTAAATAATCAGTAGGAAATCATGATGCAAAATGGACGTATCAGCATCTCAAGAATAACAAAGTCCGTTAAGATAGTAACATTTGCAACAACTACGGGCACGTCCTCACAAATACTGATAGGTATGGCCATTGATTTGTCAGCCATTTGCAATGATATTTCAGTAGGTGTGAGTTTATTCAAATCAAGTGTCTTATATAAGGAGAAAGGCATAACACTAACACCGGCTCCCAAATCACACAGAGCAGTTTTGACATAGTTTCTTTTAATGGAGCAGGTGGAGATTTCAGCTTCAGGTATTTCCGGCTCCCAAACCCTAAATCCCGGATCTCCAAGTTTTTTAGGTACTCCATCCTTAAAAGAATAATTAGCAAGCATGGTGGAGATTTCAGCTTCAGGTATTTTTCTTTTATTAGTGATGATGTCTTTCATATACTTTGCATAAGGGGCCATCTTTAGGATATCAGTTAACCGGGTACGCAAAAAGACTGGCCTAATCATTTTAGCAAAGCGCTCAAATTCTTCATCATCTTTCTTCTTAGATGGTTTAGGTGGAAAGAGCATGGGTTTATGAACCCATGGTTCTCTTTCTTTACCATGTTTCCTAGCCACAAAATCTTTTTTATCATAATGTTTATTTTTAACTTGTGGGTTATCAAGATCAGGAGCAGGCTCTATTTCAACATCATTATCTGGTTCTTTATTATTGCTAGGTTTAGCATCTTCATGAACATCATCATTATCATTATCATTATCACTAGGCGAATGTTCATTACCAGACTGAGTTTCAACATTGGAAATAGAGACATCATTATTATCAAGAGGTTTCTATGTCTCAGGTTCACTAGAGGTATGCAAAGTCCTATCATTTTTCTTTTTCTTTTTCTTTCTAGAAGGACTAGGTGCATCAGTATTAATCCTCTTAGAGTCTTGTTCAACTCTTTTAGGATGACCTTCAGGATAAAGTGGTTCTTGGGTCATTCTACCTCCTCTAGTTACTACTCTAGCAGCAAAATCATTCATATTATTATTCATTTCATCAAGCAATTCTTTTTGAGACTTAGCAACTTGTTCTAGCTGAGTTTGAACCATAGAGGCATGCTTTCCAACACCTCTAACATCATTACTGATTCTAAATAGCAAGTCACTCAAGCGAGCAATCATATCAGAGTTATATTTCAATTGTTTCAGGACATGTGCATTGAAATGATCTTGCTTCATAATATTGTTGTCAACCTCATATAAGCACTGGCTAGGATGTTTATTGTAAGGGATATCACCTTCATCAAACTTTAATAAAGAATTTACCTCTACCACCTGTGGAGGTGGTGGTGTGTTAAGGCCATGTATTTCTTCAATAGGTGGTAAATTCTAAACATCCTCAGCTTTAATACCTTTTTCCTTCATAGATTTCTTTGCCTCTTGCATATCTTCAGGACTGAGAAATAAGATACCCCTCTTCTTTGGAGTGGGTTTAGGCGGTGGTTCAGGAAGAATCCAATCATCATAATTCTTCAATATGTTATTCAATAATTCCTCAGCTTGTTCAACAGTTCGTTCCCTGAAAACACAACCAGCACAACTATCTAGGAAGTCCCTAGAAGCATCGGTTAGTCCATTATAGAAGATATCAAGTATTTCATTTTTCTTGAGAGGGTGATCAGGAAAAGCATTAAGCAATTGGAGAAGCCTCCCCCAAGCTTGTGGGAGACTCTCTTCTTCAATTTGCACAAAGTTAAATATTTCCTGTAAGGCAGCTTGTTTCTTATGAGCAGGAAAATATTTTTCAGAGAAATAATAGATCATATCCTGGGGACTACGCACACAACCAGGAGTAAGAGTATTGTACCATGTCTTAGCATTACCCTTTAATGAGAACGGAAATAACTTAAGGATGTAGTAGTAGCGAATCTTCTCATCATGAGCAAAGAGGGTGGCTATATCATTCAGTTTAGTAAGGTGTGCCACTACAGTTTCAGTTTCATAACCATGGAAAGGATCAGATTCAACCAAAGTAATTAACTCGGGTTCGACAAAGAATTCATAATCCTTATCGGTAACAAAGATAGGTGAAGTAGCAAACTTAGGATCACATTTCATTCTAGCATTCAAAGTCTTTTCCTTATACTTGCGTAGCAATTTCTTAAGATCGTTTCTATCCTTGCAAGAAAGAATTTCTCTAGTTACCTCCTCGTCCATAACATAACCTTCAGGTATATTAGGCATTTCAAATCTAGGAGAGCTAGGACTAATAGGTGTTTCATAATCATCATCAGTTTCATGGGTTTCATCAGTTTCAGCAATCTCATCAGTTTCAGTAGTTTCATTCTCTTTAGCTCTAGCAATTTGTTCATCAAGAAATTCTCCTAGTGGCACATTATCATCAAGCATGGTACTAGCATCATCATAAGCATCATTCATAGTAGAGGTAGCATCATCAATAACTTGCGACATATCAGGATTACTAGCATGTGGTGGTGTTGCAAACTTACTCATAACAGAAGGTGAATCAAGTGCAGAGCTAGATGGTAGTTCCTTACCTCCCCTCGTCTTAGAGGGAAAAATCTTGGTCTTTGGATCCTTCAGATTCTTCATAGTGATCAATTGATATAAATCCCAAGTGACTCAACAAATATAGCTATGCTCCCCGGCAACGGCGCCAGAAAAAAGTCTTGATAACCCACAAGTATAGGGGATCGCAACAGTTTTCGAGGGTAGAGTATTCAACCCAAATTTATAGATTCGACACAAGGGGAGCCAAAGAATATTTGAGAGTATTAGCAGCTGAGTTGTCAATTCAACCACACCTGGAGATTAAATATCTGCAGCAAGTGATCAGTAGCACAGTAATATGATAGTTTTGATAGCAGTAGCAGCAATAACAGTAGCGGTAACAGTGATAGCAGTAGTTTTGTAGCAGTTGGAACAGTAGCAACAGCAGTAGTAACTTAGCAAGAACAATAAGTGGAAAACTCGTAGGCACTGGATCGGTGAACTCGTTGGATGATATTCGTCATGTAACAGTCATAACCTAGGGCGATACAAAACTAGCTCCAGTTCATCAATGTAATGTAGGCATGTATTCCGTAAATAGTCATATGTGCTTATGGAAAAGAACTTGCATGACATATTTTGTCCTACCCTCCCATGGTAGCGGGGTCCATAAGGAAACTAAGGGATATTAAGGCCTCCTTTTAATAGAGAACCGGAACAAAGCATTAACACACGGTGAATACATGAACTCCTCAAACTACGGTCATCACCGGAAAGTATCCCAAATATTGTCACTATGGGGTTTACAGATCATAACACATAATAGGTGCATATGACTAGGCAAGATCGGATCAAGAACATAGATATAATGGTGATAACATAAACGGTTCAGATCTGAAATCATGGCACTCGGGCCCTAGTGACAAGCATTAGGCATAGCAAAGTCGTAGAAACATCAATCTCAGAACATAATGGATACTAGGGATCAAGCCCTAACAAAACTAACTCGATTACATGATGAATCTCATCCAACTCCTAATCGACCAGCAAGCCTATGAAGGAATTGCTCACTCCCGGTGGGGAGCATCATGGAATTGCCGATGGAGAAGGGTTGGTGATGACGAAGACCGAAGATTCCCCTCTCCGGAGCCCCAAACGGGCTCCAGATCTGGCCTCCCGATGAAGAACAGGAGGTGGCGGCGGCTCCATATCATAAAACGCGATGAAACTTTCTCCCTGATTTTTTTCTCCGAAAATAGGAATTTATAGTGGCGGAATTAGGGTCAGTGGGGCCACGAGGTGGGCATAACCCACCAGGGCGCGCCCAGGGGGCCTGACGCGCCCTGGTGGGTGTTGGCCACCCTGGCCCCCCTCTTCGGTGGATTTTGGCTCCAATAATTCTTATATATTCTGAAGTAATTCTCCAAAAAGTTTTGTTCCGTTCCGAGAACTTTTATTTCTGCACAAAAAAACAACACCATGGTAGTTCTGCTGAAAACAGCGTCAGTCCGGGTTAGTTTCATTCAAATCATGCAAATTAGAGTCCAAAACAAGGGCAAAAGGGTGAGGAAAAGTAGATACGTTGGAGACGTATCACTTTTTCTCTTGTTTTGGACTTTAATTTGCATGATTTGAATGAAACTAACCCGGACTGGCGTTGTTTTCAGCAGAACTACCGTGGTGTTATTTTGAGCAGAAATAAAAGTTCTCGAAATCGGACGAAACTTTTGTGAATTATTTCTGGAATATATGAAGAATTACGGAGCGAAGACCTGCCGGAGGGGGGCAGCATGTGGGCCACAAGCTAACAGGGCGCGCCGATCCCCCTAGGCGTGCCCTGTTATCTTGTGGGGCCCACGTGGCTCCCCCGACCCTAATTCCAGTCCTATAAATTCACATCTTCGGAGAAAAAATCAGAGAGAAGATTTCATCGCATTTCATGAGACAGAGCCACCGCCACCTCCGGTTCTTCCTCGGAAGGACTGATCTGGAGTCCGTTTGGGGCTCCGGAGAGTGAACATCGTCGCCATCATCATCACCAACCCTTCTCCATCAACATCCCATGATGCTCACCACCGGAAGTGAGTAATTCCTTTGTAGGCTTGTTGGATGGTGATCGGTGTGGATGAGATTGATCATGTAATCGAGTTATTTTGATAGGGCGTGATCCCTAGTATCCACTATGTTCTGAGATTGGTGTTGCTATGACTTTGCTATGCTTAATGCTTGTCACTAGGGCCCGAGTGCCATGTATTTCAGATCTGAACCTATTATGTTTTCATGAATATGAGAGCGTTTTAGATCCTATCTTGCACGTTATATGCACCTATTACGTGTCATGATCCACATACCCCAAGGTGACAATAATTGGGATTCTTTCCGGTGATTGTCGTAGTTTGAGGAGTTCATGTATTTACCATGTGTTAATGCTTTGTTCCGGTTCTCTATTAAAAGGAGTCCTTAATATCCCTTAGTTTCCTTATGGACCCCGCTGCCACAGGAGGATAGGACAAAAGAGGTCATGCAAGTTCTTATTGCAAGCACGTATGGCTATATACGAAATAAATGCCTACATTATATTGATGAATTGGAGCTAGTTCTGTGTCACTCTAGTGTGTAAATGTTACATGATGAATGTCATCCATATCTATCCATCGCTGATCCATGGCCTACGCTTTTCATATGTTGAATCTTGCTAAGTTACTATTGTTGCTTCTACTGTTTCAACTACTACAAAACTGCTACCGCTACTGTTATTGTTACTACTATTATTCTGCTTTGCTACTAAACTTTTGCTACAGAAGGATACACTAGGTGTGGTTGAATTGACAACTCAACTGCTAAGACCAATAAATATTCTTTGGCTCCCCTTGTGTCGAATCAACAAATTTGGGTAAATACTTCCCTCGAAGGCTGTTATGATCCCCTATACTTGTGGGTTATCAAGCAACCCCAAGAGTAAAGTGGAGATGAAGAAGAAGATGGGGAAGCCAACTGAGTATTTCAAGAAGTTCAATAAGGCTTGGAGAACTTGGCCCTCATGACTAAGGGCTTCCAAATCCGAGGACCGGGAAGGAGGAGAGACAAACTTGACAAATTGAAGTTATCTAAGACACTTCTTCAAAGGATTGCACCTAGCCATGAAGGCCTGACTCGAAAGCAAGACCCCAAGCCCAAGAAGCCCTACTACAACGACGACAATCCTTACCAGATCCAAAAGTATGCCAAAGGCCTCGCCATTGAGAACTAAGACTCTGATGATGGTGATGAATAGAATCAAGATAAGATTATTTGTGTTGTCAGGCTAGCAGTACATACAACCGACAAGACCACGACACTCTTAAACTATGACTTTACCGAGGAGAAGGATACACAACATAGGTGTATCAAGGTAAGAGAAGTAAATGTACAATGTCCTTCTCTCCTTCTATCATCCCCACTATTCAATGTGAAGTTAACTTGGATGATGTTAATAAGGATGGTCTGAATGAAGGAGTTCAAGACTCAAGAGGCTTATGATACTGTGGTGGCTCTAAAAGGAAAAGTTATAGAGACTTTCCAAAATACTCTTAAACATGTTGGTAAATCTAAGGACACCACTGCCAATCAAGAATGTCTCCATTTAATTAGAAGAAAATGAGTTGATTGATTCTGTCAAGAATGATCTCATTTTAGAGTCATGGTCTTGCAAGTCTCTTGATCTTGAATTTGTCGAAGATAGAAAAGTGAAACTATGCTTAACTTGCAAAGTGAGAGAGAGTAATTTTAGCCAACGGTCACTTCTCAACGATGTGTAAAAAATGGTTTTGTTGCCACACTTAAATATCCACTAGTGATGAATATCCATCATCTTTTAGTCTATGAAATAACTACACTAAATGTGAGCAATGAACTGACACAAATATCCGTTCAAGAGAAGAATCAAATCATCTATCATGGCACACTGCTTGACCGACCTCATACTGCCTAGATAGGTGAGGCTTGTTGCACTAGAGTGCATGCCCCTCTTGTGGCCAACACTAGGAAAAACTCAATCATATTCGCATCACTAGCGTCCTCACACGGGCAGTTTAAAATAAGGTACTTAGCTCATGAGGATTTTCAGGCTGGACGCCTGTTGTGTAGCGCGTGAGGATTTCCAGACTGGACGCATGCTGTGGACAGCCTACTAGTTGAGTGGCGCACCTCCCACACACCCACAAAGTGCCAGGCGTATCAACCTCCAGCTCATATCACGTGGGAGTTATCACAATGTAGGAATGACCATCTTTAATGGCGCATCAACCTCCAGCTCATTTCCTCGAGAAAGTGCTGGAGGAAGGTAGGTTGTGGGCCATGGCGTGACAGCTACGTAATTTTTATGCACCGTTCTTTATGTGGACGGTTGGTGAGTAGTAGCTCCTTCGACGGTGGATGTGTGACCACCGCATTTGTAGCGTGATGATGTAGCATAGACGGGCTCTTTACCCGCTTCCCCTTTAATACATGATGCGCACGCTTGCGCGCACTCCAAAAGAAAAAATATGTCGTGGCACACTTATCTCAAAAAAATAACCCATCGGCATCCCCGTGCGTGTGGCATTCGTTCATAAATGAGTACACGACGATTTCGACAATATGCCCCTGCACGTGTGCGTCATTTGCGTATTCACCTTTCCTTCCCGCCCTCGCCGTCCCTCGTTTTCAAGCGTTCACAACTCCGGTGACACGCTAGATCTTGTACGGTAAATCAAAGATACACACAGAAGAACCACACATGTCCCGCCATCCCCAGAAAAATAGCAATTTGCGATATTCTCCTCGTGCCTGACGAACCCGAGGACGCGCGCGCCTATTTCACGGAAAGTCAGGGGCCGGCGTGCAAAAGACGCGGGCATGTAAAAACAGCCCGCAGGCCGATTCCCAGCCCAGGATTTTTGGGGCGGGGGCAAAGGAAGGGAAGCGCCGTGCCCTACTACTGAAGAGGGTGAGAGAGAGAGAGAGAGAGAGAGAGAGAGAGAGCGCGCGGGGCCAGCCAGCCATTCCTCTCCTCTCTACCACCTACTCCCCTCTCTCTCCTCCCCTTCTCTCTAGGATCGCAGCCAGCCAGCCAGCCAGCCAGCGGCAGCCAATCGCGCACCCACAGCGCGCGCGCCTCCCAACTGAGCCCCGAGAAACAAGAAGAAGAAGAAGAGAGAACGAGAGAGCAATCACTCGTCGAAAAGAAGTGTTCTTGGCCTCCGGTCCTCTCCTCCGCCCGCCATGTCCATGGGTAACCCATCTTCCTCCTCCTCCTCCTCCTCCTCCTCCTCCGGCCGCCTCAAACCTCTTTTCCTCCCCGCGGCGGCACTCTGCTTTTTTTGTTCCCGTTCGTCCCGTCCTCTGTCCGTCTCCATTTCCCTGTTAATTTCCTTGACGGCGTCGGCGTTAGGGTTCTCCCCTGTTCGTGTGTTCCTGACGGATTCTTGGAACATATTCGGTTCTCCCGTCCCTGTTCGGCCCTCCGTCGCCCCCTGCGCAGATTCGAAATAAAAATCACAGTATTAATTAACTCCGATTCGCTGGTTCCTGTTGTGTCCCCTTCGATTTCCACACGTTTCTTGCCGCTCTGTATCGCCGAGGGCCAAGGCCAAGGCCGTACCGTGACTAATTAATGGTTCCATGTGGACAGACGAAGGCTATGGCCCTACCTGGGACAGCGACGACGAGTACGACAACTTCATACGCAAGATGAACCCGCCAAGGTGAGCCCGCATCCAGCACATTCACATGCTGCTCTTTGGTTTACTTGTCAACTATCAGGTCTTGTTTCTGAATCCTGGTCTCTATGTATGTCTCGTTAACTGCAGTATCATCATCGACAACGATTCGTCCGCGGACGCGACGATTGTCAAGGTATGTTTAATCAATCTCCTGGTTCATGGTTCTCTGTGACAGAGATTGCAGTCAGGCGTGCTGGTCTAATTTTTATTTTTATTGGTGGTTGCAATCACAGGTTGGCAGTGCAAACGAGTATGGGATTCTGCTGGAAGTGATCCAAGTCCTCATGGATCTCAATCTTGTGATAAGCAAGGCATACATAACCTCAGATGGGGGGTGGTTCATGGATGGTAAGGTGTTACACCCAATAAAATCTAATAAATGGTGCCCTCGATTTCCCTGCTCCTTTTTTGTTGATTTGGTAAAAATTCCTGCTGTTTCAGTTTTCAATGTGACTGATAAGGAAGGGGTGAAACTGAAAGACAAGGCTGCTATTGCGCAGATTGAGGACTACATCCGGAAGGTGTGTAATCCTGAGAGCAATCTTGCCGTTTTCAGTTCACTGGTCATGTATGATTGTCCACAGCATTCCGGTTCACTGACAATTGAAACATTCTTCGAACGTGTAGTCCTTGGGCGCAGATTCAAGATTCGTACCTGCTCAACGGAGATCGGTGGATGTCGCCGCTTCAGCTGACCACAATGTCATTGAGCTGACGGGGACCGACCGTCCAGGCCTGCTCTCTGAAGTCAGCGCGGTGCTTGCAAGCCTCAAGTGCAATGTGGTCAGTGCTGAGATTTGGACCCATAACACCAGAGTTGCAGCCGTGATGCGAGTCACTGATGAGGACACCATGCTAGCCGTCGCCGATGCCGAGAGGCTTGAAATGATCAAGGAGCGACTATCCTACCTTCTCCGAGGAAACAATCTCTCGCGAGGAGCTGCCATGGCAGAAGCATCGGGGACTTCTGCCACACATACCGAGAGAAGGCTGCACCAGATGATGCTTAGCGACGGGGACTGTGAAGAGTTTCATCGGCATGTCCCAGATCAACCTCAGAGGCCTAATGTCACTGTTCGGAATTGGAATGACAAGGGCTACACGGTGGTGACCATCCGGTGCAAGGACAGGCCGAAGCTTCTGTTCGATACTGTTTGCACCTTGACAGACCTGCGCTATGTTGTCTACCATGCAAACATTGACGCCAACAATAATCAAGCGTACCAGGTGAATACACATAACCCAACATATCCGGGCAGTTAGCTGCCACCATGTAGGCTCATAAGATTTCGTACAAGAAAATGTGTGACCTTGATGCTCTTTTGCAGGAATTCTATGTGAGGCATGTGGATGGATCTCCAATGAACACTGAAGCTGAAAGATTGAGAGTCATCCAGTGCCTTGAAGGTGCAATTGAGCGCAGGGTATCTGAGGTAACAAAAATCCATCAACTTATCAAACGTAACTTTGCCAGAATTATGTTCTTATGAAGCCCAAATTTTGGCTTTTCAGGGTGTGAAACTTGAGCTGTGTTCAAATGACAAGGTGGGCCTCCTATCGGAGGTCACCCGTATCTTCCGGGAGAACAGCCTGACCGTCACAAGAGCAGAGGTGAGCACCAGGGGAAGAACAGCCGTCAACACATTCTACGTGCGCAGTTCCGCGGGGGAGATAGTTGACCAGAAGACCATTGATTCCATCAGGGAAGCCATAGGGCACAACATTCAGGTGAAAGGCCAGCCTGAGGCGCCAGCACCTCGGAAGAAAGACTCCCCGACATGGTTCCTCTTCGCAAACTTATTCCGGCCAAGGTCTCTCTCTAGTCTTGGAATGTTCGTGCGTTAATGCTCTCATCAAACTTCTCGGTGAATCAAACCTTAGCTGCTGAAGCGGTCCGTGAGGATTGGAGCCTACATTTGGCTCATCTGTAAATATGCATTGTACATTATAGCGTAGATGAATGTAAATATGACTAGGAAATATTACCAATAAGGAATCCAGAACCAGAACCGTCACCGCCCTGGAGAACATGTCCTGTTTTCCAGAAAATAACCACGTGAAGGAAAGGTCATGGAATTTCGCCGTCTCCCATCCTCCATGATCACGACGCCGAAAACGAAAGGCCAAGTCGGCCTGCTTGGTTCTGGAATTACTGTAGCTATCCTATCCAGACACCGGAATCTGCAAGACAGCAACGGGCATCCGATTCTGTGGAGGGCGAGCAGATGCAGGTCAGTAGCCAAAAAGCACCCCCTATCAATTCATCCTCTTCGCCGAAGCTTTGCTGATAAGGACATGTTGCATTACCCTCTGTCTGTATCCTAAACAAGACTGGGCAACTAAAAACACCATGAAAAGGAAAACCGGCTCCTGTGCTGCGTCTGGTGACATGCTGCCCTGTCATCTCACACTAGCTCCGGTGTGCGATCCCCGATCGGTGTCGTGGCGGCGATGCGCCTATAGGCGGGCGGAGGGGGCGAAAAGGGGGTCGGCGAAGCCAGGCCAGAACCAAAAGGGATAGGTCTAGTAGTGGTAGCACAGCACGCAATGAGAGTTGTGTTTGGAATGTTTATTTGCCTTTTAGGTCCTCATGTGTAGTGCTGCTTTTGGGCCTTGGTGATGGCTGATTGGCGCCACAGGTGTGTTCCATGATTGGTGACGCCTGACCTAAAAAGGGCATATGGGAGGAAAAAGAAAGGCATGGGAAACAAGACTGACAAATAATGGTAGTATGGTACACCGAGGTGAGGTCAGAGGAGCTCGAGGCATTGCTGAGCGGTAAAGCCGCTGTGGCTTTGCATGATTTGCAGAGGAGTTTGGTGTGTGTGCACCATCAGGCGCACGCAGAGGCTGAGTGGCCACTTGAAGCTGTGAGATGGTGACAACCTGAGGCTGCTCCAGCTCGGATGCACCAAACTTCTGGCACAGGAGACGACCAAATGCGATAGGAGATGTGGTCATTTGCATGGTGGCAAACAGAGCCTCTTCTATCTGAAGTCTGAAATATGAGCATAGTACTACAGAGTTCAGAGACGGAAGAAAACCATGCCAGAAAGGGCACTCATCACTCAAACTGGCATTGAACAGTATAGCACCAATGATTGATTCTAGTAGTATTGTAGGATGTCTTTCCAATGATTTGGGAAAAACGACGCGATGAGCAGGATTGTGTTGGTTTGGATACATCTGAATAGTAACACCGCGTACAAGAAATCAGGTAAAAAGAGAACAAAATCGCTTCATGCGCTACATCAGATTACTACTACTATTGCACGAGTACAGGTACAGCACTCTAGAGCAACTCTACTCCTGGGTGCAAGATACATAACGCCTCCATCCGCATCAGCGTTTGGTTGACGATGGCGCTGTTTAAAGTGTTTCACGCATTTCGTATGATCACTCTTGTATTCCGGTGTGTCCTTGGCCATGAAGTGGCAAAGGCGATTAAAATGGGGCATCACAAGGTTACCAGGGGCATGCCTGTTTCTATCTCCAGCGCCCAGGAAGGGAGTGGACGAACGCAACTGCGGCAGCAACATGATCAACATATCACCTCCTCCTTTTTTTGCCTTTTCCCATCTGCCCACATTTAAAAGCGCTTTCTTGTTCTTGGAGGAAAGCCATTGCCTTGCCATACTTTTCAGACCTCTCTTGCTCGTGTCTCATCCTATCCTTCTCTTTCACAGCAGCCAGGAAATAATTATCTTTACGAAGCTCGGACATCGCCCCTCTCTTCTCACTCTTCAAGCGTCTCCTCATCTTCTTCTCTTCTGCCCTTTGTCGGTCAGGATCGTAATTAAGACCCTTTACGTAACTGCACCAAAGGAAGAAGGATGTGTGAAATGCATAATTAGACCTTTTCAACAACAGAACAGGATAGGCCAAAACAGAGCACAACAGAGACAAGAAACTGGCAACACGGAATGACAAGTATACATACTTCTCCTCAAATTTGGGATTCAGCTGCTTGATTGGTTCAGGCTTCTGCTTTCGCATTTGGAGTGGCTCTCTTGAAGCATGGTGTTCGTCGCTTCTCTTCTTAATCAAGTCGATGACTTCTTGGAAAATTTCTCGTAACAGGGCAGGCAACTTGGATTTTTCCATAATTTTTTGCAGCAGAGAAGAAACTGGCATGAAAATTTCTGGAAAAGAGCAGAGCCCTTCATGTATAATGACAAAGCCCCTCAAACATTCAGCCACAGACAGAAGTACACCAGCCCTGTCAGAAAATGTGTGTTTATAAGATAAATATATAACATGTAAAACGACAACTTCCAGTATCAAATCGTGAGTCCACTAAAACCAGGTGCTCACTTGAAATTATCAGATGAGAAGAACGGGGAATCAGGATCCATGCTCATTAGCTCGAGGATATTTATACGATTCGCCTCATGCACTTGCTCACTGATATGAAGCCATGGTTTCAGTGTCTTGAGCTCCATAAACTGGTCATTGATCTATACCAAAGGAGATTCAACTTAATATGAAGCAGCAAGCTGAAATGTATGCTCAACTACTGGATTCATACTTACCTGATTGCTAACTTCTCCTTTAAGTGATGTTACCAAAAGAGTTTGCAGAAAACTGATAGCTTCAGGGCAGAATTTTTTCGATTCTTTAGTAGCCTACAGATTGAAATTTGCAGACATGATGAATATTTCCTGTTGTAAAAGTAGGGGGAAGGAATTCCATGTTGTACTTGGGAATGAAGGAACAGAAGAAATTCAGCTAATTGGCTTTTGCCATTCAAATTATTCATGCTAATTACTCCCTCCGTTTTCTAAATATAAGCCTTTTTAGAGATTTCAATACGGTTACGGACTACATACGGATGTATATAGACGTATTTTAGAGTGTAGTGACTCATTTTGCTCTGTATGTAGTCCGTATTGGAATCTCTAAAAAGGCTTATACTCCCTCTGTTTCTAAATATGTCTTTTTAGGGATTTCAATAGGAACTACATACCAATACAATGTATTTTAGAGTGTAGATTCACTCATTATGCTTTGTATGTAGTCCATATTTGAATCTTTAAAAAGACTTATATTTAAGAACGGAGGGAGTAGGTCTCTGGAGCATACAATATGTACTCATCGGGGAGAAAGATAAACTAATACACAAGATAATATAAGGCTTGAGAGCATACCGCAAGCACCATGGAGCACAAGAAAGAACCAACAGCTGCATCTCGGCCAGACTGTATAGGGCATCGCATCAGATATTCGCACATAAGCAGAAGCATTGGAGTTGCGACAGCATGCCGGAAGTCAGAGCAGGGGAATATAAGAGACCATAACCTCAGGAGAAGTAATGTCTTCAAACTAGGCAAGCTGCTTTTTCCTGTAAGTTTAAAGAGACCACATAATAAGGATGGCAGATTAATGACTACAAAACGAATTTCCAGTTTAAAAAAGAATGGCCTCGGAAACCTGGAACTTTGATGTCTTCACATAGACGAGCACGTGTATGAGTAAGTCGTTCCCTAGCACATATTGCAGCAAAATATGGTGTCTCTCCACTCATCTCAACTAAGGGTTTAACAAGGGTCTCAATTACTTTAAACTTCACTGGACTCTGAGTAGCTAAAACTGCAAAGTACTGCAGGAGAACACCATAGAAAACCTGCAAAATATTTGAGGATACGTTGATGGATGCAATGGGAATGATAATGAATAATTAAGTAAATATATTTGATAATAACCAGATGAATTTAGTTTACCACATACTTGCATTTTCTTTCTGTTTTCAGGTGTAAGCCTTATTGAATTGCAAGTACGTATCCGGCTTATAATCTCAGCTATTTCAGTTTCTGAGCGACCATCTACCAAAGAGCATAGATCTTGTAAGTTATTTGGTGCTTCTATCACGAAAGGAAGGTCTTCATCCTTGCCATGCGGTTTTTGCTTTGCATTAGATACTCTCTTCAAATTTTGTGCATTTGTTTTCATAATTTTGTCCCCAATAACTTGTTCTTTTTCTTTGACATCATCCTTTTCATCTTCTTCTACAGCAACCTCATCGTCGTCACTTTGCTCCCAGTCCCTTGCCGGCATACTACGGAAATCATTATCACTTGAATCCTCTTCATCACCAGCATCTTCTTCTTCATCCTCATCCTCATCCTCACCACTGTCATCACTTCCTTCATCACCAGATGCTAAACCTTCACCTATCTTTCTACCCTCCCTCTCATAAATTTCGTCAACCCAACCTTTTTTCCTTTTTGTTGGCTCGTCAAAAGAGAAGGAATCACCAAGATCATCGCCAGATATAGGTTTTGAGTTATCCACCCTCATATGATGATCACCATCCTCGCTATCATCATCTTCTTCGTCAGAGGACTCAGCAGTTCCAAGCATCCGCTTGTGACGTTCCTTCTACAATGTCATTAAGCATCAGCAAGCGATTTAATATCAGTACTTCCATCAGCAAAAACACCACTGATGTGGTAGAATTATAAGCTAAACCTAAAATCACACTAGAGTTCACAAAAACAACTCTTAGGATGGACAGAAAAGGCAAACTTTAAATATGCCAGCAGCAGTTGCATCCAATGCAACAGTTCGATCGGACGAACCTCCAACTTCTCAAGACGTTCTTTTTCTTCCTGAGCTAGTTCTTCTGGGGTTTTTGTCCTGTCTGACGGGCGAGCACGTTGATCCATCACCATTTCTTTCACCAGTTTGTCGTATGCGTCTGGCTTTTCCTGGAATGCAACAAACAATATGCAACTTCAGTACCAGGAACTGGCAAAGATAACATATCAACCCATGCACAACAATCAAAATTTTGTGAAATTAGAAGTGGGCATGCTGCTGTACACACTTCATCCCAAGGTACCAAATGAGAGGAGCGACTCCACTAAGGATGTGCAAATCTTTAGGAATAGACGCATAAACTGGTCCACAAAATTTAAAGCAAATCAACTAATAGGCTACTATGTCCAGTCTTCTATTTTCTCTTTTCAAGCTTACATGTGTGTGCAGTGTTCGGTGTGTGCACCGACTTCTAATAACATAACAGAGGTTCCACCCATGATGCCAGCTTAATTGTCGACTGAAAGCTATGTAATATAATGAATAATCTTGGGCTTGTTGATGATCTAAATAGGAAGACAAGCGTTAAATGCTACCTTATTGAAAATCTCCTTTCCGGTCAGACCAGATGAACCTTTATGGATTGTACTTGAATTGTTTTTATGTGTGTTCACTCTAGCTGACTCGGTCAGGGATAGAAGTGCTGGCGTCTGGGCTAGCAATGCAAAATCACTATCTAACTTGTCAACAAGATGTTCATCCTCTTCCTTTTCCTTGGCTTTTTGGGCCTGCAACAAGACAAAATTATGTTAACGTAGCCACTTCATGCTACAAATATGGAAACAGAAGAATGCATAATAACAAGTATAGTGTGTGCAAAACTGCAAATCATGTACACAGCCTAACAGACCTGCAATACCAATCTAATGAGGTCATGCATAAAGCAGCATGAATATAGCATAATTCGGTAAAATAAAAATATCACATTACTAGCGTTTTGGACATTGGACAAGCACAGTGCAACTGTGCAAGTCAGCAACATGGAACTATAAAGGAAATAGGAGGTGGCTGGATTGGAATGAGTCCACTACTATTGCATTAGGAAGTTAAGGAGTCTAATATGTCCGAGTTGAAGCTGTGCATCCACTATATAAGAATGATATCCTCTGTTTATCTAATCCCTCACATCCACATATATCTATCTTCGCCGCAATGATAAACACTTGGTCATTTTTGTCATGGAAGGCACTAAGGCAGACATACAAAGCTATATCAAGGTTTCTCTTGATTATAACTCTGAAAACAATTTGGAAAAAGCAAAGACCAAGAGTTGAAAACAGTGAAATAAGCATCATGTATCGAACCAAATAATAATTTGTAGGGAAAATTTAAAACAGTTTATTTAAGTTTCAGAATGATAGGAAATGTTCTAAGTGATAGTCCAAGACAGAAAAAAAAAGGCAGCAACAGAAGGAATAATGGTTTCTATACACAAAGGATACTCTACCTTGTAAAATTTACTCTTCAAAATGATCTCTGACATAACTTCCTTTTTGCTCTTGTGACCCTGCAAACAGGAGTAACTAGATTAAGGACACAGCAAATCGATTACAAATGAGATCTAAATGTAATTAGTAATTCCTAAGAAACATTACATGTGTTTCTCCAGGCAGGTCAGTTTCTGAAGGGAGATCACTACTTTGGAGGGATAAGCGCTTCTTTGAGAGCGTGCTACCTGAAAATACAAAAGGTTAAGCACATTAAGCAAAATAGAAACATTAACATCAGTTCCAGTAGATGGGGATTCTAATCCTTATAATGCTTTAATATGTTAACATAAATATTTTCTCCAATAATACCATCTTACATTCCCAACGCTGAGCCTAGCAAACTACCCCGAGACCACAAGGGATTTTAGATACTGAACAATAACAAACATTGATAGCTAAATCAAATATCTACAGTAGAAAGTTATGTTATGCTATCTTATCAGTTTTACTAGGGACAACCCCGTCCGAGATTATTTTGCTGAGTCAGACGTGTCAAATTCCAACCCATGCTTTGGATTCCAGCTGTTATTTGCCAATTCAAGAAATTATTGCCAAGTCAGAGACCTAAATTCGAGTCAATTCCAACACCTGTATGTGCCCGTAACACTTGCATCCCTCGGAATAAATAGAATGAACAAATTTCAGAATCTCTGAGAGAAAACCTAAAACTAGGTGTCAGACTACAGTAATCTACAGAATCTCTCAGAAGAACAAGCAAAACTCCAAAAGGTTTGTTTTGCAGGCCATCGACAAAAAAATAATTTATTTTGGACGGACAACATATACAGTATCTTTTAGTCTTTTAAATGCTCTAATCCCAGTTTATGTGTCCAGCCTTTGGTCCAAGGAATCTACACGACAAGCAGAACTGCAAAAGGTTTGTTTTGCAGGCCATCGACAAAATTTTAATTTATTTTGGATGGACAACATATACAGTATCTTTTAGTCTTTTAAATGCTCTGTTTCAGATAATAAACTATACTAACTTAAAAAACTACAGTAGTTTGTAAAATACAAATGTGAGATACATAGGTACTCGTACATAACACAGGGGAGTCAGAAGTACCCCCACAAAGCAAAAAACAGGGGCCAATTAAATACTCCCTCTGTTCAGAAATATAAGACGTTTTTGAGACTTGTCACAAGTCTCTAAAACGTCTTATATTTCTAAACAGAGGGAGTATATTGTAAGATACTTAGATGAGAGCTTAAAACACACCTTCTTCATCACTGTCGTCACCAATAGGCACCTCTTCATTGAAATCATCATTTCCCAAAAGCGTGTGAGAATCCTCGTTGTCCTCCTCATCGGACAGATTGTATTTGCTTGCTCGTTTCAACTTCGCCTAGAAATCATGAGAAAGCGGGGAAACTTAACAAACTCTTGGACACACACCGTGCCGTCACCAAAATGAGAAAGAGCACTTCAACCACAGACTTGCAATGCATGGCACATACTGATAGACAAGAAATGAAGGGGACAAAACATGCATAAATGTTGTTCCTAGTATAATGCAACAAGAACTCTGGTTTCCCTATTTGCATCTCTAGTCCATGCAGATTATGTGCCCAGCCTTGGACCCAGAATCTCATTGTTGACTAGAGAATGCTGCCCTAACAGAGTGACTCTGGGTATGACGAGGTAAGCGGCGCATACCATGTGCTCTCGCTGCTGACGGAGGATGGCCTTGTCGTACTCGGGCAGAGTCTCGTCCCTCTCGCCGATGCGCCGGTCATGGAAGACGGACGACTTGGCGCTCTGCTCGAACTCCTTGAGCAGGGTGTTCTCCCTCTGCAAAGCAAGCCACGCCGCGACGTCAGGCCAAAGAATCGAGCTTCGCCCGAAAATCGCCCGGCGCAATTTACCTTGTGGATGCCGTCGGAACGGGAGCGGGAGGTGCGCCTCTCCTCGCCCTTGCGCTTCTTGCCGAGCACGTCGAACTTGCGGCGCGACCAGATGGCCTCGAAGGGGTTGCTCCGCTCCGCCGCCGCGGCCCCGCGCGCCTTCATGGCCACGGCCGCCGGGCCGTTCCTCCCCTTCATGCTGCCCTTGCCTTTCTTCGTGTTCTGTTTCTTGCCCGCCGCGGCCGCACCAGCTGCCATCGGCTTCGTCTTCGCCATGGCCGAGACGGAGCGCGACGTCGTGGGGGCGGCGGCGAGGTGGCTGCGCGACGGGACGGGCGGCGGCGCGGGGGGGAGGGGGGGCTCCGCGCGAGGAGAGGTGTGTTATGGGTAACACCCCTGCTATGGGCTGTCAGCGTATGTTGCTATGTTTCGTAACCTAGGCCGCACAGCAGGCTACAAGATGGGCCTCTTATTGCATACTTGGAGGCCGGATTGCCGGTTTGCTTAAAAAACAAAAAAGGCTGATTGCCCATGGCTCAAAACAAAAGGCTGACTGCCTTGTAAAAATAAAAGAGCACGGGGTGAGGGCTGGCAACATATTTATTTTTCATGCAATAATAGCAACTCTAGCAAAGTCTCCATATGACTTCCATTACCATAATAATCGTCATTATAGTGACTGACCCAAAATCGCACTCTAACAAAGCTGGCATATACCTCCCGATCGGCATAATTTATGGAGTTCTTCAACGTGCGAGCCTACATATTTGCAGGTTGGGGGCGTTATTTAGGAGTGTGCGCCATCCGTTGACCGCTTGCGTGAGAGGAAAGTTTCAGCTCCCCCACCCTCGCCTTCCGCGCTGGCGCGTTGGTTTGGATCTCGTGCCATCCGCCAACCGCTCACGTGAGAGGAGAGTTTCAACTCCTTCCTTCCGCTGCCCGACGCTAGGGGTGGATTAAGGATCTGCTTGGCTTGTTAAGCTCGTGCTCATTAAGGTTTGGTTCGTTAAACATAACGAGTAAAGAATGTTGTTCGACTCTATTCGTTATAAGGTCATTAAACTCGTGGGCATTCACGAGCGCTTGCTAACAGACTATGATATGTTACGACCTACAGATGAGTGAGTACATATAATTTTACAAATGAATGTTGACTACGGGAGAAGGTGCACTAGTTTGACGCGTCAAAAAAAAAGGTGCACTAGTTTGTTGCCTCATGGGTTGGTATGGGTTGATTTGATTAATTAGGTGGATTGAAGTGCCACAAAATGTTTTCACAGAAGATAAGAATATGTGATGTGTTGTACTAGCGAGCTTAACAAGATGCTCATGAAACTCGTTAGCTCGTTTGTTAAGTTCGTTAAGTTTAATGAACTAAAATTAATGATTGGTTATGTTCATTAAGAAGCGAGCTACAAGGTTAACCAGCTGAGTTATTGAGCGCTCGTTAAGCTTACGGAATACGAGCTTTTGGTCCAGACCTACCAGTCACTCTCAATTTTAAAGATCTCCACTTCCCGTTTAGTCGCCCGCAACCACCATTTCCCTTCTAGCCGCCCAAAGCATCCACTTCACTATCACCTGCGGTGAACTAGATGATATTCTCGGAGGAGAATAAGCGCTAGTAAAAATACCGGCCATTTTGGGAGACACATATATAAGGATTTCTGCAAGGATCATCGTATGTGTCCCCAAATTGGTTAACATAAGTTTTACCATTAGGTGGGGAAGTACTCGGCGACTCGTGGGGGTGCGGGGAGGAGCAAAATCGACATTGACCCTGGTAAGGTTGTCTCTTTTATTAATTGTAATAATTGGCATTACTAGCATATTTATCAATTTGCAAAAAAAATCATTTCTTTAATTGTTAATGTTTTATTAACTATTTTTAATAATTTTATTAGTTGTTAGTATATATGTAATCCTCATTCTGCTTTTGCAGGCCCCTTGATTCACTTCAGTCCTACAATGTTTAAAATATATGTGTAAACAAATTGATGGCTTAAGTAGACCTCAAGTTCAAGGAAGCTATCCCTAAACATTTAGAATTTCATCTATGTATACATCAGAATACCTATGTACTATGCCATTTACACTTTACATTCATAATATGTGTCCAACCTATAGCATGATTATCTAAGCTTGTGTTGCGTTGCCAGTCTTACTTCCAAATGAATGTTCCTACGAATTTGCCCATTGTTATACAAGCACCACATGGAAACTTTATATTTGACACGTTCACTTCTTAAAAGTATGTGAAATTCATATTTCATATGCTTATCTACTGCTACCAAAAGTACAATAATTTTATGCTCTTTCATGTAGATGATGGCTATCTACGTAACTAAATCCTTACTACTATTTGTGCATGATTATACCATGTTGTTTTATAAAGAGCGGATTTTATTGACTTATAATGTTGCATCAAGAGAATACAATCACTATGAGCACACGTACAGCCTTTGTACGACTAGGATGCATAGAGCCAACACCAACACACACGCGCACACACAAAGGAAAAACCACAACCCTTAAAAGTCCCGTCGAAGCAAACTTAAGCATACAACATCACCATCACCATCAACATCAACATCAACATCAACCGCCACCGATGACATCACCTGAGCTGCGAGGATAGAGCTTCAAAAATGACGTCTTCAGGAAGGAAACGACACACAAGTGTCGTGGTCGCCAGATCCCCCCATGAAGGTTAGATCCTAGGTTTTCAACCCGAAGAAGTCCGAGCAAACTCCAAGCAATGCCTACAACAAGGGTATGATGTATAACACCACCATGATTATACCATGTATGTTCTTCTGATAGCTTAATGTCATTCCCTTTATACACCACTGCTACCGTGGCCAATCCACCAAAAGGAGATGGAATAGGAAACTAACATCACAAATTAGATGTATGTAGTAGATAGACTAATGGAGTAATTGATTTATAGTAAAATACACTAATGCCGAATCAGAAAGGAAGATGATATATTATTATTATTGTTGTTGTTTTGTGACAACACGACAAGGAGTTTCCAACCCTCCTTTACACTCCACCAAAATAACCTATTTTTCGATTATAATAATCACTTAAAGAAGGGAAAGTGGAGCAGAATTTCACCATTGTCAAAGGGATGTGATCAATGCAAACTGTGGCGGACGACGTAACCACCATTTGATGACTATAAAACAAGCCATGATGAACTAACAAGAAAATCACTTTAATAAACAATGTATATTCCACTAAAAGTCAATTTAACTTAAAAATAAATGTATCCATATACCAAGTCCAATCTCTAATATTTGTCGTCAAAGTAGAAGGGCGCGGCAACGCGCGCTTCTAGTGTAACCAATACAAGAGCACCTTTTCAGCACATGGCACATGTGTAGTAAGAACTAACATAAATTAGTCTATATATAAACATTGAGCAAACTAAAAGTCCAAGCAAAGAAATGCGGTACACATCACCTATAGAGGGATAAAACGGAATTAGAGGAAAGCAGACCAAGCAGCGCCACTATATATATTTTCCAAATCTAAATAAATGTGTATTTAAGATTTTTATTGCATGGACCTAAAATTGATCGCCAGACGCATAATGAATGATTTGATGTGAAGCTCAAGCTAACATCAAGAAGATGAAAGGAACGAGAAAGCAAGGTGGAGGCTGATCTACAGGCATGGTCTCCGCTTTCACCTTCCATGTGAAGTAGACAAGTAGACTAACAAATGCACAAGAGCGTAAAAGAGCATCATTGAAAAATACTCAAAGAATCAGTCACGGAGAAATATGGCAAGGGCGTCATCCGACCCTATTCAAGTATACAATTTCTTTTCCTCAAACATGCTTCAAGGAATTCCTATGGTGCTAATCTGAAATAAAAATTTAAATGCAAAAATATCATCCGCGGTGAGCAAGTACTATACTTCAACACATGCATAATGCATACTGCATACAGAGTAATCATGGTTTGGTTAATCAATTGCCGAAGTTAACTTACACAAGATAAAACGGTATACAAAAAGAACTTGCAGGTACCTCAAGACAGCTGAACCTTTCATTTCAAAAGTTTTCAGATCCCGAAAATTCATTGTTTGATCGGCCGAGCCTGGATAATAATAGTAAACTAATTGAGAATACACTTTAGCTTACTTACACTTGTTAACAAGATGTCAAGAACACACATTTTTCTAGTAAAAAAAGGTTATTTCTAGCTATTAAACGGTTAAAATGGGATCCCTCGGACACTCAATTTTTTATAAAATCGTATTAATAAATACATTATTGAACTAGACTATGTATCCAACCTTCATATGTACGGATCTCAAGGTGTCTAGAATCAATGGTCACAAAATTCACTGAACAGAAAAAAAAGAGGCTTGTCAAATAGCAAAAGCGTTATTTCCAAATAATAAAGTCGTATCGTGTGCCCACCCAAAATCAGCCGAACAAGTTATATCATTTGCCAAAAGTAAAGCTAATCAGTATCAATGTGCATGAATCAGCGGGACGCATTGGGTCATTTTATTAAAAAAAAGGCAATAAAAGAAAATATGTACAGTATTATGTCAATGAAAAAATTCCCCAAGAAACAAGAAATGTATGTAAGAAAAAATGTAGCACAAAAAGAAATGCAAACCACAGCGTGTCGTGTGGTCTTCAAATGTCCTGAATATCATATCAAAGCGAATATCTCAAGATAATTTAAGTGTGCTGACCAGGCCTGCCGCTCGGTGCTATCATCTTTGGCAGACTAAGTTAGCAACACGTTTGATCTAGCCTCAACTAGCGATGTGGTCTTAGAAAAGCAGAACCAAAATTTGAAAGAACCCCGCGGTGTGCACGCGTAGTATTGTCGGCTATTATATTTCGGCCCAACATGCTCCACAAATATTAACCGGTCACTTGGAGGCCCACTCACCAAGGGCGTGCGTCGAGGGTCAAGGCCTGGCGCGGGAAGAGAGATGCTGGCAGGCGCCCCTACACACACGCGGCAGGTCACAGCCTCCTTTTCTGTTTTTTTTTCGTTTTTTTTGCTTTATTTCTGTACTTTTGTATAAAAATAAAAAAACTCTACATAAAACATTAAATGAATGTTGAACAAGTATTTACAAATGTTAATCAGGCATTCAGAAAAATGTTGAATGTGTATAGAAAAAATGTTGTTCATTCATTTAAAAATTGATGAAATGTTAAATGTGTATAGAAAAATGTTAACCATGTATTAAAAATTGATGAAAAAATGTTGATTATGTATATGAAAAGGTTAATCAAGCATTTTGACAAACAATCTAACAAGTATTTAAAAAATGTTAACCAAGCATTTGAGAAATGTTAAATGTGTATAGAAAAATGTTAACCATGTATTAAAAAGATGATGAAAACATATGAACAGGTATATAAAAATGTTAATCAAGCATTTAAAAAAACTGAATAAGTATTTGATAAATGTTAATCAAGCATTCGAAAAACGTTAAATATGTATAGAATTTCTTTTGACCGTGTATTGAAATTTTAATATTGTATATTAAATATTAATCAAGCATTTCAAATAATGTTGAACAAGTGTTTGAAAAATTTTAATCAAGCATTTGGAAAATATAAAATGTGTATATAAAAAAATCAATGTGTATTCTTTTTATTTAAAAACTGTCAATCAAGCATTTGAAAAAAAATACAGAAAAAATGTTGACCATGTATTTAAAAAATATTAATCTTGCATGTGAAAAAATCTCAATCAAGCATTTGAAAAATATTAAAAATTTGTATAAAAATGTTGACCATATATTACAAAAATATTTAACTTATATTGGAAAAATGTTAGCCGTGTATTAGAAAAATATTGTTGACATATACAAAATATATAGATAATAACCAAAAGAACAAAGAAAACCGAGAAATGAAACAAAATAAAAAAAAGTAAAAACAGAAAAACAAAGAAACAAAATGCAAAAGAGAATGAAAAAAAGGAAGAAGAAAAAAAGAAAATGAAAAAAAAAACCCAAAGAAAACCGGCTCGAATTGCCTCAGGTAGGACGCACCCCTACTACTTACCACGAATGGGACTTGAGCGGAGTGACTCGCAGCGCCCATGATATCCCCGGAAACGAGGCATCGATCCCTGCTTCTCCCCTTTCCTTTGATCTTTTTACTTTCTATGTGCGCGAGAATGAACGGGTCCAATACAATGTCGGGGAGACTTCAACGTGAGCTGCTACCGTCGCGCTTAATGAGAGACATAGCGCTTGCACATCCAGTCGCCCTTCTAGGAGGGATCAACACTTGGATTCTCATAAAAAGGAGGGGGCAGCATTTCCCTAAAACCATTGGAGGCAGCAGCACGACAACAACAACTCTACTCCATGCTAGGTGCGCATCGTTTGATCAGTTTGATGTTACAATAGGCATCCAGAGCATCTCCAATTAACATGTCCAGACTCATCTGCGGACAGAGGCCGACCACTCCCCGTATGTCCGCCTGTGCAATCGGATCTCTCAGTTTTAAAACCCCAAATTCATACAAACACATGGACGCCGATCATTGAATGATACGAATACACATAACAACGAATATAACACGATTCACCAAAAAAACAATGAATATAACACACAAATAAAATTCATTCCAAGAGAAACATACATATTGAAACATAAACTTTATTCAGACTTCATAATTAACACATAAAATCCAATGATCTATGGTGCGGATCAACATATTCTTCACATGATCATTGAATAGTTGCATGTGAACTTGTTTATCTTAAAGTTGTCACAACAACATGCTCTGAATCTTGTTCCAGTAGGCTGCCCTTTCATCCTCATCATTGACAAACATGTTGTTCAATATTACAGAATGGGTCATCACTTCCCGTAGTGTCTCCGGGATCCCACTCATTGCCGCTCCACAAACAAGACCTCAACGAGGTTGACGCACTCCAAATGCCGTCTTCGTATCTTTGTAACACTTTCTTGCATTTGTGCAAAGAGACGTCGTTTGTTACCTTGGGGATGGGGTATAATCTTTACAAATTCTCCCACCGAGGAAAAAATTCCCGAAGAAACAAGAAATGTATGTAAGAAAAAATGTAGTACAAAAAAAAATTGCCAACCACAACGTGTCGTGTGGTCTTCAAATGTCCTGAATATCATATATCATATCAAAGCGAATATCTCAAGATAATTTAAGTGTGCTGACCGGGCCTGCCACTCGGTGCTATTCCCTTTGGCAGACTTAGTTATAAACACGTTTGATCTAGCCTCAACTAGCGATGTGGTATTAGAAAAGCAGAACCAAAATTTGAAAGAACCCCGCGGTGTGCACGCGTAGCATTGTCGGCTGTTATATTTCGGCCCAACATGCTCCATAAATATTAACCGGTCACTTGGAGGCCCACTCATCATGGGCGTGCGTCGAGGGTCAAGGCCTGGCGCGGGAAGATGCTGGCGTCCATCCATGCTGCCCTTCTACCACTCAAAAAAAATAAAAAAAATCCATGCTGCCCTTCTTTTCTTTTCTTTTTGAGAATCATGCTGCCCTTCTAGGTGATACAGGATATTGTCATGTTGAGAGGGCACGGATATCAGTTATGGATGCACCATCAAGGGGACAAGCACCGGGCAATTTAACTATGAACGTCGAGAGACAAACAAAGAAGGAGATAGCTTAACCAAGTTTACCATCCAGAAACAAGAAACGAAGGGGAAACCGAGCGCTCTCAGCGATTTGGGCTTTCTGGCCGTTGGATCGGTTTGCTTGATGCGTTTCCGACCGTTGGATCGCGAGATGGAACGACCTGGGCCGCCGGATCAGATGCAGGCACCATTGCAATGAATAGTGCAACTCTTCGGTGCCACCGCCTGTAAATTCGGTGCCCCGTCGAGGGCGTTTTGGTCTTTTCGCGTGTTGGCCTATAAAAGGGCGGTCGCGACCGTGGAGTTGACCTAGCCTTCTCCCCGTCCCGCACTCGCTCCGCGCCGCCTGCCTCTTCCTCCCTCTCTCCCTCCAAAGCCTAGATCGCGCCCGTCGCCCCTCCTCCCTCCTCCGGATTCCTTTCCACTCCCGCTGACCACCAACCCCACCCCATCCCCACCGGCGACCGCCCCCCGTCGCCCTGGCGCCGCCTTCCCCGCCTCCTCGTCCCCTGGACGCGGCTCGTGGTGCTGGGCGCCGCTGCGCTCGGGAGGCGTTGCAGATCTCCGTCGACCAGGCCGTGCTGGCGCTCGTGATCCGCCGGCGCCGGCCAGGGTCCCAACCGACGGACTCGTCGGGTCGCCGCTCCTTGAGGCCAGCCCCTCCCGCTGCGCCGGCTCGAGGACCCCTCGGGGATGCCGCTGGTGCGGTGGGACGTCCGCGGCGCGGGCTGGGCACCGAGCGGCGGGGCCCGTGGCGAGGGTTCCGGTCAGGGGCTTGGTCGGGTCGGTGCGGGATCTGAGCCGCCGACGCTTGGCTGCTGCATGTTGCTATGGATCCGGTATGATCCACATCTCTCTCTCTCTCTCCGAGACTCACGCACACACTCGCTCGCTAACTCTGTTTGTGCGCGCAGTTCACGCCCCTGAACCCGAAGCCGAATCAGATGTGCTCTCGTTGCTGGATCGCTGGCCAATCGTCCGGTTGGCGGCCACGTCAGTTCCGCACTGCTGCGGTGCTGCCAGCGAGGTGTGGTGTTGGCTGGGAACCGTACGGTGTTTGTATGACGTGCCGTCCGCACTAGGGGGTTTGGTCGGTCGACTCCAGGTATGAGCAGCTCCTGAGCTTGATGGCTGGATGTGCACACACATGTACTAACCTAGTGAGATCATCTCGTGTAATAACTGAAGTTGTTTGGCATCCATTTCTTTTCTGCAGGTCATTCATCATCTCATCTCACACACTCCTGCCAAATAACCTGGTGAGATCACTCCTTACTCAGTTCTGTAGCTTTATTCACTGAACTGAGAGATGATGTTTGTGCTCAGTTAGCTGCTTGCTCGATTTTGACCATGCAGTCACCTACATTGTTTATATCTCTGTCACTATGATCACCCTCGTGTCCTATTATTTGTATCTCCGTCGCTGCACACACGAATGAGAGGCAAAGCGTGGTTGTCCTGGCTCCTCAGCTATGGAATATTGTTATTTGTCTGCTGCCACTCACAGAAATAAGAACCGTATGAGCCTCCGCGCGCTCTCAGCGGTTAGGCGATTCCGCGCCGTTCAGGGTCGTTGGATCACGCGTGTAAACGATTTGGGCCGCCCGATCGACACCCCGTGAGCAGTTCCCTCACCCCGGCTCTTGGTCTTGATTCCAAATTGTTGTTGCTCTTTGCAAATTGTAGGTCTGCATTCCTGCCAGGTTTGTTGTTTGGAACCTCCGCCTTCCGTGTTGTTTGGCTATTTGAGTATTAAACTTGATACATGGACAAATTCAACTCAAAGTAGCACCTGAATACTTGACATGGTTGTCTGTTTGGTCGGTCGAGCACAGGTATAAGTAGATCTTGAGGCTGGTGGATGGATGGATGTGTGCACGCATGTATGTATGTATGCATGGATATCGGGGGCCATGTTGCCAGGTGGGCAAACACCGGGGGTACAACCACCTTTTCGGTAAAAAAAATGAGGGGCGATGATGATGACTCTGCTGAAATAAGCATGCTGTGACCTGTGGGTACTAAGTTAGAGCCCACCCTTACCTCTCTTGCGGCCTGTTTAATTCATCGGTAATGTTGGATGTTCTGCGCCTCGGATGGTCATTCCGACGAGTGATAACCAGGGTGGTTCGTTTACATTGCGATGGGTATGTCATGCAGCAAGAGATGTGAGTGTTAGGCTTGAAGATCAAAGACAAAACTGAGCCCTCTTTTGCTATGCTACAGCCTTCAAATACAAAAAAATCTTTGTCTATTATTCATTGTTCTTCTTTGTTTTTCTATTCCTCTATTGTGTTGATGTGAGTGAAGATACATCTGGACTCTGCTGAGATAAGCATGCTGTGGCATGTGTGTATTAAACTAGAGCCCACCCTTACCTCTCTTGCAGCCCATTTAATTCATCGGTAATGTTGGATGTTCTGCGCCTCGGATGGTCATTCCGATTAGTGATAACCAGGGCAGTTCGTTTACATTGCGATGGGTATGTCATGCAGCAAGAGATGTGAGTGTTAGACTTGAAGATCAAAGACAAAACTGAGCCCTCTTTTGCTATGATGTAGTCTACTGTGGTTGCCTGTTGTAGTCTACTGGCCCAGTTGATTAGGACGTGACCTTTGTAGGCTTACACATTCTCTAACCCTCTTAATTGATGCGTGATGGAAATAAGGGGAAGATGCACTCATCTTTTTCCGGTGACAGAGACAGTAGATATAGAGCAAATGCGCTTATTTATGCTTGCTGAAATGGGTCCAAATACTTGTGGTCTATGATTCATTCTGACTTATGTTGTTCATTCTACAACATTCAGTATTACTAGAAATATAATTACATTGTGGTCATTTTTGTCCAACTTTAAGTATTATGGTTATTTTTGTCCAAATTTAATTGCCATCTTTAATGTTATTTGTGAAATGTTGTAATAGGAAGAAAAACAAACATAATATGTGTGCATTTGCTCTACATGACCTCTGACTCCACGCCAACTTTGTCAGATTTGAAACCACTTCCTCCCAAAAGTCACGATGAACTTATTTTGAAGTTTAGTCAAATAGAAAATATAATTGTATTCAATTATTTACTCATCTAATATGTGTGTTAATTTATCTTCACTTCAAGTTTGAAGGTTGAGCCTCAGTAAGTTGAAGACATCATGTTCTCACTCGTAGAAAACGGGCCTTTAATCCCGGTTTGTAAGGCCCTTTAGTGCCGGTTCTACAACCGGCACTAAAGGGGGGCCCACCACGTGGCGCCTGCCGGGGCCATGCGCTGGGGGACCTATAGTCCCGGTTGGTGTTACCTTTAGTCCCGGTTGGTAACACCAACCGGGACTAAAAGTATTTAATTCTTTTAATTTTGGTTTATTTTTCCTTTTAATTTTGTGTTTTCCATTTAATTATTTTTCATTTCAAACATATATTACGCTACTACATACTGTACACGTTGTGCATATATATATATAAATCGAATTTCTCGTACGACGACCATTCACATACATATATATATACAATTTGGTATATACAATTTCTCCTACAATTTGCGGATCATTACATATGCAGGGCATTACTGCTTGATCTTGTAATGGTATTCTCCTTTGGGATCTATGACATGGTCGACCAGAAATCCAGCTATTTCCTCTTGAATTGCTCGTACGCGAGCCGTTGGTAGGAGCTGGCCCCGCATCTCTATCATCTATAATCAGGAGATCAAGATGAATATATTAGTTGTGTGTATATATATTAGCTAGATCATGATAAAAAAATTATGGATAGTGTTCTGGCAAACGTACCCAAAGAGTTTTTTCATCTATGCTCCTTTCAGACGTGATCATGCGAATATTCTCGCAAACGTAGTATGCGCATAAACTATTCCCCTTCTCCTGTCTCATGCACTTTACGAGAATAAAATTCAATCAGGTAATAATTAATCAAGCATGATAATGGTATTGAAACTAGAATTAAAGAGATACACGTACGTAGCTAGCTAGTACTACTTAATTACCTTGGATCGCACCCATTTCTGCTGTTGTTTCCATTGGCCGGGGACCTCTTCGATGAACTTTTTCCAAGCCCTGCCCGCCGGCAAAGAAAATGAATAAAGGAGTTATTAACTAGTTGATATCAGGAAATGAAGTAAAGAGGCAGACATAGTGCGATAATGATTGAAATTACCTGTCGAACATCCCCTTCACGGTTGCGTATTCGGATGGATATTTATATAGTGAGTCCAGTACTTTAACTTTTTCCTTGTCAACTTCAATGATTAACAAGATCCAGTGGAAACTGCATGCGCACACGTTTTTTATAAATAAGGGGGCATGTGCATAACTCATCAACTACACTTATTAACATCTAGTAAGCAAAAAATAGAATTTGTAGTACAAGATATAGTAACACTCACCCGAAGTTGTAAGGAAGTAGTATTTTTGGTTGGGTGTTTAGTTGCTTCAAAAACTCTAGCAGGAATCTCTCTGTGTCTTCTCTCGAATATTGATCTTCCCATATCGCCTGATTAATCGTATTTGGGTCAATGAACCCAACTCCATAGCGTCTAGTTTTTTTCATTTCATACATCTTCATTCTGCATAATACCACAGAAAAGAATATAGTGAGGATAATTACAGTTAATGAACGAGAGCACATCTAGCTAGCTAGCTAGAGACTTAAATTACAGAAAGAAATCACTTACAGACAATAGCAACCGACGATAGATTTGTCTAGTGCGTCTTGTTGGAATAACTGAAACAACTCTGAAAAATCAATCCACACATCTTTTCCATGGAAGTAATGCTCTGGCTTGACTTTCACCATGAGGGACTCTTCATTGGTATTTGCTGTTTTTTTCATGTACCACGTATGCAAATTGTACATTCTCGTTGGTAGAAGCTTGACATCGTCAGGCTTGACCAGAGGTTTGCCACGGACATATTGGTATTTTACTTCCTCCTCTGTAATCCCGGGGATTTCCTCAAGGCCTAGGAGTTGTTCAACAGTGACACCGGCCTCTTTAGCCTGCCTTCTAAGATCGTCGGTTATTGCCGGCCGATCGGCGGTACTCACATGTGTTTGTACAATGAGCGGGGGGATCGATTGCACTGCTTGTTCTCCCAGCTGGGGAACAGTTTTCCCGCTTTTTTTGCCAACTGCTTGGCTCGAGCTCGAGCTCGACTCCTTTTGCCCTGCAGAATATGACTTCTTGATAGACCGCACATAGTCGGAGTCCTTCTGATTGTCAGCCGGTCGAGCCATATCAATAAAGTGTTGTGATACATGCTCAGGTACTTTCTCCTTTGGCGGCGCGGGCGGTTTCGGTGCAAAATGGGCCTTCAATTGGGCATCACCTGCGTCGTCGAGTTCCTCCTGAGTCAGGTGGTAAGACAACTTCGGAAGAGGCTTGAGGCTTGGACCATGTTTGAATTTCTTGTCTGTTGTACCGCTAGCCGTCGTAGCTGCGGCCTCTCTCTTCCGCTGTTGCTTAGGCGGAGCACGCTGAGTCGGCTGACTTGGAGGAGGAGGAGTTGGCTGACGCCGTGCCGGACTTGGAGGAGGAGTCGGCTGACGCGGCGGAGGACTTGGAGAAGGAGGAGTCGGTGGCCTTGGAAAGACGATGCAATCCTTTTTCCATAGAATGATACGATGTATGGCCTCTCCCAGTGTTCTCTCCTCGTCACCTCCAAGAATGTCAAGTTGTAGCTGGTGATATCCTGACATCACTTCATCAACCCCGACACGAGCATAGCCAGCTGGAATGGGATTGCAATGGAAGGTTGCTTCAGGGGGATTTGCTAAAGCATAGCCGTCCGCCACCTTCATGGATAAGTTCTTCACTTTCATGTGTAGCTCACAATTAGTCCTGTCTTTGATATCATCCACAGGGTAGCTAGCTAGCAGTGCTTCATCGATATCGGCCGGGGCGGAACCCACTCTGCTTCTCGGCATAGATGGGACGGTGCTATCCAATGCTGGATCGATCTGCTCATGCTGCCGCTGAGACGCCCTTTCCTGGCTGAGTGAGTCGATCTGCTCCTGCTGCCGCCTGACAAATCGTTCCAACTCCAGGTGCGAGGATATTAGGCCTTCAAGGCGGAGTGCTTCCTCCTTCTTCTTCTGCTCCTCATGCTTCTTCTTTCTCGCACGGCTTCTATAGTCGTCGTTCCAATCCGCAAACCCCTCATACCACGGAACAACGCCTTTGCCTCGTGTTCTTCCCGGGTGTTCAGGATTCTTCAGGGCGCGCGTAAGCTCGTCGTTATCTCTGTTGGGCGTGAACACCCCCGAGCGAGCTTCTTCTATTGCAATAAGTATTTCGTCTGTCGCTTCTTTAAGACTTGCCTTCACCATAACCAGCCCTGTCTCTGGGTCCAACTTCCCCCCATGCGCATAAAACCATGTCCTGCACCTGGGGGGCCATGTCAATGTAACTGGACTGACCCGTTTACTAATCATCTCTTGCTAAGATTGATGCCACTTAGGCAGGGCCACCTGGTAGCCACCTGGCCCCAGACGATGGTGCCACTTCTTTTTCGCAGCATTAATCTTGTTTTTCCTCGACAGTTCCTTAGCTTCTTCCGATTCCTTGAACTTCACGAAAGCGTCCCAGTGATCTTTTGCCTTCACCAGTGCTCCCGTGAATTCTGGAGTCTTCTTTTTTGATTTGACGTACTTAGCCCATGCATTTTTCTTGAAGGTGTTGAATGCGATTGCCATCTTTTTAAGAGCATAGTTTCTGACTTTCTTCAGATCTGCATCTGTCAAATTATCTGGTAGGGTGAAATGTTCCATGAGCGTAGTCCAAAGCACATCTTTTGCTCTTTCGTCGACAAAAGTAACTCCTTCTCGATCTCCCTTTGCTGGCTTTCTCCATTCTTGAACGGAGATCGGGATTTGGTCCCTGACAATAACTCCGCATTGATTCTTGAACGTGGTCGCATTTTTCTTAGGTTCAAGCGGTTCGCCAGTTGATGTTTTGATGGAATCGATGTTGAACTTTACGCCTTTGTCCAACTTTTTGGCCGGGCCTCGAACTACCCTGTCGCTTGTACAAGATTTGCTCGATCCGGAGGCCTAAAAGAAGAAAGATCGATTCGTTAATACATACAAATCAATTAAGACATGTAATGATCACCGGATGGCTTATATATTAAATATACCTCGCCGGTCATTTGAAGAACATTTTCTTCGTCAACATCGTTGTCGTCACCTTCATCTATTCGTTCGTCTTCATCAAACATCATACCCTCACCCGAAGGGTTCAGATATTGCGAGCCGTCATCATGATCATCTGAGCTCGTGGAGCGTATGATGTCGAACACAGCCTCTTCTCCTTCTCTGCCGGTATTGTCCATAGCTTTTATTTAACTAATCCAGAAGAAAGATAAAACAATTTAGTATTCAGAGATCTGAAAGGTAGATGCATGAGATCAGAAAGAAATTGGATCAACTTGTGCACATCCATAATGGGGGCATTCCTGATAATTAATCCCTTAAAGGACTAAGAAAATCTATTGCAAATACAACATTAAAATATGCAACTTTTGCAAATACTAATTGCTATACATTGGATCAAATGTCAAAATTCCTCAACGTTTTTATATCTAACATTTATCTAGCTATAACTAAAAGTATAAAAAACTAAAAAACATTCATCTAACATTTCTATAACTAAAAGTATAAAAAATTAAAAAACAGAAAAAGAAACACTAATTAAGCATACTTCTATACATCCATTAAAAAACAGAAAAACAACATTATATAAAAAAAATCTATACTAATTAAACACTAATTATATCCATCTAACATGCATTCATACATACATATATACTAGTGAAAAACAACTAAAACATCTAAATAGAAAATGTGTGTGTGTGTGTGTGTGTGTGTTCATGCATGTGTGTGTGGGGGGGGGGGGCTCGGGGACGGGCGGCCATGGCGGCAAGGGGCGAGGGAGGGGGGGGAGAGGGAGGAACTGAGCTCACAGCGGGGCGATGGCGAGGCGAGGCGAATCGGGGGCAGCGACGGCGTCGGGGCAGGCGGCGCAGCGAGGAGCGGGCGCGCGCGCGCGGGCCGGCGGCGCCGTCGGGGATCGGCGAGGAAGGGCGCGTCCGGAGTAGGGGTCGACGAGGAGGGACGGGCGGCCGGCGTCGGGGGCGGCGACGGCGTCGATCGGGGCAGGCGGCGGCGCGCAGCAGCCTGGCGGCGGCGTCTGTGTTTGGCGTCGAGAGAATGGAGAGGATGGTGAATTTTTCGTAAGTGGAGTTAAATATATGAGAGCCTTTAGTCGCGGTTGGTGGTTCCAACCGCGACTAAAGGCCACCTTTAGTCGCGGTTGGATCCACCAACCGCGACTAAAGGTCTCGCTTCCCGCCGCTTGGACTGGATGAAATTCACCTTTAGTCGCGGTTGGTGGCTCCAACCGCGACTAAAGGCCCCCCTTTAGTCGCGGTTGGTGGCTTTAACCGCGACTAAAGGCCTGTTCCTGGCACGGCGCAGTGTGGTGGATGTTTAGTCCCACCTCGCCCAGCGAAGGGCGCTCGCACTGGTTTATAAACCCCGGCGCGGTAGCTCATTCGAGCTCCTCTCTAAAGCAGGCCTACAAGGCCTACCGTTCTTTCCTGCCCTGTGGGCCATACTGGGCCTTGCGGGCCTGCATCCTGGCCCAACTAGTGGGTTTCTAGTCGTATGCAGGCCGTGGCGGCCCAGTAGGCGGGCTTTTTTCTTTACTTTTCAGTTTTTTTTTGTTTTCTTCTATATTTATTTTCTTTTGTTTCTTGGTTGTTTTTTTGCTTTATTTAGAGTTTCTGAGTGAATCTTTTTGCTTTAGGTAAAAAAAATTATAAACTTTCTATTAGTGCCAGTAGTTTTCAAATTTGAATTATTTGAAATTTGTGTGAATCACTAGTTTGTGAATAACTTTATTTTAAAAAAAGATTTTTCAGTGATTCTTTTTTCCGCTGTTTAATATTAGTGTGTTTTATCATTATATTCAATTTGGTAATTCTTAGGTTATTTAAAAAAAATGAAATGCCTTTGTAACAGACGAGTTTTCGTCCGAAAGCGTGATACTTCGAAAGAGATTGTCCATTTTGTACACGAAGTGCATCCAGTTTTTGCCGTAACCCTCTCAACTTTTTAGCACATGCTATGTGGGTGAAATGATGATACCATGCCAACTTTCAACCTTTTCTGATTGTGATTTGTAGTGCTTTTCAATTTCAGGGTCATTTAGCTCAAAAAAATCAGTAAATGCATGAAAAATAGCAAATGAAGTCAGAAAGGGTTGAAAATTGATGACGTGGCTTTGGACATAATATTTCTTCGCGTTTCAAATGCCAAAACACATAAGTCGGAGTTCTATTACAAAGATTCCCTCCGGTTTGTCCGAAGTGGGACTTTCCAGATATATAAGTCCGGAAACTAACTAGAGAAGCTGGTCACATCCCAGAGTGGGATCTTTGGATATAAAACTTTTTCTTCGCGTGTGTCCCTTTGTGCCGTAACCATGGACAATCTTCATCGTTTAACTTGATGCTCGGGTCAACATTCACTGTGAAGGGAGCAATTTCATGAAACTTTTCATAATCTTCTGACATGTCTGTCTTGTCCTCCACTCCCACGATGTTTCTTTTCCCTGAAAGAACTATGTGGCGCTTTGGCTCATCGTATGATGTATTCGCTTCCTTATCTTTTCTTTTTCTCGGCTTGGTAGACATGTCCTTCACATAGAAAACATGCGCCACATCATTGGCTAGGACGAATGGTTCATCTGCGTACCCAAGATTGTTGAGATCCACTGTTGTCATTCCATACTGCGGGTCTTCCTTTACCCCGCCTCCTCTCAGATTGACCCATTTGCACCGAAACAAAGGGACCTTCAAACCAAGTCCATAGTCAAGTTCCCATATCTCCTCTATGTAACCATAATATGTGTCCTTTGGCCTATTGGTGTTTGCTGCATCAAAGCGGACACCACTGTTTTGGTTGGCGCTCTTTTTATCTTGGGCGATCGTGTAAAATGTATTCCCATTTATCTCATACCCTTTGAAAGTCAATATAGTCGAATATGGTAACTTGGACAGCAAGTACAGGTCATCTGCAACAGTGTCGTCATGCATGAGACGTGTCTGCAACCAACCGGCGAAAGTCACAGTTTGTTCATGTGTAATCCAGTCGTCAAACTGCTCCGGGTGTTTGGAGCGTAGAATATTCTTGTGTTGCTCGATATACGGAGCCACCAAGGCGGAACTTTGTAGAACTGTGTAGTGTGCTTGCGCCAAAGAAGGCCCGTCCCGGCATATTACTGAATTCTTTCCTAGCGTGCCTTTTCCACCCAGTCTGCCCTCATGCCGAGATTCAGGAACACCAATCGGCTTAATGTCAGGAATAAAGTCAACACAAAACTCAATGACCTCCTCTGTTTCATGGCCCTTGGAGATGCTTCCTTCTGGCCTAGCACGATTACGAACATATTTCTTTAAGACTCCCATGAACCTCTCAAAGGGGAACATATTGTGTAGAAATACAGGACCCAGAATGGCAATCTCCTCGACTAGGTGAACTAGGACGTGCGTCATGATATTGAAGAAGGATGGTGGGAACACCAACTCGAAACTGACAAGACATTGCACCAAATCATTCTCTAACCTTGGTAAGATTTCTGGATCGATTACCTTCTGAGAGATTGCATTGAGGAATGCACATAGCTTCACAATGGCTAATCGAACGTTTTCCGGTAGAAGCCCCCTCAATGCAACCGGAAGCAGTTGCGTCATAATCACGTGGCAGTCATGAGACTTTAGGTTCTAGAACTTTTTCTCTGCCATATTTATTATTCCCTTTATTGCAGAGCGGACCTCTAGGTCTTTCCAATAGGGTAGGTCCCAAAATATAGATTTCTTCTTCCACATGGGTGCGCGTCCGTCAGCGTCATTCGGAACAGATTGTCCGCCAGGACCCTTTCCAAAGATTACTTTTAAATCCTTGACCATATCAAGTATATCATCACCAGTACGGTGGCGAGGCTTCTTCCGGTGATCTGCCTCACCTTTGAAATGCTTGCCTTTCTTTCTTACGGGATGCCTGCTCTGAAGAAATCGACGATGCCCCAGGTACACATTCTTCTTACATTTATCCAAATATATACTGTCGGTATCATCTAAACAGTGCGTGCATGCGTGGTATCCCTTGTTTGTCTGTCCTGAAAGGTTACTGAGAGCAGGCCAATCATTGATGGTTACAAACAGCAACGCTCGCAGGTCAAATTCCTGCTGTTTGTGCTCATCCCACGCACGTACACCTTTTCCATTCCACAGCTCTAAAAGTTCTTCGACTAATGGCCTTAGGTACACATCAATGTCGTTGCCGGGTTGCTTGGGGCCTTGGATGAGCACTGGCATCATAATGAACTTCCGCTTCATGCACAACCAAGGAGGAAGGTTATAGATACATAGAGTCACAGGCCAGGTGCTATGATTGCTGCTCTGCTCCCCAAAAGGATTGATGCCATCTGCACTTAAACCAAACCATACGTTCCTTCCGTCATCTGCAAAGTCCTTCCACTTTCTCTCGATTTTTCTCCACTGTGATCCGTCAGCGGGTACTCTCAACTTCCCGTCTTTCTTACGGTCATCTTTGTGCCATCGCATCAACTTGGCATGCTCTTTGTTTTGGAACAAACGTTTCAACCGTGGTATTATAGGAGCATACCACATCACCTTGGCAGGAATCTTCTTCCTGGGGCGCTCGCCCGCAACATCACCAGGGTCATCGTGGCCGATCTTATAGCGCAATGCACAGCATACCGGGCATGCATTCAAATCCTCGTACTCACCGCGGTAGAGGATGCAGTCATTAGGGCATGCATGTATCTTCTGCACCTCTAATCCTAGAGGGCAGACGGCCTTCTTTGCTTCGTACGTACTGTCGGGCAATTCGTTGTCCTTTGGTAGCTTATTCTTCATTATTTTCAGCAACTTTTCAAATGCCTTGTCAGGTACACCATTCTCTGCCTTCCATTGCAGCAATTCCAGTGTGGTACCCAGCTTTTTCTTGTCATCTTCGCAATTTGGGTACAACAATTTCTTGTGATCCTCTAACATGCGCTGCAACTTCAGCTTCTCCTTTTCACTTGCACAGTTTCTATTTGCATCGGCAATGGCCCGACCAAGATCATCAGCGGGCTCATCTGATGCCTCTTCTTCAGCTCCTTCCTGCATTGCCGGCTCAGCTTCTTCCCCCATTGTTGTACCATCGTATTCATGGAACCCATGGCCAGGATAGCTGTCGTCATCCTCTTCTTCTTCATTCTCTTCCATTAGGACCCCTCTTTCTCCGTGCTTGGTCCAACAGTTATAGCCGGACATGAAACCGGACTCAAACAGGTGGACGTGAATGGTTCTTGAGTTAGAGTAATTTCGATCATTCTTACAGCCAGCACATGGACAATACATAAAACCATCCGCCCGCTTGTTTGCCTCAGCCGCAACCAGAAAAGTATGCACGCCATTAATGAACTGGGGAGAGCATCGGTCATCGTACATCCATTGCCGGCTCATCTTCATTACACAACACCGAAAAGACCAAATTAATACAAGTTCATACATAAAGTTCGTACACACTTGTTCTCATAAAGCAACATACAAACTCTCTAGCTAAAGCATTTAAATGCAACAACAAATGCGATCAAGATCGCAACTAAGGTAACAATTCATCCAACAGCATAGTGATACCAAGCCTCACTATCAATGGCATATTTTTTAAATTTTCTAATCTTCAAGCGCATTGCATCCATCTTGATCTTGTGATCATCGACGACATCGACAACATACAACTCCAGTTTCATCTTCTCTTCTTCAACTCTTTTCAATTTTTCTTTCAAATACTCGTTTTCTTTTTCAACTAAATTTAACTTCTTGACAAGAATATCTATGTCGGTTGCAATTTCCGGTTCACATACCTCCTAGATAAAAATATCTATGTCAACTTGATGGGCATAATTGTCATAAACGCGAAATGCAACAAATAGTTATAAAAGAGAATATATATACCACATCCGAATCATAAACCGGACGAGGGCCGACGGGGACGGATATCAAAGTCATGGCACTATGTATAACAAACAATCATACATGTAAGAAAATTATACAATTAACTATCTAAATCATACAAATAAGATTTTTTTTATAAAAAGGATAAGAACGAACAAGAGGCTCACCAAGGTGTGGTGACGGCGACGGGACGGTGCGGGCGATCGACGGTGGTTAGGACGTGGACGGGAAGGCACTAAGTAAACCACACCTACACATGCAAAGTAAGAAGTTAATTTGAGCTCAAATTGCATATAAATCAAATGAACTACCACATATAAATACTCCCAAACTAAAACCCACAAATCACTATACTTATAGAGCATTGCAAGAGCTAATCTAGCAATGAGAGATGAAAGGACAAAGTTGCTAACCTTTGTGAACACTTGGATGGATGGGGTGCCTCCAAATCTTGACAAATTTTGGCAAAAATGGAGGATGAGCTCGAGGAAGAGGAAGAACAAAGGAGGGGAAGAAGGGGGAAAAAAAGGGAGGAATACTGTGATCGGGCTGGCCGAATTCATATAGGGGATCTTTAGTCCCGGTTGGTATCTCCAACCGGGACTAAAGTGGGTGCCTTTAGTCCCGGTTGGTGATACCAACCGGGACTAAAGGGGCTCGTGGGGGCCCCAGCTGACACCAGCCTGCCACCACCCTTTAGTCCCGGTTCGTGTTACGAACCGGGACTAAAGGGGGGGCCTGTAGTCCCGGTTGGTGATACCAACCGACACCAACCGGGACTAAAGGGGCTCGTGGGGCCCCCAGCTGACACCAGCCTGCCACCACCACATTAGTCCCGGTTCGTGTTACGAACCGGGACTAAAGGTCCGGAACGAACCGCGACTAATGATGCCCGTCCCGAACCGGGACTAATGGTCACATTAGTGCCGGTTCAAAACCCGACCGGGACTAAAGCTGCGGACAAAAGGTCCGTTTTCTACTAGTGTCTGTAGGAAGCACGCCTCTCATTTCAATTCAGATGATTCTGAGCAGCGACAAGCAAAGGTACTAACTGAAAATTTGTCACGTTTTGGTTACGCTATAAAACTGTTACCATGCAAATCTTACATAGATTACATAGATTACTGACCTTAAGTTGACCAAATGTAGAGATGTGATGCTTGCTTTGTTGCCAGTGTATATTATTCACGTATAGCATCTCGTTTATTTGGTTGCTTCTGGCATTCCGGCCGTGGACAAGACTGGTCGGGGCGGACCTCCAGCCCCTGCCCTACCGTGCGCGCGTGTGCATCGAAGGGGTGCCGAAGCACGGCCGGCAGCTGGACACGGTCTCCGTCCTCTTCAGCAAGACCAGCATCATGGACTGTATCGACGACATCCATCCCACCGAGCAGGATGCCGCCTGCTTTTGCGTTTGGGTTTGGGTGGCCGACCCCGAATCCATCGCGAGGCGGGGCTCCCTTGGGCTGGAGGAGCGCCCTCGCGCGGCATCCCCGGTTTTCGACTTCCCGGAGCTCGGCATCTCCGCGCCGCCTCCCTCGCACGAGGGCCCCGCTCCGTTCTGGCCTACCCCGTCCTCCTCCACCTCGACCGGGTGTGGGACTACTCCTCGCGAGCCTCTGACTCCGGCGCGAGCAGCCATTCTGCCCAGAGCGGTCTTCCCTCGAGCGGCTCGGACGACGAGCTCCCCCGCCGCCGCTCCTTCCACTGGCGATACAAGTACGAGGACAATAAGCGCCACCCTGCTCGCCGCTCCGCTCATACGCGGCTCGGCCCTCGCCGTCGCGACCGCTCGCCTGAGGGCGGCGGCTCTTCCGGTGGTGCTGCCGCGGCTGGCAGCTCCAGGCCTCCGGCGGCCGGCGCGCGTGCCAACGCGCCCTCGGGGGATCTTCACGGCAACGGCAATTCACTCTACGGCGGCAGTTTCGGCTGGCGCCGTCGGCGCCAGGCGTTGGCTGGCGCGAGCGCTGCGGAGGGCTCACTAACGGCGCCGTCGGTCGACCCTGCTGCCGTCGTGACAGCTCCCACTGACGTGGTCACGGGCATGCAGGACTGCCTGCCTCCCCTACGTGACGAGCCTGCGCCTGCCGTGCAGGCGGCACGGCCTCTGGCTCGCAGCTCTGCGCCGAGCACGCCTCCTGCCTTGGGAGCTGCTTCCCCTCTACGCCCGGCTCCCGACAGCACCCCTTTTGCTGCCGTCGATTCGCCGCAGCAACCCATTCTCGGACATGGGCCCACGCAGGACTCTGCTGCTAGTGGTGCCAATGTTGCAACCCCTACGGTCAACTCTGCGGCAACCCCTTCCCCAAGCCAGGACTGCACCTTTCCGCTGGCTGGCGCTGCGGCGCTGGACGTCGTCGTGAGCCAGCATGGCACCGTCGACTTGGGCCTTGGGCCCATAGACGCGGCCGCTGATTTGGAGGAGGGCGAGTTCCTCAGCCTCGCGCTTGGCGCTCGCCAGGCCCAGGACGGCCTAACGGCTGGTGGGCCTCTTGGGCAACCCCTTCCGGATGCTTCCATCGCTTCCACCGCTCTGTGCTGCTCTGCACAGCCTCCTGATGCGTTCCTCCTCGCCATCCAGTCTGAGCTCCCATCCCCACTCCTCGCTCCACCGCCGCCGCAGGACCTGCTCACGCCGCTCCCCACTCCTGCTCGCCGCACTAGCCGCCGCCTGGCGGGGAAGCCGGCATCCGCGCTTTCCTCTATCGAGCGGGCACGGGGCGTCCTCCGCAAGAAGTGGGGCATCCGCGACGATGACGACGGCGGGGCGACGGAGGAGGACATGCTACGCCGCTTCCTCGACCTCTTCAAGGAACCGCTCTCCGCCGACGAGGTTGGCGCGGTCAAGGCCCTGTTCGGGGCCTTTCAGCTCTCGACGGCCAAAACAGCGGCTGCCAAGCGCCCTGCGGCTGGACGCAAACCTCGCGGCCGCCGCACAGCCGCCATCTGACGAGGTGTTGCCTGCCTTCCCCGCGATGCTGCTGTTGTATCCGCAATGATTCACGCCTTACCATGCTCGCAGGCTCGACCCCGAGCCCTGCAGTTGTACCGATTTCCCTTCCTAGCTGTAGTTGCTCTCTTCAGTTTGTGTCCTTCGGTTCAGTTTCAATTAACTCCCCTCGCTGTCAGTGTTCCTGTTCTGTTCTCACAATTTGTTCCCCCCTGAGCTAAATTGGTTTCCATAATGAGTGAACACAATTGCATCGTGCTCAATTGGAACGTCCGGGGGCTCAATAACCCCGCTCGTCGTCTCATCGTCCGTGATCTAGTCTTCCAAAACCGTGCCGCTGTCATTTGTCTGCAAGAGACCAAACTGGTCGTTATCGATCGTCCGCTCATCCTGGAACTCCTCGATGATCTTTTTGCCGATTCCTTCTGTTACCTTCCTGCCAACGGCACGCATGGGGGGGTCATTCTGGCTTTCTCTTCGGATCACTTCAACGTCCAGAGCTCCCTTCTCACCACCAACACAGTGTCCGCAACCATCAGCATGCGCGCTTCCATCGCCTCCTGGAGCGTAACTGCTGTCTATGGCCCCCAATCCGACAACGACAAATTCAGTTTCATTGAGGAACTTAAGGCGTTGCGCCCAAGCATGCTCCCTTCCTGGCTGCTGCTTGGTGATTTCAACCTCCTCTGTCGTGCTGCTGACAAGAGCAACGACCCGATCAACCGCCGGCTGCTCAACTCCTTCCTCTCGGCTCTTAACCATCTTGAGTTGGACGAGCTCAGGTTGCATGGACGCCGCTTCACTTGGGCAAGTTCTTGCCAACTGCAAACCAAGACGAAGATCGACCACGTCTTCTGCTCAACGGACTGGAACCTGCTATTCCCGCAGTGTCACCTGCGCGCCCTTTCTTCGTCCATCTCGGACCACTGCGCCATGATCCTGACCGGACAGACCGGGCAGCGGAGATACGGCGGCTTCCGCTTCGAAAACTACTGGCTGAAGTTGAGGGGCTTTGACGAGCTGGCTCGCAACTCCTGGGAGGTGCTCGTGCCCCATGGGGATGCTATGTGGCGACTACACTTCAAACTCTCGAGACTTGCCCGCTGTTTGCGACAATGGAGCAGGGGCACTGTGGGCAACATCTCTATCCTGTCCTCGCTGGCCGAGCAAGTCATTCTGGCTTTGGATTATGCTCAAGACAACCGTGATCTTACCCTTGCTGAGCTGGGACTTCGAGTTTTCCTCCGGGCAAAGCTGTTGGGGCTGGCAGCAGTGCAGCGCATTCGCATCCGCCAGCGCTCCCGTATATTGTGGGTGCGCACGCGCGATGCCAAGTCCAAGCTCTTCCATATCAAGGCCAACGGGAGACGGCGCAAGAATTTCATCCCTCTCCTTGACACTGATGATGGCCAGGTGACTCTGCAGGCGCACAAGCAGTTGGAACTGCTCAAGCACTTTACTGCTGGCATCGGTTCCTCTGTCCCAAGGGGCAGCACAATCAACTGGGACTACCTTCAGATACCGCGCCATGACCTCTCCGCTCTTGACGCTCCCTTCTCTGAGGAGGAGATTAAGGCTGCGGTATTTGCGCTACCATCGGGCAAAGCCCCGGGCCTCGATGGATTCACATCAGAGTTTTTTAAGCGCTGCTGGCCATTCATCAAAGAGGACCTGATCTGCACTTTCAACCAATTGTTCACCCTTCGTGCCAAAAGATGGTCTCTGCTCAACTCTGCTCACATTGTCCTACTGCCAAAGTCCACGGATGCAACCAAAGTGAAGGATTTCAGGCCTATTAGCCTGATGCATTCCATTGCGAAGATTCTGTGCAAGGTGTTGGCCAACAGGCTGGCCCCTTTCCTGAAGCAGATCATCCCTTCTTCCCAGAGCGCCTTCATCAAGACACGGTCTATTCAGGACAATTTTCTGTATGTCAAGAATGCTCTCCAGAAACTGCACAAGAACAATGACCCGGCTCTTCTGCTAAAGTTGGACATTGCGGGAGCTTTTGATAACGTCTCGTGGAGCTACATGCTGGAGCTGATGTCTCGCTTGGGCTTCGGTCAGCGCTGGTGCGATCTGTTGGCTCTTGTTTGGTCCTCTGCCTCCTCCAGGATCATGATGAATGGGGAGCTCGGAGTGCCGTTCAAGCACAGGCAGGGATTGCGTCAGGGAGACCCTCTATCCCCGATGCTGTTCACCATCGCAATTGCACCTCTGCACTGGCTCTTTGCGAAGGCAACCACGGCCGGTGCTCTTCGGGCTCTCCGCTTGCCACCCTCCTTGCTTCGGGTCAGCCTGTACGCAGACGACGCAGCACTGTTCATCCACCCCTCTGCTGAAGATATTGACACCACAAAGCAAATCCTGCGGTTGTTTGGTTCAGCTTCAGGACTGAAGGCCAATATCCAAAAAAGTTCTCTCCTACCTATTGCTTGCGATGAGATTGACCTTGAGCAAATTCTGCAGCAGTTCCCTGTACCGGTTGGAACCTTCCCCTGCAAGTACTTGGGACTGCCTCTCCACTTCCGGAACATTACCCGCGCTGACATCCAACCCATCCTTGACAAGCTGGCCTCACGACTGCAACGCTGGCGTGGCAAGCTACTATCCAGCGACGCTCGCCTAGCTCTGGTCAATTCTGTCCTCTCGGCTATCCCCGTGTTCCTGATCTCTCTCTTCAAGCTGGATGTTTGGGCCATCAAGCAGATTGATAAGTTACGGCGGAACTTCCTCTGGCGTTCCAAACCTGATGCGGCGGGCGGCATTGCACTTGTGAACTGGAAAACTGTTTGTCGTCCGAAGAAGCTTGGTGGCCTGGGTGTTTTGGATCTTCGAATTTTTGGCAGAGCCCTTCGCACCAAGTGGAAATGGCTCGACTGGACCGACAAGGAGAGACCTTGGGCTGGTTCTCCCATCCCATGTGACAAGGATGATTTGGCTCTGTTCTCGGCATCCACCTTGGTGTCCCTCGGCAACGGGATGCGCACAAGTTTCTGGAACGACAGATGGCTGGATGGTGAGGCCCCTCGCTGCTCTTTCCCTGACGTTTACAAGCTATCTCGAAGGAAGAATATCACTGTGGCCGTTGCTCTGGCCAACAACTGCTGGATGCTTGGATTACAAAGGATCTCCATCATCTCGGAGCTGCGACAACTAACTTCTTTCTGGCTGCGGCTGAGCAACGTTGCCCTGCAACCTCAAGTTGAGGATTCCATCCAGTGGGTGTGGAACTCCTCTCACGAGTACTCGGCTTCTTCGGCGTATCAATGCCAGTTCATCAGATCCTACTCCCCAATTAACTTCAGCCTGCTATGGAAAGCTCAAGTGGACCCAAAATGTCGCTTCTTCATGTGGCTCTGGCTTCGGGGCAAAATTCTCACAAATGATAACCTGGAGATCAGACGGATTCCTCACAACGAGATGTGCAACCTGTGCGACCAAGCTGACGAAACACCTTTGCATCTTATTCTGCAATGCCCCTTTGCAAGATCTGTTTGGCAGTTGGTGGCTGATTTGTACGATTTCCCCGAGCTTGCATCTAATGCCATGGAAGCCGCTTCCATCAAGGAGTGGTGGAATGAACGGACCTGCACCATGCCCAAGAAGTGTGTCACCGCTGCGATCTACACGGCATGGAACATTTGGACTGAGCGCAACAGGAGGGTGTTCCAGCACAAGTTCCTGCAGGAGCTGGGAGTTCTTCACCTTATCCGACTGGATATTGATCAACCCACCGTCACCACGAGATGGCTGTCTGATGTGGAGAATGCTCCTGAACCGGAGCCTGACTAATGCCTGTGTATTTTGGTGTGGGACACCTTAACCCCGCTTCTTCTTCCCCCTGTAAACTGTGAACTATTTGTATTTTGTTTTCTCCTTCTTAATATATAGGCAGCTCAGCTGCCATTCCCTCAATTTTTTTTTTGTTTGTTCGCATTCAGTATGTTTCACGAGTTTTCAGGGAAGAAGATCATGTCCTAAATGTTATAAGCTCATTCAGTATGTTTATTGTTGTACGATCACACACTTTTTATTTAGCTGTATACTGTTTGATAGTGTATTCAAGTTTGTTAGTACTATGCGCATCTTCCATTTCTTTTCTTTTTTAACATATTGGCATCTATTCGGTCTGCATGGTATATGTAACTGAAATGGATGTACAGAACAAACATCACGAAATAGTAGTAATAACTGGCAGCTACTTCGGGGTACCAGATTTTCATCCGTAAGTACTTCGTCGGCTATGCAGAGTATTAACTACTATATTGTTCTGGATTTCGCAGCTCGCTGGACCGGTTCGTGCAACCCCCGCCGACATGTGATCTGCCTCTGCAGGTAAGAACTCCCGTCCAATGTCCTCTTCCCCTCCATCCATTCTTTCTCTATTTTGTTCAACTTGTTAGCAAAAGGATTCAGATGTGATGTGAGACGAGAGCTAGCGACAGATGTGAGAAACTGAATCTGATTTGTTGCAACGTGCTTGAAACCCAAGCCATTTTAGGATTATGTAGTGTATAGGCTCGCGTTCCATCAGCAGTTCTGTACACACTTGAAAAATTTGCTAGGACGGAGAGTATAAGCAATTCCATTGAATATTGGTTAGGTTTCCACTTTTTAGTTAAATGACAGGAGCAGGAGTTTTGTGTAGTATTTCCTCTGTCCCTCTCTTTAGATTGTATATAAGCAGCTCTCTCTTTTTGTCCAGCTTATATTTCCTGAGCAAAGGTTTTTTTCTATTAGATTGGTGCTTCAAGGAAGCATGAATGCCCCCCAGCCTATGTATAATACCTATGAAAGGAAGGTTATAAATACTACTGATTACTATGCATTTGTTGAATAGAAGATATTTTACCTTGATTTCACATTTATAGTTAGATTTTTGTGTACATGTGTAGTTCCAGTTGTGGCATATTTTCCTTGGAATAATCTCTCTACACATGTACCAATTCCACACTTTTCAATCCATTCTGCATGATCATTGTTAGGAATAATAATGTAGTTTTGCACTCGCTAGGTATCTAGCAGCAACAACATTATGAGAGATCGAGAAGAACAGCCTGATATACATGACTAACAGTGGAGGTATGTGCATAAGCAAAAAAGAAGTTGGATCTAAGTTCATAACCAAGTGATGATTAAAACTTGGATATAGGGTCTACAACATTTTTAACCAATTGGTGGCACAGTAAGTATGTGCTTTACTAAAAATATGCATCATAGGAAGCATTAATTTGGATTATTTAATTTAACCTTTATGGATGTTCCTGGCTCATCCAGCCTTTGCATCTGAGAGGTTGTTTGTGTGATTGTTTGTGTGATTGCAACCAGTCTTGTATGTATTGTTGTTTGAACATGATTTATGACAAAATGTGTTTGGGTGTCAAATATAAAGTACAATTCATTAGTGTTCAGTTTATCTTTTATGCTTCTGTCCACTTTTCTCAGCAGTTTCCCTTCTAATGTTTGCTTTCATTTCCAATGGACTGATCAGATGCAACTTACGAGGAACTCAAAGGAGGAGGACATTTTGGTCAAGATCTCCAGCGGTGATGTCGGCTGGGCGAGGCCCCTGTCACCACCGAGGACCAGCCCGCCACGCTCACGGCTGTCCGTCTGTGCCTACGCCATGCTCGCGTGTGCACGGAGCGCGCCCCTCGGTGTTGTGCTTCAGGGCGTTGCCGATGCCCTCCCTGTACATGCCTTCGATTCGGTGAGACATCCTACCAGATAAGTATGTTCAATGCTCAGTACTGCATCACAAGACGATATACTAAGTTAGTTTTCAGTTCTTAGGTTTGGAATCTTTCACTCCACATACAACTGCTTTAATTGTTTCTCTTGGAACTTAGTCAAATGTATTATGTGAATTTTCTCTTGATATTTTTTAAAGGAAAATCTTCCTCTGATGTGTATTTACTTGTGCTCTTCTCCAACAAAGGCTAGAGCAGGAGTTGAAATGGCAGTGATTTATGCAGTAACATCATCCACATACCTTTGTGGAGATTATTTGGAGGGGCCTCAAATAGTGTGAAAACGGACGTCATGGTATGGTTATCAAAGTATCCTTGTAGTGTGACAACGGACGTCACACTATAGTTTTTTATGTCTCATGTATGAGCAGAGTCTGTGTGTATATGTTGTAAGCTAGAACAGTTTGTACCCACGAAAACCTATATGTGCCTCTACTCCCGTCCACATATGTTGGCAATGCCCAAATGTTCCTATACTTAGGCATGTTTTCATATTGTTCTTTGTCTTCAGTTAAGATATTAATACCTGAGTTAAGATATTAATACTTCAGTTAAGATGATCGTCCGTTTCTTCTTTGATAGCCTTTAATACTTCAGTTAAGATATTAATACTTGCAGTTCATGAGTTCTACATTAATCATCTGATGTGTTGTAAATGAAAGATCCTCCGGTTGAGATCTACGACAGAGATCCTTCGGTGGCTTGATCCAACAGTCCAGATTGCATCAGGGAAACGATCTGACGGCCGAAATGCCCTGAGCTTTGAGAGCCAGGATTGACGTGCCATCTTGATTCTTGGATCAAAATGATTCACAAAATGACGTGGCAATCTCGGCGGGCCCAACCTGGTGGGCACGCTAAAGTCAGGGGAAGGAGGGAAACAATGGGGAAGGGTGCATATCATGGATGTGGGGCAGGAGATGCCGTGGTCCAAGCGGCATCGCGTGGGCATACTGGTTAGTGTGCCTTTTCTGGCCCAATTCTATGTTCAAAGCCTTCTATACAAAATGCTCTAATTCTTACTGGACTGGCATTCCTGACATGTCAATGGTTTCAGGGTATTATTTGAGCTGATATGGAGGGACTACTTGAGATTTCGTTCAGCAAAATACGGGAACTCTATTTTCTTATGAGGTAAATAAGATACAATTGTATCATTCTGAGCTTTTTCCTTTCATGTATATTACGGAACTGATGTGCACATGTTTTCCTTCTTTTGTGATCTCCTGTGATCATTAATTCTGAAAGAAATCTGAATAATTGCCAGAATGAGGAACAAGTAGATAGATTAAAGAATCAGGTGACCATTAATTTTTCATGTAAAGAGTGTCCGAGGTAGCATGTCCCATGTTGGTATCCATAAACAATTTTTCGACTGCTGTGATTAGGTTGTTGGGTTAATCCGAGCCATTGAGCGGACATTTTCTTTTGTTTTACAGGGAGGGAAGACCAACGCTCCTCTGGGTCTGCTTCTTCCTAGGTTGCCGCTGCTCGGTATCACCTCTGTGTGTGTGTGTGTGTGTGTGTGTGTGTGTGTGTGTGTGTGTGTGTGTTTCTCTCTCTTTCTTCATGGAAGTCAGACTGCTTGTTGAAAACATGTACACTTGCAATGTTGTCGAATTCTGAAATCTGGTGCTCTATTATTTTAGACCATTTCTGGTCTGATCCATGGAGCAAGTATATTGGCCTGGAGAAAGTTTCGCCATTTTCATATGAAAGCATTAACATTTGTGTATTTGATGCTTTATGGCGGTGTTGTATCAAATACACTACATAGGAAATGAAAGAGAGGACATGAAAGTATAATTTGGTCTCCTTGGAGAGACCATCATACCGTTTCAGTCTGATGTTTATTTTTTTAGTAAACAAAGGTATTATTTTACCCTTATGAGGTGTACCACGAGATCATGAAACTTTAGGAGATATGATCCTTTAGGATTTATATAGTTTCATTCTCTCAGTAGGTAAATTGTGTAAACCATATAGTATTGTTGTAGGTGAGAATTTCTTAAAATTATGGCGGTTTCTATTGTTGATGGATCTCTTGTATACATTTTGATTTAGAAAAACAATATCCTTGATAAACAAATATGGGAAATCATGGCGATTTTGTTGAGTTTGGCGATTTTATTGAACCTCTTATTATTTTGGGACCCTTTTTCTTTAATTGTCCCTCAGTTAGCTTGATGTGCTTACCTTTTTTTGTATGACTATGCCATTTGTAGTTACGTATTGAGCTTTCTTTCTCTTTAGAGAAATCTTGGAGAAAGCTACAATATGGGTATGATCTTGATTGTGATCTTCTTTATGCAGAAGCTTGAGGCAACTTATTAGTATGAAGAGGCTCCTATGAACACTAGTAGAAAACGAACCTTTTGTCCGCAGCTTTAGTCCCGGTCGGGTTTTGAACCGGCACTAATGTGACCATTAGTCCCGGTTCGGGACGGGCATCATTAGTCGCGGTTCGTTCCGGACCTTTAGTCCCGGTTCGTAACACGAACCGGGACTAATGTGGTGGTGGCAGGCTGGTGTCAGCTGGGCCCCCCACGAGCCCCTTTAGTCCCGGTTGGTATCACCAACCGGGACTACAGGCCCCCCCTTTAGTCCCGGTTCGTAACACGAACCGGGACTAAAGGGTGGTGGCAGGCTGGTGTCAGCTGGGGCCCCCACGAGCCCCTTTAGTCCCGGTTGGTATCACCAACCGGGACTAAAGGCCCCCCCCTTTAGTCCCGGTTGGAGATACCAACCGGGACTAAAGATCCCCTATATGAATTCGGCCAGCCCGATCACAGTACTCCTCCCTTTTTTCCCCCTTCTTCCCCTCCTTTGTTCTTCCCTCTTCCTCGAGCTCATCCTCCATTTTTGCCAAAATTTGTCAAGATTTGGAGGCACCCCATCCATCCAAGTGTTCACAAAGGTTAGCAACTTTGTCCTTTCATCTCTCATTGCTAGATTAGCTCTTGCAATGCTCTATAAGTATAGTGATTTGTGGGTTTTAGTTTGGGAGTATTTATATGTGGTAGTTCATTTGATTTATATGCAATTTGAGCTCAAATTAACTTCTTACTTTGCATGTGTAGGTGTGGTTTACTTAGTGCCTTCCCGTCCCCGTCCTAACCACCGTCGATCGCCCGCACCGTCCCGTCGCCGTCACCACACCTTGGTGAGCCTCTTGTTCGTTCTTATCCTTTTTATAAAAAAAAATCTTATTTGTATGATTTAGATAGTTAATTGTATAATTTTCTTACATGTATGATTGTTTGTTATACATAGTGCCATGACTTTGATATCCGTCCCCGTCGGCCCTCGTCCGGTTTATGATTCGGATGTGGTATATATATTCTCTTTTATAACTATTTGTTGCATTTCGCGTTTATGACAATTATGCCCATCAAGTTGACATAGATATTTTTATCTAGGAGGTATGTGAACCGGAAATTGCAACCGACATAGATATTCTTGTCAAGAAGTTAAATTTAGTTGAAAAAGAAAACGAGTATTTGAAAGAAAAATTGAAAAGAGTTGAAGAAGAGAAGATGAAACTGGAGTTGTATGTTGCCGATGTCGTCGATGATCACAAGATTAAGATGGATGCAATGCGCTTGAAGATTAGAAAATTTAAAAAATATGCCATTGATAGTGAGGCTTGGTATCACTATGCTGTTGGATCAATTGTTACCTTAGTTGCGATCTTGATCGCATTTGTTGTTGCATTTAAATGCTTTAGCTAGAGAGTTTGTATGTTGCTTTATGAGAACAAGTGTGTATGAACTTTATGTATGAACTTGTATTAATTTGGTCTTTTCGGTGTTGTGTAATGAAGATGAGCCGGCAATGGATGTACGATGACCGATGCTCTCCCCAGTTCATTAATGGCGTGCATACTTTTCTGGTTGCGGCTGAGGCAAACAAGCGGGCGGATGGTTTTATGTATTGTCCATGTGCTGGCTGTAAGAATGATCGAAATTACTCTAACTCAAGAACCATTCACGTCCACCTGTTTGAGTCCGGTTTCATGTCCGGCTATAACTGTTGGACCAAGCACGGAGAAAGAGGGGTCCTAATGGAAGAGAATGAAGAAGAAGAGGATGACGACAGCTATCCTGGCCATGGGTTCCATGAATACGATGGTACAACAATGGGGGAAGAAGCTGAGCCGGCAATGCAGGAAGGAGCTGAAGAAGAGGCATCAGATGAGCCCGCTGATGATCTTGGTCGGGCCATTGCCGATGCAAATAGAAACTGTGCAAGTGAAAAGGAGAAGCTGAAGTTGCAGCGCATGTTAGAGGATCACAAGAAATTGTTGTACCCAAATTGCGAAGATGACAAGAAAAAGCTGGGTACCACACTGGAATTGCTGCAATGGAAGGCAGAGAATGGTGTACCTGACAAGGCATTTGAAAAGTTGCTGAAAATAATGAAGAATAAGCTACCAAAGGACAACGAATTGCCCGACAGTACGTACGAAGCAAAGAAGGCCGTCTGCCCTCTAGGATTAGAGGTGCAGAAGATACATGCATGCCCTAATGACTGCATCCTCTACCGCGGTGAGTACGAGGATTTGAATGCATGCCCGGTATGCTGTGCATTGCGCTATAAGATCGGCCACGATGACCCTGGTGATGTTGCGGGCGAGCGCCCCAGGAAGAAGATTCCTGCCAAGGTGATGTGGTATGCTCCTATAATACCACGGTTGAAACGTTTGTTCCAAAACAAAGAGCATGCCAAGTTGATGCGATGGCACAAAGATGACCGTAAGAAAGACGGGAAGTTGAGAGTACCCGCTGACGGATCACAGTGGAGAAAAATCGAGAGAAAGTGGAAGGACTTTGCAGATGACGGAAGGAACGTATGGTTTGGTTTAAGTGCAGATGGCATCAATCCTTTTGGGGAGCAGAGCAGCAATCATAGCACCTGGCCTGTGACTCTATGTATCTATAACCTTCCTCCTTGGTTGTGCATGAAGCGGAAGTTCATTATGATGCCAGTGCTCATCCAAGGCCCCAAGCAACCCGGCAACGACATTGATGTGTACCTAAGGCCATTAGTCGAAGAACTTTTAGAGCTGTGGAATGGAAAAGGTGTACGTGCGTGGGATGAGCACAAACAGCAGGAATTTGACCTGCGAGCGTTGCTGTTTGTAACCATCAATGATTGGCCTGCTCTCAGTAACCTTTCAGGATAGACAAACAAGGGATACCACGCATGCACGCACTGTTTAGATGATACCGACAGTATATATTTGGATAAATGTAAGAAGAATGTGTACCTGGGGCATCGTCGATTTCTTCAGAGCAGGCATCCCGTAAGAAAGAAAGTCAAGCATTTCAAAGGTGAGGCAGATCACCGGAAGAAGCCTCGCCACCGTACTGGTGATGATATACTTGATATGGTCAAGTATTTAAAAGTAATCTTTGGAAAGGGTCCTGGCGGACAATCTGTTCCGAATGACGCTGACGGACGCGCACCCATGTGGAAGAAGAAATCTATATTTTGGGACCTACCCTATTGGAAAGACCTAGAGGTCCGCTCTGCAATAAAGGGAATAATAAATATGGCAGAGAAAAAGTTCTAGAACCTAAAGTCTCATGACTGCCACGTGATTATGACGCAACTGCTTCCGGTTGCATTGAGGGGGCTTCTACCGGAAAACGTTCGATTAGCCATTGTGAAGCTATGTGCATTCCTCAATGCAATCTCTCAGAAGGTAATCGATCCAGAAATCTTACCAAGGTTAGAGAATGATTTGGTGCAATGTCTTGTCAGTTTCGAGTTGGTGTTCCCACCATCCTTCTTCAATATCATGACGCACGTCCTAGTTCACCTAGTCGAGGAGATTGCCATTCTGGGTCCTGTATTTCTACACAATATGTTCCCCTTTGAGAGGTTCATGGGAGTCTTAAAGAAATATGTTTGTAATCGTGCTAGGCCAGAAGGAAGCATCTCCAAGGGCCATGAAACAGAGGAGGTCATTGAGTTTTGTGTTGACTTTATTCCTGACATTAAGCCGATTGGTGTTCCTGAATCTCGGCATGAGGGCAGACTGGGTGGAAAAGGCACGCTAGGAAAGAATTCAGTAATATGCCGGGACGGGCCTTCTTTGGCGCAAGCACACTACACAGTTCTACAAAGTTCCGCCTTGGTGGCTCCGTATATCGAGCAACACAAGAATATTCTACGCTCCAAACACCCGGAGCAGTCTGACGACTGGATTACACATGAACAAACTGTGACTTTCGCCGGTTGGTTGCAGACACGTCTCATGCATGACGACACTGTTGCAGATGACCTGTACTTGCTGTCCAAGTTACCATCTTCGACTATATTGACTTTCAAAGGGTACGAGATAAATGGGAATACATTTTACAAGATCGCCCAAGATAAAAAAGAGCGCCAACCAAAACAGTGGTGTCCGCTTTGATGCAGCAAACACCAATAGGCCAAAGGACACATATTATGGTTACATAGAGGAGATATGGGAACTTGACTATGGACTTGGTTTGAAGGTCCCTTTGTTTCGGTGCAAATGGGTCAATCTGAGAGGAGGCGGGGTAAAGGAAGACCCGCAGTATGGAATGACAACAGTGGATCTCAACAATCTTGGGTACGCAGACGAACCATTCGTACTAGCCAATGATGTGGCGCAGGTTTTCTATGTGAAGGACATGTCTACCAAGCCGAGAAAAAGAAAAGATAAGGAAGCGAATACATCATACGATGAGCCAAAGCGCCACATAGTTCTTTCAGGGAAAAGAAACATCGTGGGAGTGGAGGACAAGACAGACATGTCAGAAGATTATGAAAAGTTTCATGAAATTGCTCCCTTCACAGTGAATGTTGACCCGAACATCAAGTTAAACGATGAAGATTGTCCATGGTTACGGCACAAAGGGACACACGCGAAGAAAAAGTTTTATATCCAAAGATCCCACTCTGGGATGTGACCGGCTTCTCTAGTTAGTTTCCGGACTTATATATCTGGAAAGTCTCACTTCGGACAAACCGGAGGGAATCTTTGTAATAGAACTCCGACTTATGTGTTTTGGCATTTGAAACGCGAAGAAATATTATGTCCAAAGCCACGTCATCAATTTTCAACCCTTTCTGACTTCATTTGCTAAAAAGTTGAGAGGGTTACGGCAAAAACTGGATGCACTTCGTGTACAAAATGGACAATCTCTTTCGAAGTATCACGCTTTCGGACGAAAACTCGTCTGTTACAAAGGCATTTCATTTTTTTTAAATAACCTAAGAATTACCAAATTGAATATAATGATAAAACACACTAATATTAAACAGCAGAAAAAAGAATCACTGAAAAATCTTTTTTTAAAATAAAGTTATTCACAAACTAGTGATTCACACAAATTTCAAATAATTCAAATTTGAAAACTACTGGCACTAACAGAAAGTTTATAATTTTTTTGACCTAAAGCAAAAAGATTCATTCAGAAACTCTAAATAAAGCAAAAAACAACCAAGAAACAAAAGAAAATAAATATAGAAGAAAACAAAAAAAAACTGAAAAGTAAAAAAAAAGCCCGCCTACTGGGCCGCCACGGCCTGCATACGACTAGACACCCACTAGTTGGGCCAGGATGCAGGCCCGCAAGGCCCAGTATGGCCCACAGGGCAGGAAAGAACGGTAGGCCTTGTAGGCCTGCTTTAGAGAGGAGCTCGAATGAGCTACCGCGCCGGGGTTTATAAACCAGTGCGAGCGCCCTTCGCTGGGCGAGGTGGGACTAAACATCCACCACACTGCGCCGTGCTACGAACAGGCCTTTAGTCGCGGTTGGAGCCACCAACCGCGACTAAAGGTGAATTTCATCCAGTCCAAGCGGCGGGAAGCGAGACCTTTAGTCGCGGTTGGTGGCTCCAACCGCGACTAAAGGTGGCCTTTAGTCGCGGTTGGAGCCACCAACCGCGACTAAAGGCTCTCATATATATAACTCCACTTACGATCCTCTCCATTCTCTCGACGCCAAACACAGACGACGCCGCCAGGCTGCTGCGCGCCGCCGCCTGCCCCGATCGACGCCGTCGCCGCCCCCGACGCCGGCCGCCCGTCCCTCCTCGTCGACCCCTACTCCGGACACGCCCTTCCTCGCCGATCCCCGACGGCGCCACCGGCCCGCGCGCGCGCGCCCGCTCCTCGCTGCGCCGCCTGCCCCGACGCCGTCGCTGCCCCCGATTCGCCTCGCCTCGCCGTCGCCCCGCTGTGAGCTCAGTTCCTCCCTCTCCCCCCCCTCCCTCGCCCCCTGCCGCGCGCCATGGCCGCCCGTCCGGCCCCGAGCCCCCCCACACACACATGCATGAACACACACACACACACACATTTTCTATTTAGATGTTTTAGTTGTTTTTCACTAGTATATATGTATGTATGAATGCATGTTAGATGGATATAATTAGTGTTTAATTAGTATAGATTTTTTTTTATATAATGTTTCTTTTTCTGTTTTTTAATGGATGTATAGAAGTATGCTTAATTAGTGTTTCTTTTTCTGTTTTTTAATTTTTTATACTTTCAGTTATAGAAATGTTAGATGAATGTTTTTTAGTTTTTTATACTTTTAGTTATAGCTAGATAAATGTTAGATATAAAAACGTTGAGGAATTTTGACATTTGATCCAATGTATAGCAATTAGTATTTGCAAAAGTTGCATATTTTAATGTTGTATTTGCAATAGATTTTCTTAGTCCTTTAAGGGATTAATTATCAGGAATGCCCCCATTATGGATGTGCACAAGTTGATCCAATTTCTTTCTGATCTCATGCATCTACCTTTCGGATCTCTGAATACTAAATTGTTTTATCTTTCTTCTGGATTAGTTAAATAAAAGCTATGGACAATACCGGCAGAGAAGGAGAAGAGGCTGTGTTCGACATCATACGCTCCACGAGCCCAGATGATCATGATGACGGCTCGCAATATCTGAACCCTTCGGGTGAGGGTATGATGTTTGATGAAGACGAACGAATAGATGAAGGTGACGACAACGATGTTGACGAAGAAAATGTTCTTCAAATAACAATGACCGGCGAGGTATATTTAATATATAAGCCATCCGGTGATCATTACATGTCTTAATTGATTTGTATGTATTAACGAATCGATCTTTCTTCTTTTAGGCCTCCGGATCGAGCAAATCTTGTACAAGCGACAGGGTAGTTCGAGGCCCGGCCAAAAAGTTGGACAAAGGCGTAAAGTTCAACATCGATTCCATCAAAACATCAACTGGCGAACCGCTTGAACCTAAGAAAAATGCGACCACATTCAAGAATCAATGCGGAGTTATTGTCAGGGACCAAATCCCGATCTCCGTTCAAGAATGGAGAAAGCCAGCAAAGGGAGATCGAGCAGGAGTTACTTTTGTTGACGAAAGAGCAAAAGATGTGCTTTGGACTACGCTCATGGAACATTTCACCCTACCAGATAATTTGACAGATGTAGATCTGAAGAAAGTCAGAAACTATGCTCTTAAAAAGATGGCGATCGCATTCAATACCTTCAAGAAAAATGCATGGGCTAAGTACGTCAAATCAAAAAAGAAGACTCCAGAATTCACGGGAGCACTGGTGAAGGCAAAAGATCACTGGGACGCTTTCGTGAAGTTCAAGGAATCGGAAGAAGCTAAGGAACTGTCGAGGAAAAACAAGATTAATGCTGCGAAAAAGAAGTGGCACCATCGTCTGGGGCCAGGTGGCTACCAGGTGGCCCTGCCTAAGTGGCATCAATCTGAGCAAGAGATGATTAGTAAACGGGTCAGTCCAGTTACATTGACATGGCCCCCCAGGTGCAGGACATGGTTTTATGCGCATGGGGGGAAGTTGGACCAGAGACAGGGCTGGTTATGGTGAAGGCAAGTCTTAAAGAAGCGACAGACGAAATACTTATTGCAATAGAAGAAGCTCGATCGGGGGTGTTCACGCCCAACAGAGATAACGACGAGCTTACGCACGCCCTGAAGAATCCTGAACACCCGGGAAGAACACGAGGCAAAGGCGTTGTTCCGTGGTATGAGGGGTTTGCGGATTGGAACGACGACTATAGAAGCCGTGCGAGAAAGAAGAAGCATGAGGAGCAGAAGAAGAAGGAGGAAGCACTCCGCCTTGAAGGCCTAATATCCTCGCACCTGGAGTTGGAACGATTTGTCAGGCGGCAGCAGGAGCAGATCGACTCACTCAGCCAGGAAAGGGCGTCTCAGCGGCAGCATGAGCAGATCGATCCAGCATTGGATAGCACCGTCCCATCTATGCCGAGAAGCAGCGTGGGTTCCGCCCCGGCCGATATCGATAATGCACTGCTAGCTAGCTACCCTGTGGATGATATCAAAGACAGGACTAACTGTGAGCTACACATGAAAGTGAAGAACTTATCCATGAAGGTGGCGGACGGCTATGCTTTAGCAAATCCCCCTGAAGCAACCTTCCATTGCAATCCCATTCCAGCTGGCTATGCTCGTGTCGGGGTTGATGAAGTGATGTCAGCATATCACGAGCTACAACTTGACATTCTTGGAGGTGACGAGGAGAGAACACTGGGAGAGGCCATACATCGTATCATTCTATGGAAAAAAGATTGCATCGTCTTTCCAAGGCCACCGACTCCTCCTCCTCCAAGTCCGCCGCCGCGTCAGTCGACTCCTCCTCCTCCAAGTCCGGCACCGCGTCAGCCGACTCCTCCTCCAAGTCCGCCGCCGCGTCAGTCGACTCCTCCTCCTCCAAGTCCGGCACCGCGTCAGCCGACTCCTCCTCCAAGTCCGCCGCCGCGTCAGTCGACTCCTCCTCCTCCAAGTCCGGCACCGCGTCAGCCGACTCCTCCTCCAAGTCCGGCACGGCGTCAGCCAACTCCTCCTCCTCCAAGTCCTCCGCCGCTTCAGTCGACTTCTCCTCCTCCAAGTCCGGCACCGCGTCAGCCGACTCCTCCTCCAAGTCCGGCACGGCGTCAGCCAACTCCTCCTCCTCCAAGTCAGCCGACTCAGCGTGCTCCGCCTAAGCAACAGCGGAAGAGAGAGGCCGTAGCTACGACGGCTAGCGGTACAACAAGCAAGAAATTCAAATATGGTCCAGACCTCAAGCCTCTTCCGAAGTTGTCTTACCACCTGACTCAGGAGGAACTCGACGACGCATGTGATGCCCAATTGAAGGCCCATTTTGCACCGAAACCGCCCGCGCCGCCAAAGGAGAAAGTACCTGAGCATGTATCACAACACTTTATTGATATGGCTCGACCGGCTGACAATCAGAAGGACTCCGACTATGTGCGGTCTATCAAGAAGTCATATTCTGTAGGGCAAAAGGAGTCGAGCTCGAGCTCGAGCCAAGCAGTTGGCAAAAAAAGCGGGAAAACTGTTCCCCAGCTGGGAGAACAAGCAGTGCAATCGACCCCCCCGCTCATTGTACAAACACATGTGAGTACCGCCGATCGGCCGGCAATAACCGACGATCTTAGAAGGTAGGGTAAATAGGCCGGTGTCACTGTTGAACAACTCCTAGGCCTTGAGGAAATCCCCGGGATTACAGAGGAGGAAGTAAAATATCAATATGTCCGTGGCAAACCTCTGGTCAAGCCTGACGAAGTCAAGCTTCTACCAACGAGAATGTACGAGTTGCATACGTGGTACATGCAAAAAACAGCAAATACCAATGAAGAGTCCCTCATGGTGAAAGTCAGGAAAAGGCATTACTTCCATAAAAAAGACGTGTGGATTCATTATTCAGAGTTGCTTCAGTTATTCAATCAAGACGCACTCGACAAATCTATCGTCAGTTGCTATTGTCTGTAAGTGATTTCTTTCTGTAATTTAAGTCTCTAGCTAGCTAGCTAGATGTGCTCTCGTTCATTAACTGTAATTATCCTCACTATATTCTTTTCTGTGGTATTATGCAGAATGAAGATGTATGAAATGAAAAAAACTAGACGCTATGGAGTTGGGTTCATTGACCCAAATACGATTAATCAGGCGATATGGGAAGATCAATATTCGAGAGAAGACACAGAGAGATTCCTGCTAGAGTTTTTGAAGCAACTAAACACCCAACCAAAAATACTACTTCCTTACAACTTCGGGTGAGTGTTACTATATCTTGTACTACAAATTCTATTTTTTGCTTACTAGATGTTAATAAGTGTAGTTGATGAGTTATGCACATGCCGCTTATTTATAAAAAACGTGTGCGCATGCAGTTTTCACTGGATCTTGTTAATCATTGAAGTTGACAAGGGAAAAGTTGAAGTACTGGACTCACTATATAAGGATCCATCCGAATACGCAACCGTGAAGGGGATGTTCGACAGGTAATTTCAATCATTATCGCACTATGTCTGCCTCTTTACTTCATTTCCTGATATCAACTAGTTAATAACTCCTTTATTCATTTTCTTTGCCGGCGGGCAGGGCTTGGAAAAATTTCATCGAAGAGGTCCCGGGCCAATGGAAACAACAACTGAAATGGGTGCGACCCAAGGTAATTAAGTAGTACTAGCTAGCTACGTCCGTGTATCTCTTTAATTCTAGTTTCAATACCATTATCATGCTTGATTAATTATTACCTGATTGAATTTTATTCTCGTAAAGTGCATGAGGCATGAGAAGGTGAATAGTTTATGCGCATACTACGTTTGCGAGAATATTCGCATGATCACGTCTAAAAGGAGCATAGATGAAAAAACTCTTTGGGTACGTTTGCCAGAACACTATCCATAATTTTTTTATCATGATCTAGCTAATATATATACACACAACTAATATATTCATCTTGATCTCCTGATTATAGATGATAG